>JAGFMF010011678.1:11087486-11532631 GCA_019455555.1 Galemys pyrenaicus | reverse complement strand
TTCCTTCCTTCCTTCCTTCCTTCCTTCCTTCCTTCCCTTTTTTCTTCCTTTCTTATTTTTACTCTTTGTATGATAGAAATATGTAATCCTATTTACCCCTTGTGTT
Source organism: Galemys pyrenaicus (assembly GCA_019455555.1). Lineage (NCBI taxonomy): Eukaryota > Metazoa > Chordata > Mammalia > Eulipotyphla > Talpidae > Galemys > Galemys pyrenaicus. The sequence continues at coordinate 11,532,525 of JAGFMF010011678.1, read as the reverse complement.
TCCTCCCTTCTTTGTTATGGCTCTTCCCTTCCTCCTTACCCCTCACCCTCTGGTTGTCCCCATTCCACACTTAGGTTTTCAGAGAGCCAAGGCAAGGCTTCTTGAGAAAATGTGAAGCAACACAAGAAGTAAACAGCAAATGTGTGCAGTGTGCCAAGTGGTACATACTCAAATATGCTGAATGGAGAAACCCTGAAACTGTCTAACTGCAGGCTTTCAGGAAAATAAGAAGGGTACATGCACCTAGCTTCTGACTGTTGTCTGTTCTCATTAGGAAAATTTCTCTTCTCTTCTCGGTGGGTTAATTCCACTGTTTTCCCAATTGCTTCTGACAAAGTTCGCCTCTTCAAACTTCATGAAATAGTCTTGGCTGTGACATTTCATTCAAGCTGGAGACATTCACAAAAACTCTTTTGAGTGTGAACTGGCTAGCCTACAAGAGTTCCATAGGCTTACTTACAGAATTGCTTACTCAGCAAGCCAGTATCTAAGTGCCATTAATATTGTTTTACTATATTATGGAATTTCTGTAAATTAAGATTAGTTGTGTTTTATTCCCAATTTTATATCCAATTACATTATTCTTTACTACAGTAACATTAGTATACAATGCTTTATATGATTTACAGTTACAGCTTCACTGCTGTTTAAACGAGTTACCACAGCCACCGTGAAACACCCATAATCCTCCACCAGAGTCCATAGAGATCCACCTCCCTTTTCTGCCATCCCTCCCCTCCCCTTCTGGGTGACTAAACTCTAAAACTATATTTCTAGGATTTATTTGGTTTAGTTTTGTCTGTTTCTTTGTTTTCCTCCTCTATATTTCATAGGAGAGAACTCATCCTGCATTTTATCGTTCTATTTATTATATTTAACATGATCGCTCTAATTCCATAAATCTTGCATAAAAGGCAACATTTAACCTTTTTTATAGCTGAGCAGCTTATCACAGCTTCTTAATCCACTCCTTCATCCTTGGGCATTTAGGGTGTTTCCATAACTTATTTATTATAAATAGTGCCACCATGAATATAGAAATATTTAAATTAATGTTTTTGTGTTTTGGAGGTATATACAAAAGAGTGGAATTAGTGTATCATATGGTAGATCTATTTTTAATAGTTTGAGAAACTACCATTCAGTTTTCCATACAAATTTGAACTGTTTACATTCCCACGAATAGTGTATAAGATGTTCTTTTACCTCACATCCACCAACAATTATATCTGTCAAGTGTGAGGAGGTATCTGATTTTGGTTTTGATTTACATTTCCCTGATTATAAGTAATGATAAGCATTTTTCATGTGCCTGTTGGGCCTTCTGTGTGTCTTTCTTGAAGAAGTGTCTCTTGAATACTTCTGTCCATGTTTTGATTGGTTTACTTGCTAGCATTTAATTGAGTTGTTTCTTTGTAATGTTTCTTTAAAAATCTTTAATTTATTTGTAAATATTAAATGTCTGTCAAATTTCCATGTATGTCTAGTGTACACTATAAAGCATTGTTGTACATGGTATTTTCTAAACTTTATTGAAGATTGATCCACTATTTTCTACCAAATCTTAAAAACTACCAATCAGAACCATTATTTTATCTAATCACACTTACTGTGCTACATGCCAATTAAGATTAGAAAAACTGTTTTAATTTTTTCTGTTAATTATAATTTTAACTTGTAAAATGTGAACTAAATACTTTTTAATAAAAAGCACTCATTTTATTTTGAAATAAACAAATACGTCACTAAATATGACCATATACTTATATACATAAAGATTGTCATTTTGACTTCTTCATATCAAGTCCCAATCCTTTTGTGTGGAAAAAGTTTCTATCTAAAAATCAGAAATTTACCACTAGCAAAACAATAAAGAAAAAAGGCACTTTGAGTTTTTTAAGCAAAAATGTCAACTCTATATATAGGAAAACTTAATTGGTTGCAAATATTGAGTCAGATTCTCCAACATTCAGCAGAGTCTGATTGCAGATAGTTTTGTCTATGTTAACTCTTTCACATACAATTTCCTTCTGGTATAAGCTATTTGAAAAATAATAAATGTACACTTTTGACTTTGGGAAGTGTTAAATACTGACCAATAATGAGTCTTTGTTTTAATGTTTCTAGTAATGTGTGACAGTTTTTATTATTAGTTCTTTTGCAATTTTTTAGAAATATTTTATGAATTTGCAGCATTTAATTCACTATCATGAATCCTGTACATTTAAAATAGCAACTGATGAAAATGATGGCAATAATGATAATAATGATGTGTTCGTGATTTTAGCAGTTCTCACCTGTACATTTTTGAGAATTCTTAGCATAACATTTTGCTTTTTCTTCTAATATGAGGCTTTTGCTAGCTCCAACATTCACATAGTCTTTAAATCATCTACATATCCAATCTTGCATTTGTATTCCGGAACTTCAGTTTCTAAATCCATTTAGAAGAGTTTTATATCCTTATTTCCTTAACTTGGATCCTTATTTTAAGATTTCATTATAAAAAAAAATGGTTATTTTGTATCTACAAATACATGGGTTTGTGATTGTGAATTTTTCATATAATCGCCATATAACAAAAGTCAACATACTCTTTCCTAAAATAAGAAAAAAAAAATCACTGTTTACAACTGTAAAATGCTATCATTTAGAATTAATGACACATTTTTTGAAGATTTTTCCAACTCTTTAATATCCTAGTAGGAAAGTCTCAGTTCCAAAGTTATAAGTTAATGCATAAAGTGTCTCAAATGTTGCCTCTGTCACATGTATACATGATACACATATGTAACATTATATATTTACTTAGCTAAGCTGTGTTCCGTTCCTCAATGTATAAAAAAGGAGATAACGTGGTTATTTTGAGGATCCAACTCATGAATATGTGGGAAGTACTTAGAAAAGATTCTGGCAAATTCCTGGTGCTATGTGAGGAAAGATAGAAGGCTGATACTTTGTTTTATGTTATTTTTCACAGTCACATTGTCTTATATAGTTTCTCTCATTAACTTATAGTGAAATATTTGCTAGCAACATCTGCGATCCTCTTAAGTAAAATAAAAATGAAGAAGAATGCCATATTCTGTAGTGTTTGCTATGAATATTCCAGCTCTGCCTTTAAATTATAGTAAGTTCAAGTTGAAACTTGTAAAACTAAGCCTACCTACATACTTATTATAATTATTTACCTAATGTCACTCATCTTGCATTTCTGAATCTTAGATTAATAATTAAATCATCCTTTTCAAATGGAAATATTTATATTATCATGCACTCAACCAATGTTTATTTAGCACTAATTAAGTACTAAGCATTATATTGGGCAACAATGATACATGGAACTATCCTAATAAATTTTGAAATCTACCCTTTATCAACATGTATTATTTTACAACACATGTAAAAATATAATACCAGTTAGGAGTAGTCTTTATGGACACATAAGGCTGGAAAAAAAATGCTTTCTGATTAGAAAAATGACTGGAAAGGAGGTTTAAGGGGAGTTCTACAGAAGAATATAAAATAATATTAAGTATCACACAAATAGTTAAGAAAACCAATTTATTTTTCTTTCAAACCGTTTCTTAAGTTGTGTGTGTGTGTGTGTGTGTTTTCTCTTCATCTTTTCTATCTCCTTCCCTTACCTCTAATTACAATACTGCTACTGTTTACAATTAGTTGAAAACTCTTTAGATGACTTTGCTATTTCAGTCTCTCAGTCATGGTCAATTAACCAGCCTATAAACCATTAACGCCACATCTAAATTTCTTCAAATGTTATATATATTGTGCACTTTCTCAAAACTGTAATCCTGTGTCTAGTATATCAGTTCTGGATGGTTTGGCTTCACTTTTAAAATCCATCAGTATTGAAAATTTTTGGCTTCCCAAATAAATGTCTTCCTCTATAAGCCAGTATAGTCTTCTATTAAAATTGGAACTAATCTCTCATAGCCAAAAAGGCACCTTCTAATAAATCTGTCAAGGCCTTTTCACCGTTGTTATTTCTCTTTAAATATTCCATATTCTGCTTTCTGCCCATACACTGCCTTTCACTGGAGGTCCTATTCAAATCATACATTAAGCTTAAAACTCCTCATGACATGTCTCTACTCGTCTTCCCTCTCTGTAGGTATTTTTATAACAACACACAGGACTTAGCAAGTGTTCTGCGCCTGCTTTCCTGTTATTATGAGCAAAATTCAGAATTAATAGATGGCCCAATGTAGTAGAGTTTCTGTCATCCAACATTTTTAAACATTTATTTGGAGTATCAAATCCTATCCTCTTGTGTTATAAATGTAATATGAATAAGAAATAAATGTTTATACTGTAGTTCTCAAAATGTGGTCTCAGAATGCTTTTGAGAAATAAAATTTGAGAATTCTAAAAAGATTTTATTTGGGGGGATTATCAACCAATAATTACTGTATTTGATATTAAAGCAGAAATTTATTAACTTTCAAATATGTATTTAAAATGTCATAAAATAATATATTTTATGTAAAATATATATCTATCTCACCCTGAAACAAAACAGTGAGAAGAGTTGCATCTATTTACAATTTTACATTCGTTATTATTTGACTTAATAGAAAAAATATTTTTTCTTATCTGGTTCTGCATTGAATTAATTGCAACATATATATTTTTTTTTTTTTTGTAGAAGCCTATTGAAGAAATCTGGTCTTACATAGATATTTATTTAGTTCGAGAAGACAGGAGTATTTTAAGTCTGTTCAGATAATTATAGAGCTTATTCTTTGATACTGGACCAAAATACTCAAGAAACAAGTCACAGTTTCTTAAGGTTTAATTGCATTAAGGAATGTAAAACTGTATCAATGAACATTTCATGATATTCCATTAAAACCCGTTACCTATCTTGCACTTTGAATGGCCCTTTTACTAAGATATAATTTTGTAACATCATGCATTATTCATTTGGGAAAAAAAAATGTTTGCTGTATTTTTCATAACTTTCAGCTTTGATCTGTTTTATTTTTTCAATTTTTTAAAACAATAATTATTATTACCACCAATCTCATGTGCAAAATCTTTATGTTAAGCTCATATAATAGATATGATTTGCATACATATTTTATTTGAAATTTTGGTCATAAAAACTGTAAGTTGTTTTCCATGAAACATATTGAAAAATTATATAGTTCATTCATTTCGGAAAATATCTGCCTAATAACCAATGTGCAAATAAGCAATTTGTCAGTAATTCACTCAAGTAAAAATGACATTCCATTATATAAAAATTGTTAATTCAACTTTCACCTCAAACAACTGCACAAGTGCTTCTCACAGAGACAATTATCTAAGGTTAGTATGAATAGAAGTGCTTCATGCAGGCATTCTATTGTATCACACAGAATATTAAAAGATAGTACATTCTAAGGTCAAAATTTAATGAAATTGATCTTTTTCACTATTTCATCAAGGACATTTTTAAGTAAAACTCCCCATGTTTGTGTTTTTGCCAACATCATGTAGTAAAAAATAGAATGTCTAATATTATCACAGTTTTGATGTCACTGTCTTTAACTATAGTGTCTCAAATCCATGTGAATTCCAACAAGGTTAAAGAAACAAACCATTTACCATTATTTTGAAACTAGTTTTGTCCTCATCAACACCTAAAATGGGTTTTGGGGACTTCTTGATGTCAATGCACTGTAGTTTAAATTGCTGTTTCATTTGTATTAAATCATGATTTTAGAGGTTGTGTGTTGTGACTGCATAATCTGTATATCCTGATTAATGTAAATCAGTAGGAAGTTTACAGAAAATGATAGAAATATATTCAGGTAAAAAGTAGTACTTGTAAAATTAAAATAGAATAATAATACAACATATTTGAACAACAAAAACTATACTTTTCTACATGGAGTTTAAAGTACACAAAACTGTTCGGCAGTTTAAAATTATTCTTAAAAGTTCAGGTGGAAACAGAATTCATAAAGTAGTGAATTCTATGATAGTAAGTTCATACTTCATTCTAAAGACAAACAGTAAATAAATATAAAAGGTGGAGTAATATATCCAGATTTGCATTTAAGTAAATATGTCGTTATAATGAAGTTGGGGTGTGATGATTCAAAAGTGGCAACAGAAATTGTGAGTGGGAAATGGAGATGTTTTGGAAATAAAATACATAGAATAATTGAATGATAAAATATGAATGAGAAAAGAATAATGCTATTAATGATTAAACTGATGCCAGTTTGGAAAATAAATACAGTAAATAAAATTATATAATATTTCTAAAACTACAGGAAAACAGGAAGAATCGATTACCTGCTCTAAGAAACTTTCCTGAAGAGTCCACACAAAACCTCATGATTATAACTTGTACCTTTAAAAGATGCTATGAATTTACCTAGGTTTATTGCCACACCCACTGATTCAATTTAGCATATATTATTGAACATTTCCTATGTACCTAGCTCTGTTCAGCAACAGTAGATACATGAATTAATAAAGTGTACAAAACCTCCTGTATATGAAATGCTCACATTCTAGTGGGGGGAGGGAAGAGAAACAGTAAGCAATAAGAAAATAGATGTAGGTATGGTGAGGTGATATTAATACAGAGAAGCTGAACAGGGTATGAATAACTACAAATTAGTCATTTAGAAAATGGATACAGTCCAAAAACATGCAAGACACCATAACTAAATGAAGAAGAATTCAAGAACATGAACAGACCAATAACAAATAAGATTTTATCAGTAATCGAAACCCCCCCCAATAAAGTACAGCACTAGAGGGCTTCACAAGTGAATTGTCCCATTTCAAAGGAATTATAATTAGAGTCTGAAAGAAGCATGAACACAACTATGTACACTCCCATGCTTACTGCAGCACTATTCACAGTAACAAAGATATACACACGATCTAAATGTCCATTCACAAATGAATGGGCAAAGAAGTACGGTATATACAGATGATGGGATATTTTTCAGCTTTTAAAAAAGGAAGGAAATTCTGACATTTGCGACAACATAGATGTAACTAATTGTCCATCACAGGGCAAATACTACATAATACCATTTATAGGAGGATCATAAAATAGTGAACATAATGACAGGAGGATGTATAATTATAGTTGGCAGGGGCTGGGAAGAAAAGAAATGAAATGATACGAAGTTTCAGTTATGGAAGATGAACAAGTCCTAGAAATCTAGTACACAATATAGTGCTTTTATTTATCAATACTGTACTGTATACTTAAAAAATTTATCAAGTTAGTAGGTCTTCTATGTTCAATAATAATAATAACAATAATGACTCAGAAAGGAACTTTTGGAGGAAGTGGCATAGATTGTGGTGATGTTTTCAAGAACGAACATTTATTTATCTTCAAGCTCATTCAATTTGTATATCAGTTGTAGCTTAATAATGTTGTAGACAGGGCCTCCCTGGTGGCGCAGTGGCTGAGCACCGCACCATGAAGCAACCACGGCACAGCGGCGCAAGTTCGATCCCTGGCCAGGGAGGGGAACCACATGGCAAGGCAGACCTCTCCTGCCTCTCCCTCTGCTCCCCTCTACAATGTATTTCAATCCATTTGCATGTTCTGCTCCCCGCTTTGTCTCTGTTGAGTCCTCTCACCTCCCGCGCCTCTGGCATATACCCCTGCTCTTGTATGCATAAATAAAAAAATCTTTAAAAAAAAAAAATAATGTCCTAGGCAGAGAAGAAAGGAAAAGAAAAGGAAGGCAGGACAAAATGGAAGAGGGAAGACTCTCAGGAAGTCAGGAAATTAGGCATTAAAACGTAGACTTTCAAGCAAAAGATAGTCAAATGGGAACAACTGACCTTACCAATAACTAAAAAGAGCATTGCAGGGAGCAAGAATAGCGGGAGCAAAGATGCTGGTTGGAAAAAGCAAGGAAGCCAACAGGGGTGGCATGGAGAGATGGGAGGGAGAAAATGAAATCAGAGAACCAAAATAGTCTAGATCATGAATACTTTTGGGGAGTAACAATGTTTTACTTTGTTATTTGTGTTTTAGCGATATAGGATCTAGGGTTAGTAACATTTTAAATGGAGTAGGGGTTTGGGATAGATGAATGAAAGATTCATCCTGGTTGAAACTATGACTCATTGCAAGAAGAATAGAGAGATGTAAATACATGTGATAGGAGAAGATGTAGAGAACCAGAGAATGACTCCCTTTAAGAAAATTGCAATTTCTTTCCTGTTAGCCACAGAATGGAGGTGGGTAAAGCTGTTTACATCCTATTTTGTGCCTGGGGATGAGCACACCCCTGATACTCAACACGTTCTCATGGATTCAGTGCTTAGGTACTGCCATTTTCTCAAGAAATGATTTTATATCTTTTTAATTTTTGCAATTATAAAGCAATTCCTAAGCAAATGCCAAACACAAAAAAATGTTAAGTATTATTTTATGACTTCTTCTAGTATGGTGAATGTGGGTTAATATTCTTGATCCATAAAACTATTTATTTCAAATATGCCTCCAGTACTATTCACTTACTTCCCAAACTGCCTCAAAGTTAAGTTATATATAGTACATTTATGTATGGTCCATGCTACTAAATAACAGTTTGCTTACAATATGAGCTGTGATGGGAGAAGACATAAATATTTTAAAGAATACTTTTCAAAGTCCCACATTTGCTTTTATATGCTATAAACTAAATATGGACAAATGAATTCATTCCAATGAGAAAAAAATTTCTGTAACAAAATACTTTTACAAGAGACCTTTCTGTTAGATATATCTCCCTTGTATATACATGATGCTTTATAAATTTTGCACAGCCTAGCCTTACCAACCTCCATTCTGTGGCTAACGGGAAAGAAGTTGCAATTTTCTTAAAGGGAGTCATTCTCCAGTTCTCTACATCCTGCACATCCTCTCATATCACTTATTGTTTGTATTAATACCACAATTCATATCATAACTCTGAACCCTCTCTCTTCCTCTCTTCATTCACAAACCTAAGGCATCTCAAAGTCTACTGACTCTTACTCTGAAATTTTACTATTATTTTTCTCTCTATTCTTGCTATATGACCACTGTAAAGCTATAAAAAATACTTTCAATATCTCTCCAGTTGCAAAACCTCCACACAAGTGGTATACATGGCATTTGTACTAGTGAAGTTATATGGGAAAGCAGAATGACCAGGGACTGATGATAGATATGTATGAGAAAATAAATTACACAAATTATTTCATGATTGTCTTATAGATGCCAAGAGATTCCACCATCTTCTATCTGTATGTTGGAGAACTAGGAATGTTTGTGCTATAACTCACTTTGACCTCAAAAGACTACAAATCTTGGTGAAGGTGCCAGTCTGAGTTCAAAAGCCAGACAACCAGAAATGCTGATTTGGAGACTTAAGTATTGAGAAAATGGAAAAGGACAAGAATAAGCAAGAAGTTGCATGGCAGAAGTTACCAAATGAGAATCCAACTTATTGGGAAATAAAGTGCATGGAGGAAATTCCATTACTGAAGAGGATGGGCAAGAAATCAAGTCACAGGGGACAAAGGAAACAAGAAAGAATTCCACCTTCTGATAAAGGTGAACAAATGGTGGTTATCCAATAGCTAATAACTGTCTTACCGCCCCAGGAAAACATAATCACAATAAGTCAGACCCAAATAATGACTAGAGATGATAGAATTCAAGTCAGTACAAAAGTAATTTGTATTTTTCAGGACTGAGTATAACAGCAGTGTGAGAATCTGGAACAATAAAGTCATAGACACTGAGAAATAATTTTAAAAAATACTGAATTTAAGTCAAACCACAAGTTCTTACTGGATACCTTCTACGTATCTTATTCTAATCTTAGTAACATTCAAGGAGGAAATCATTCCCCCCCTACCCCAAAACGAGAAAAGCTGCTTTTGACTACTGACATCATGATCTTAGGAAAGTCAGAAAGTTCCTGCAATTCTGGAGTTAAGTAGAGATCTGTCTATTCTAAGTATGCGTTCTGGAATGCCAGGGATCAGTTTAAATGCTGGAAGATTTTAATGTCAACTGTTAAATGAATAACTTTTCTAGAAACAAGTTTCTCTTTTTTTTTTCCTTCTCTGATGGAAACTTCATGTTTTTCCCCTAAAATAGTTATTACATTTCAAAATAAACGGATATAAAATAAAACTAATCAGAATAGAGTAATTGTCTTGACACTGAATCTTAAGATTAAATCAGCCAACCCAACAATTTAAGATTTTGAACTCTAGGTTTAATTGAAACGCTTTTGCCAGAAGACAAAGCTACAATTATGTACTTTAAACAATGGCTGAATTGTAACATCCAGGTATTAAATAGAAATTTTTAATTAAAAGATTCCTGGGATATTGCTACAGGTACTTAAACTTATGAAGTGACCCAAATATGCAGTTTGAATTTTAAAATGCTTAAAAATTAAACATGAACTCATGGTCAATAAGCACTTCTTATGTGCCAGAACTATACTATGGATTTCACATATAGCAGTTCATTTAATCCTCAAACAGCCATACAGTAGTCAGGTCTACAAATAAAATCAAAACAAAGCAAATATGTAAATAAAATAGGAGAAGGAAAAACCTAATGCCTTGCTCAGTCTACACAGTCAGTAAGTTCAGGGACCATCAGCCTTGCCTTTTCATACCTGTGCCCTATACACAACCGTAAAGTTAGCTGCGTATGTGTCTAGAGTAAACTCCAAAATTAGATGATCCTACTTTGGGAATAACTATTAGGAGCTATTGCTGGTTTAGTCCCAACAAAAATTAGTTTTACCATAAGGCTGTTAATAACATGACTTAACATTTGTAACTTATACTTATAATGGTGAAATATGCATTATTAGTTAACCCTGTTTCAAAAAAAAAAAAAAAGGTCCAGAGACAGGACTAGTTACCCATTTTGATAGTATTAAAGTTGACCTTGTCTGATGCCCTTAGCACCCTAGGGTCACAAATTCTAAATTCACTGTAGTCCCTTTTGACATTTTAATTGGACCTATGTTAATAGATTTGCATGAACACATGTTAAAAGAAGAAAACATTTGGCAACTATGAAGTAAGCAAAGAGATTGGAAAAGGGAAAAATAAGTGCAGGTAATATGATGCTAAAATTATAGAAATCTTTTATGTAGCCAACACATTATAAAAACTGCTTGTTACTCAAACCTCAAAATGGTCATGAGCTTTGTATTATATAACTGTATATTGTATATATAACGTGATGATTTCCAAGGCATTAAGTGACATCTTTTATGTACAGTTATATAATACAAAACTCATGACCATTTTGAGGTCTGAGTAACAATGCCAGGCTTTTATAAATACCATAGATAAAGAATATTTCTAATAGTAATTTCCTTTGTCTTCACCAAGTTTTTCTTTTTTTATTTTGAAGATTTATTTTTTTAGTCATACAAGAACTGGGGTACAGGTCAGAAGTGCAGAGGGGTAAGGGGATCCACCAGAGACAGAGTGGGGAACAGAACAGGCAGATTGACTGAAACACACTGCTGAGCGGAGCAGCGGGCGAGGCAGGAGAGGTCTGCTGCACCATGTGGGTCACCTCCCCAACTGGCAACAGGGATGGAACTCATGCTGCAGTGGTTGCAGTTCACTTCATAGTACATTGCTTAACCCACTACGCCACGAGGGCAGACACAGTTTTCACCAAGTTTTTCTTCAGACCATATTTCTTTCTAGTTATATGCAATTACAGTTCCAAAGAAATTAAGGTAACTGGAACCTTGTGTAGGATACAAAAGCCTTTAGCAGAAGCTGTGTTGTAAGCCAATAGCTGAAGTGTTTAGCATTATTTTCCTAATTAGGTTGGGGGTCTTTTAGAAATCCAATAGTGGTCCTATTATAAAGGACAGGGAAAATACTTGGGGCAATTCTCTTTTCTACCCACATTAGCTTTATGAAGAGCTGGTTAAATAAATGAAAGTCTGCTTAACTATGGTCACCAAGCTTATACCGAAGAGAAAACTAAGTGACTGATATTGCCAGGCATATATTAGCATCATATGGAAAAGCTTCTCCTTCTTGAAAAATCCCCTCCAAACTCCATACCTTCCAAAGCCATCACCCAGTGGATAAGAGCACAAGGTAGACTCAAAATAAAAAGACCAAAGAACCAATCAGACTCATTAATTCCTCAGGGAATTCTGAGACCATAGCATGAAACGATTACATGGTAGCAAACATAAAACTAGACAAAATTTTCCAGTCCCTGTTGATTCTGCAAATACTACACAGATTTTCTTTAAAATGTGGGACTATGCAGAAGAGAAAACTACTTCATTTTTCTTTGGGCTGGCCTTAAATTACCTCAATCCTTTTTGCAGATGCTCTGGTATATTTATACCATATGTACAACATTTCATTTCCTAGCTTCCCAAATAAAATAATAAACAACTCATACTAGAAAACATGTTTTTTTGAGAATATGCATTTTTCTTGACCATCCTATATTTTTGGTCTTCTTAATACAGGAGTCACCTTCTTTGATTGTAAAATAATTCAATGTTAGAAAAAACATCAGAAGTGTATGTAATAAAGACAAGTATAAACTTACAAAATTGTAACACACATAACATTACGTATCATCTCTTTTTTCCAGCTGCTAACTAAATAATTGTCAACCTAAATAAATGTCTGAAGCACCTAGTATAGTATTTGGAACCACCTGCTCAAGTGTGTTTTACATTGCATATTTTAAAGTTGTTTTTTTTTTTCCAAAGCAGAAAAATTCTCATGCTGTGCTTTTGGAAAGCAGATATTGTCAGTGTAATAAAAAAATCATATGGTGCATTCATATATAATATTTATACACCAAGGTCAGGTCTATTTGTTTACTCAAAAAAGCAAATCTCTGCATGATTCATTGTATTGGACTCTTTAATGCCCGGTTCTGATCCCTGCCAAGATCTGATTGATTGTTCTATTAATACATCTAAGGCAAAAATGAAGAGTAAATCAAGCAATACAGGCCCAAGTTAGTCATGCTACAGATACATAGCCTAAAAGCCAAATCCTTTGCAAAGGTTGGCTGAATACCAATTGACTGCCTGCTAAATCACCAATCTCTGATTTGGGCTAGTATGGGGATGGAAGGAGGGAAAGAAGCAGGGGAGAGGGAAGGAGTTACTAGTCAGGAAGGGCAGTCATGGTTTTTAGGTGTTAGTGGTGCCTAAGCTGATATCCATAGGTATTTCATAGCAATCATACTAAACATGACCTTTATTTCCTATCATGAAATGCTTCTAAAGTGAATAACAGAAATTCTTGTAAGTAGACCTACAGGCAAGAGGAAATGAACTTCACTGAAGGAGACGAGAGCCAGAAGCCCAGAAACTCACTTACTTACCTCATTTTCTTGAGCAGACAGCAGAGAAAGCAAGAAAGTGTTGCATATCTTATTTTTGTGGCACTTGGGGACATTTGCAAGACAAAAACAGGATGAATCATATGTTAATCACTCCTAAATCTATACCTCCAGCACAAAACTTGTTTTGGGTTGAAAAGCCCTATAAATAATACTTACTAAACTTAAGACTCATGCTGTCAACCCTCAATGGACTCTCAACGTCAAATCTTATGGACCACCGAACTTTTATTCCCTGAGAGAAGCCGGACCTCACGCCCTCAGGTCTGCCCCATCTTCAGTTCTCTGACCACAGCTTTTTTGTACTTGCTTCTTGCTGCTCCTAAAGAAACTGACTGAGTCTTTTGAGTTTTCTCTGGGTTTGAGCTCCTTAAATCTGTCGGAAATTAGGTCTAGTAGAAGAGATAGATATAAACAAAAGTAAATAAATTTTCTCGAAGGTGACAAGAAAACAAATGTAAAAGATAAATAAGCTAGGGGCCTCCCTAGTAGCACAAGGGGTTGAGTGTCATAATGTGGTGGCACACTGTGGCTTCCACAGCCACTGCAGTGCTAGTTTAATCCCCAGCCAGGGAGGGAACCCACATGGTGCAGCAGACCTCTCCTGCCTCACCCACTGGCTGCTCCCCTCAGCAGTGTATTTCGGTTGATCTGCCTATTCTTTTCACACTCTGTCTCTTATGAATCCTATTACCCACCTTGCCTCTGGCCACATCCTAGCTCTTGTATACATAAATAAATAAAATCTTTAAAAAAAGATAAATAAAGTAAAGGGGATGGAGAAAAGGTCAGTGGTTCTCTACTGCTCATAGAACACCCAGAACTTGACTAAAATCTTCCATTTTAATTTCACCTCCCAACCTTTAAAGTTTCAAAACAAGCTTTGTTTTTTGTTTTTGTTTTTGTTTTTTTTTTCCTAGAAAACACTATGCTGTTTGGCATGTCAATGTCTTTGTTTTGTTGGCCTCGTCTGAAACATCATTTAATTTGTCACTGAAAAAATGCCTTCTTCTTCATTTCAGTATTTTTGGACCTACCTTGAATCTTCTCAAGCAGTTTTATATCCTGTACATTCCTTTACCATGTTGTAAATTATTATTTTGAATTTATTCCACCCCTCTCATGAGGTAGTATAAGATAGACAAGGCAGACAAGAATCCGATCATGCTTGTATTTGTATCCCCAAAACACTCAAAGGGGCATTGTATTATTTGGTCTGTGACTATATTTGTATAATCCCATAATTGTTAGATCACCATTTCTCTTCTTGATATGTTCTTTGTACACTCCCATTTCTTTATTTATAGTCCAGCATAGTTGCCTTAAGAGGCTTTCTATTTCTTTCCAGTGTTTTTAATTTCTGTTTTGTAGTTATAGTTTCAGAGAAGTGCTCTAAAACCAAGTCTTGGATTCGCTTCTAAATAGGTGAAGTAAGGGTCACATCACTATAGGCCAAAAAGTGCAAACAATTGGTACAAACATAATTTTTTTTAGTAAGAAGATATGATCTTTCTGGAAAAAGAGAATGAGAAAAATAGCAGTGTGCTTAAAACACATCCCAACTTTACTAATGATACTCTGTGTTATAAGAAAGAGAAACTAAGTAAGGAAAACCAATAAATTGATAAAATATAATAGAATATAAAAATTGAGACTCATAACCAAATGTGTCAGGCTATAAAAGTGATTGAGGAATCTACAGTTTGAATTTTTTTCTTCTGATGATTTGAAGTGTCTCTTTCCTCACCACATTTTGAAAGTATTGTTCTATTTACATTATTTTCCTTTAGGTTGTTACATCTTTCCTACCTCATATATTTACACATATGCAGCCTGCTGGAAGAGGTTCTATGCACGTACATATATAAAACATAGCTGTATAACCTACTACACACATATGTTTATATATGATGAGTGCAAGCATAAATTGCAAAGTCATGGTATAAACATGGTATATACATGGTAAATATATTTTGTAATGCTAAACATATAATTTTAAGTACCTGAATAATATACCTTCAGCATTAACAATGATTTTGATAAAGGTGAACTTTTATTTCTTTAAATGTTAGTTTTCCTGACAGTTTAACAAAATAGGGCAAATATTGTCTCTAAATTATTCATGTAAATTGATAAGCAATTAGTTTATTGCTGGTCATTATATTTAGTAGCAGAAAACAAACAGCCAAAAGGTAAATGTGAACTAAATTATAGTATCTCATTAAAAATGCTTCACCAAAGAAAACTACTACATTTCAAATGAAAAGTAATGGGAACAATGAATTCATCAAGGTTTTAATTAAAAATTGAAAACCCGGTATGACTGTTACCTAATTTCACTTGCTAGAGAGACAGAGCACAATAAAATCTACTAAAGGCTGATTTAATGGTTATTTATTAATGAAGAAATATCTGGAGCATTGTTAGATATACCTTTTGTAAATTAATTACAAATGAGTTACCTAAGAAGGTAGGTCTTTAAAAAAATTAAATGTAGCCTGTATTATGTAATTTTGTTCATATTAATATATCCTTAAATATCTAAAAGAGAAAACTAGAAAGACTTAAAAATAAGTTTAATGATTAACAATTTGCATTCCCTAACAGAGAATATATAATAAACTTAAATTCTAAATATGAATTTAAAAATACTTAGCCACAGACTACGTCTATGGCATAAGTGAGTAAATACATTCAAATAACTAAAGTACCTCTCCTTTCTTATTTTTATCTCATACTGGAATGCAAAATTTGTTTCCATAACTTTCCTATTCTTTCACTGGCTTCTGAGCATTGAATGTCCTTCCACATTTTCAAATCAGTTACTTCCACATCCTCAAAGGTCCTTTTGATTCCTTACATTACTTATGTGCATGAAATGCAATCCTTCTAGAACAGACATCCAGTCATGCACCTCCCAGTTACAGGAGTACTTTCTGAGATACGTGTCCCCATGTAATGTTGTCTTGTGCCATCACAGAATGAACTTACACAAGCCAAGATGGAACAGTCTACTACACATCTGGTGTAGTCCATTAACACCACTGTCATGGATGCAGTCAGCCATTGATGAACATCACCAAGTTACACACGTCTTTCCTTTTTCCTTAACCAAAATCTAGCATGTGCTTGTACTTGATGTCCACCATTTAGTTCTCATTACTATGTAACAAAATTCTTGCACTGTTCCCTTTACCACTATCTTGATTGGGCAATTTAATATAATCTCTAATTCCCTTTTTGTCAGTCCTCTAACAAAATCCTATTCATACTTTAAACTTTGTTTCATAGATCAACTCATCCACCAATCTTGCCCTCATCCCTTCAGATGTAATAATTTCTTCTTCTACTCAACTTCTATTACAAAATTATGTGTATAATACACTTTTTAGACATTTTTATTTTAGCACAAATACACTGAGTACCAACTATGGTCAAGCCATTTTAGATGGTGGAAGGGATACTACAGTCAAAACAATATACTCTGTACTCTCAAGGACATTATATTCTAATGTAGATGTAAGGTGAATACACAAATGACTATAATATGAAAAAGAGTAAGGAAGTTTCTCTAAAAATTTTCTTGAAAAATGTTGACAGACTATTAAAAGCTGCTGTTGAGAAAGTTTCATGTGTGATGCCAACTGAAATAAATCCTATATAAAATGAGGTAACTTGGCAGTCAGAGATAAGGTAGAGAATATTTCCAGTTAAATAAACAAGACCCAAGGTATGAAAATGATAACGCCCAGAGTATTTCATGGATCCTGCTTATGGACTGTCCTTTGCCCCACCCCTCTGCCACCAAATTCATGTGTTGCATTTAGAAATATGGTCCTCTAAAGTACTAATTACATTAAAAAACACTCTTGGGGTGGTCTTAATCCAATCCAACTGGTGTCCTTATGAGAAGAGAAAATTTGAACACACAGAGACACCAGAGAAAGGCTGTGTGAGGTCATCTTCAAACCAAGGAAAGAGGACTTGAAGGAAACCAAGACATCTCGATCATTGACTTAGATTTTGAATTTCTTGCCTCCAGAATGGTGAGAAAATATATTTCTGCTGTTTAAAGCTACTGGTATTTTTTATGACAAAACTAGCAAACTAATACTGATTCTCTATTCAATTATATAGCATATATACCAACTAATGAAAGAAACAGTTGGGCATCTATCTTAGATTTAATTGTATAAATGAGTTAGTAAATTGAATTTGTACAATATATATATAATGTAAATATATATGTATGCATACACATATATAAACCCTTAGCACAGCATCTTGACTACTCAATATAATATTTTAAAATTAAGTCCTCAAGCTCACTTGTATTCCTCTGGTATGATTTCTTTCGTTAGCATTTAAACATTTTTAGCTTAATATTTTAACTATAAATAATTGTCATTATCACAGATGGCTTGCTTGTTATATTGATTCAAATATGTTTTCATTTGCTCTTTTATTTTTTCTATTTCATTACTTTATAAAGTAATGTTATGCACACATTATATTGTATTAACTATTAATGCTTCAAAGCTTTGTAAATTTACTACTGAATAAAATATTCAGTTTTATTTTCTTCTAGCCCCTCTATGGTCTTCGTTTTAAATCACTAATGCATTTAAACATCTTGAACTCCCAGTTTTTCTTGGCTAATCCTAGGGATTTCATCACAATTTACTCTGGTCAGGATCATTGTTTGGCTCAATGGCCCTGACCCTATGTCTTGCCAAACCAAGCCATTAATTGCCATTCTTCATCCCACTCCTAAAATATTTTCTTCACTTCTTTCTCACAATACCACACACAGTCTGCTAGATTCTCCCTAATTTACAGAGAACTATTTTTTACTCCTTGTCATATTCTAATAACTCATATTTTAGTCCTTGTCATTGTTCTTTTATCTGCCTGTACACACTTGTACATTTCCAAGACTTTATTTACCATGTATATGCCATGACTTTGCAATTCATACTTGCACTCATCAGTAGCTCCACTAAATTGGTAAATCTAGCTTCCTACCCATACCCATTGGTATTAGACTCCATATAGAAGTCTAGTAGGTATCATAGCTCAGTATATCCAAAAAGGCTCTTAATTCTTTCCCTTCCCATCCCATCACCTCCTCCATAATCTTTCCTACCTTGGCAATAAGATTGATCTTGTTAAATATGAATAATTAACACTTGACCTATGTTACGTCATTTATTTCTCAACAATTTGATGAGAGGGTTACATTTACTTTCCCATTTTTACAGATAAGAAAAGTGAGTAATTTCCAAGATCATAGCTGATACCTAATGGTCTGATTGAAACTGAGACAGCCTGCTTTCTCAAATGTTATACACACACACCTATGCATAAACCATTCAGTGACTCTTCATTATTCACAGGGATAAAAAGGAAAAGAAAAAATTGACTAGAACTGAAGACTCCTAGACTAGACTAAGCCATGCAAGCAAATCCAATCTAGTTAATTTCATTAATATAAATAAAATTCAGGTTATTTCTTGTAAATGGCTCTGACCTAGACCCAAAGAAATGTAACTTGTCTTCCTAAAAATGGTATAAAAGAGTCACTTTTATCCAATCTCAAACACACCCCATTATAATAACCAATACCTGTAAAGATTCAATTCTTTCTTATTTTTGCTTTATACATCATTCTAAAAGGTCAGGTTTCTGAACTTGCTATCTTTTGAATTGGAAATTTACCACTTCTCAAATGTTTTTATAGAGATAATTAATACATATTAAGTGTTATTTTATTGATTTGCTGGTTTTAATTTTCCTGTGGCTGGATTTTTGACACTAGAATAAAATCTACACTTCTTTCCCATGATTTCGGCCTCCACCATTGTTATTTGACTTGCTCTGGTGACATCTCTTACTCACTGCCACACTCGCCTCTCAATCTTTACCTACCTCAAACACTATTGAATTGGTTTTCATCTCAGGGTTTTGCTCTTTGTGATACTGTGATTTCCTTCTGGTCTCCCAGAACTTTGTAAAGCTCAATCCTTTGATTATTTAGGTCTCCTTCACTTGTTTCTAGAAAACCTACAGAAAATCTCTTCTCCCAGGTTTTCTCTCTTCTCATCCCTTTATATTCTGCCTCTTTATAGAGCTGCATAATCATTATTGCTGCATGAGATTATTAAAACATGCATTTAGTGTTTAAATGCATGAAATCAATATGTTAGCATAGTGCCATTTTCTTTATAATATCTATATTTTGAAATAACTTTGTTCTTATTTAAAATGTGTTTTCTGTCTACAAATGCAATCTTGGAAGAGGTGAACTTACACAAATAAAGCATATTTAAGATTCTTATATCTTTGCAAAGTGCTCACATGGTGCTGTTCCTACTGAAATGATATTTGAAGGAGATATACTGAATAAACACATAAAGACATATTTAATACGTTTTTTTAAATAGCACAAGTGACTTTCATTTGGGATAAACTCTCTGGTTTGAAAAAATTAAATTATCCAATTACACTTCATAGAAATATATTATTTCCAGAAAAACAGTATCAATATAATAATTGTCTACTGAACCCATAATTCCCATAGTCTCTAGTTCAAGTTCAACCAAGAAACTATTATCCAATAATACTATATTATACTAATATATACTAGTAAATACATTTGAGTTAGTTTGCAATATGCTTTAAAAACCAGGTGAATATTTTACTGGAATGTGTAGAGGGTCAATTTCTGCAAGTCACCATAATACAGTTCAACATTTAGTTCAGTAAAACATTTTAAAATAGCCCATCTCTTCAAGGGTTTTTGGAGTTCTTCGCTTTTTTAACTACTAGATGAGAGCATAGCACTTGTAAAGGTAGAAAGAAACATGCAGAAGTTTGAAAAAGCAGCAGGTATGTGAGGCATGCAAAAATAATGAGGCAAATATATTTGCTGATCTGAACTTCAATAGCAGACTGCTCTCCTGGGAAAGATGTTTTTACAGACACTTCAATCATTTATGCTACTAGCCTTTGCCTTAGTGGTGGGTAAGGGTTTTTTTTTTTTTTTTTTCTCCTTTTTTTTTTTTCTAAGTGGGTCAAGAGCACATATGTTTTCAACAGAAAAATATGTTAAAGTACTAAATAATAAGACCTTGATTTAAAAATTGTACCATTCACAAGGATGTAGTTTAAAGACTGGTTCTTCCCAGGGTGACCTCCTGGGCTGACTGCATTGTTAGCAGAAAACCATCTGCATTCTCTACAGTGTGTGCCAACTGTTACTGCAGAAACACAACATGTTAAGCACATTCTGTGTCAGGTAAGAGGAAAAGAAAAGTGTGTTTCCCCTTTATTTCAGGTCTCTGATCTACCCTCATCCGTCTGTTCTTCCCTCATTCCGTGTTCTCTCACCAGAGCTAAGTCTAAGCGAGGTGAACTCTTTTCAGGTTGCTGGAAGTCCCTTTTACTCCCCTTAGTGTTCTTGTGCTTTCAGTGACTTTCTCAAGTTCCCCTCACAGTCCAGATTGTTGAAAAAAATCATTTCTTTTTACCCAGTGTGTTTATAAAGTATCCATATTTTAGCATTCCAGGTTTACAATGCAAAGTAAAAATCTCCAGCCCAGCCATGCCTGTGAATCTATGACTATGAATTTAAAGAAATAATCAAAGTAAACATTTGTTAGAAGTCATAACCAATGAGAAAGAAAAGGAAAGCCAGAGTGAGGGAGAAATCAAAGCAAGGGCCATGAATTTGTTGACATGCTGATTTAACACTCTTTTTTCTAGCTATCAAGGTGTTGAGCCTCCCAAATATTTGGAGATTTTCCTTTTGGAAATCTTAGTTGGTCTTTTCTTCATAGAATCCAGAGATGAATGAGTTGTCTGCCATGCTCTTTTGCACATAAATTATTGTCCAGCAAGCTAGCAGAGTCAGAAAAATAGTCTCATAATTTAAGAATGGGAAAAATAATTTCATTTCAGAAAAATAATTTCATAACTTTCGTTTACTTACATATTTGAGCACTTCTTTAATCTATAATATGCTCCTACTCTGTCATTAAGTACCTAAACTAAAGCTGCACTTACTGATGAAATAAATGTAAACCCTTAAGTAATCCCCGCATACCAGTTAGTTTAGCATTTTAGTATACTAAACTATAGATTTTCTGTAAAACTAAAAACATTGTTGTCATTCATGCTTGGCAGATGTTGTGAGGTTGGAGAATACCCATAAGTATTTAGAAAATACATTCACTCTATGATAAATTTATTTGTTCATAAATGTCAACTAGGCTTTTAAGCCTGTAGGAAGGAATGCCTGTAAAACTTTAAAATTGTATAAACTTTTAACTTTAAATGTATTCTAGAGGAATACAGATGAAGCCTGCACCATGTAAAATGTACTTTTTTTTTCTCTCTTTCAAAGGTACTTCACCTCTGCAAACACAGTCTACAGTAACTCAAGTGATATGGCCTGGCTATGTTTTACTACTTCGTTGTGTGACAAGGGGTTTAATCAGCCTGAAAAATGTTGACACCTCAAGATTTGTGTTAGGAAAAAAAACCATAATGTCTGATCTTTGGAACTTGGGACTAAAAGCTCACACTTTTCATTTAATAGAAAATCAGATAACTAAACACCAGCAGGAGTAGATGGTGCAGAAAAATTCAAATTAAATATGAGAGATGTAAATTGTCAAGCATAAGAATGTGCTATTACCCTTGATTTAATGAAGTCCAATGTCTAGAGAAAGACCTCTAACTTGTCAGGTTGTTCTCCATAAAATGAACATTTTTTCCTGTACCAGGTTGCTCTTTCCAAAGGTTTATTTTTAGTATAAACCCCACTTCAATAAGGAAGCTATGGGAAATATAACTTAGAGACATAAAATACTTCATAGCTGAACATATGAAATGACAACAATAAAATGAAGGGCATATGCAGTAAGTATTTTAAATTAAATTGTTTATTTAAAATACTTATTAAAGTGTAGATGTATACTTAGTGAAGTAAAAAAAAAAATTAATCAAATGTGACTTCCAAAATCATTACATTCTGCTCTCCTCAGATTGCTACAACTGGTTCATACTCCACTCATTTATTTTTTCATTTATTAAATAATAATTGTGTGGTTACCATATGGTAAGCCCTCGAGAATTTCAAGAGCACATTTTTTCACTCTCTCACAGAAGGTATTATATATGCTAATTAATTTTGGAGGTTAAATGAACTTCTAAGTTAATGTTTTAAGAATTTATAATTCTAGAAGGAAAGATGAGTAAATCTTAATATATCAAAAAGCATGAGTTCAAATTAGAACACAATCATTGCTAATAAAGGCAAAAAACTGGCCACTTGAATTTTCAGTATCCTCAATTCTACTACTATGCAATGAATGATATTTAACTGTCCCATAATGTTGCTTGGACTATTACATGTGAAAATATATGTCCACTAAATATCAACTAGTAGTACTAGTACTTGCAGTAGTATTTGATAGCTAATCTGGTAGAATTTGTACTTGTACTTAGACTACAATATATTCTTTAATTATGTATATTTATAAGTTATATAAATATATTTTACATAATTACATAAATTATACATTATAACATCCACATTATATATAGTATATTGAATAGATCACTGATATTTAAATATATCAGCTTGTGAACTACATTGAGATTATATAAAAGCACTGTGTGAATTATTTTCCTTATTCTGCTTATTATAAACTTACAAGTTATTTATACATATACGGTTATGTACATTTGTGGGCATGCCTGCATGTGTACATGTAGAAAGGTGTTAGAAGTATAGCTATACAGAAATTAAGGGGAGCATCCAACATCCTATCTTACTCCCAGAGTCTTAACATATTCTAATAAATATCATTACAGTTAAATTATCTCATTCATTTTGATTGATGTTTATTTTCCTAAATTAACAAAATCAAATTATAATATGAGAGGCTTAGAAAATGAGGTATATTTTTATAAAATTTTCAAAAGAATATTTTAGTCACAGTTAAAAAATAACAATGTTATTCTAATTAAAAGTACAAGGAATTTTATCTATGTAATATTCAGTAATTATTAACTAAGTATCAACTATTTTAATGTTTACAAGTGTTAAATATTTGGCAAATATGAATATTAGCAATAAACAATTCATTGTTCATTTTATGGGCAAATAAATAAATGTTATTGTCATTATTAAGAAATGTCCAACAGCTCTTTGTTTTAAAGATTATAAAATAATGGATCTGTGCAAAGTAGTAGAGTATTAGTACTACACAAGCATATAAGAATATGGAAAGATTTATATAAACAGCAAATTTAATTGCTACTAAAATTATCATACTTCATGGTGATGAAGCCTGTAATAATGAAAGTCAATTATGACAAATAATAATGTGAAATGTTCTACTTCCAAAATAAAACTAATGGAAAACAATTTTTGTATGTCAACTTTTACTTAACTAGACAATATTAGTTAAGCAACTTCTTGCAAATTATACATAGTCAATAAAAACTGTATGTTTTAACAAAAAATAGTATAACAAAATTTATAGTTTAAAGACAGTTTACATTGCCTTGTTATTAATATTTTCACTTAACCCCTATTCTAAGAGCACATAGTAGGTGGAAGATACAAGTATTCTAGACACTAGGTTTATAGCATGGAAACTGACAAAGGCTGTGAAGAACATTTACAATAGCTCCAGAGTTGCCATATTTCTTTCCATAGTAATAATGATAGCAGTGGTCTGAATACTGTTTCTACTCATTTATAAATATTTAACTTACTTGATTCTATAAATACACATTAAGTTGTTACTATGAATTTAGCAGTCTGTCAGGAACTTTAAGAATACAAAGAAAAATAAAAACAAAAAACTTCTTAAGTCTTGCACACTAGTCAAAATGGCACTGTGATACAAAACAAAATAAAACCTCAAAACAAACAAAACCCCTCTAACTATAGCAAGAGATTGTGTGGTAAGAAAGAAGCAAAATCGATTCAATTGTAAGTGTAAGCAGGGCTGAGAAAGATGCCAGATTTGTGTTGGAGAGGGGTTCATGACTTTTCTGTGTGGGGAGGAGCAAAATAGTTTCATTTGCATTAGTAAAAAGAAAATAATGGGGAAACTCGAGGTATGAATAAGGCCAGAGATATTTTCCCCCAAGATGTCTGAAACCTGTAGCAAAATCTGCCCATGCCTCTTTACTTGCCAGCAGTAATGTGCAGTCCTTGGTTTGAAGTTACCTAACTGAACTTTGCCTGTGGACACAGGGCATTCTCCATGTGTGGGTCTTCACATGGCCGTCTTCCTCTCCGGACATCAATCACTGGACAGAGACCACTCTGTTGTGCTCTATAACCTCATCCCTTAACTAATTATTCTGCAGTGATCTTATTTCCAAATCAGGTCCCAATCTGAGGTCATGGGACATAGGACTTCAGTACATCGCTTTTTGAGGGGATACCATTCGAGATCATAAAACAAAAAAAGTAAAAAATGATCTACTCAGACCACAGTAAATTTAAAGAGACATGAGAAATTTCAACTGTGTGAAATATTTAGTTGGGTGAAGGTGGATTTGTGTAACACTGTTGAAAGCAATCAGAATGGCTATATTCATGAACATTAAATGGTTTATACACTTTAGCAGAAAGAAATTATCCTAAATACAGAAAAAAAAAACTATTTTACACAGTGTATTTTATAATAGTCTTATGAAATTTCAAAAAAAAGAAAAAGAAAG
The DNA here is from genome assembly GCA_019455555.1 of Galemys pyrenaicus. NCBI lineage: Eukaryota > Metazoa > Chordata > Mammalia > Eulipotyphla > Talpidae > Galemys > Galemys pyrenaicus. The sequence goes on along the minus strand of JAGFMF010011678.1, from coordinate 11,507,375 downwards.
AAGTTAAACATGTAAAGAACTAACTGGTAAATTTACAAGAAATTTAAATTCAGAAATAGTTAATTACATGAGGAATATTTCTATCAACTTTAAATAGACTGAAAAAAATCTGTACTATATCATCAGTTATGTAACCAAAAATAAACCAAAACTAACTACATTAAAATGGAAGAATATGTTTACTATGGTTCAATTAGTCAATGAGAACTTAGGAACTTCTCTTTTTATTTTTTTCTACATTTTAGATTTTTACTTTAAATAAATATCTATTAGATTTTATATATATAACATGTTAATGAAATATTTTTCAAAAAGTTTTTATGAAATTATAACTATGAGCTATTATAGCTCTCCTTTATGTTAATAAAGACTAATCTATATGAACAAATTTGTTTTTAGATAAGTTCCTAATGGAATTATTCTGCATTAATACAAAGAAATATATATTTATAGTGATCATTGAGCATTAACCATTGCTAAAACTGTAAATGACACACATGTTTATCAACAGGAGAATTAATCATACATTGTAATATATTACTATATAATAAGTAGAGGATTAAAAGTCTCCCTGGTGGAGCAATGGGTTAAGCAACACACTATGAAGCAGACCTCAGCCACTGAAGCATGAGTTAGATTCCTACCAGGGAAGTGACCCACCTGGCACAGCAGACCTCTCCTGCCTCACCTGCTGCTCCCCTCAACAGTGTATTTCAGTTAATCTGCCTGTTTTGTTCCCCACTCTGTCTCTGGTGAATCCTTTCATTCCCCACACCTCTGGTCTATACCCCAGTTATTGTATGTATAGATAAATAAATCTTAAAAAGTAAGTAGGAGATTAATGAATTAGAACTATACTTTGAATAAATATGAAAATATAATATTGGGTAAAAATTTAATATAAAAATTATATACAAAGTTCTCTCTATATAGAGTTGTCCAAAGGTCAGAAATAATAGGGGACATTTATTTTTAAAGAGATTTATTTTAACGAACTGGTTTCATACAATTTCAGGAGACAACATACAGTTTTCTTATCTTCTTTTCTTTCTGGAAAGAAACTTCTGGGAGGCCCAGAGGTTAATTTCAAGGAATCCCAGTCACAATGAATCTTAAATCAATCTTAAAACACTTTCAAAAGCTTAGTTTTTCTTCTATTACTTAATTTCATATATTAGTAGTTTATCTACAATTACCCCCCTTTTTTTTCAGACTTAATTATAGGTAACTTTAATTTGCCCAATTTTTTAGGAAAAATCTTGCCTTGTTTGTCTTTAACTTGAGCCATTTTGTCTAACATAAAGTTTTACTAGGTACTAAATTAACCAACTTGGAAATTTTAACAAAGATTTTATGACCATAAGTCTAATTTAGTTCTTGCAGAAGAGATTATGTTTAAATTAGCCTTTTCTTACAAAAGCTATTTCAGCTTTATTTTTTCATTTGTTGTAAATTAGCAGTAGTATCAGCTTTGGGAATTTCTCAGCTTACATTACTATTCATTTCTGCTTGCACAGTAGTCAGTTATATTCTAATTTCATGTCTTTCTTGGTCAAAGCAGGCACCAGTGTCAACTAAGACACTTCAGCAATATTGTGTCTCTTATCAAATGGTTCACTGACAAATAACATTGTCATCATTTGTTGAGACCCTCAAAACAGTTTCTATTTTTTAAAGACATATTTATTTATGCATACAAGAGCTGGGGTACAAGCCAGAGGCAAGGGAGGAGAGAGGATTCACCAGAGACAAAGTGGGGAACAGAACAGGCAGATTCACTGAAATACACTACTGAGGGGAGCAGCAGGTGAGGCAGGAGAGGTCTGCTGTGCCTTGAGTGGCCTCTTCCTGGCCTAGGATTAAACTCACACTGCTGTACCACAAATGCTTCACAGTGTGGTGCTCAACCCACTGTGCCAGCAGGGAAGCCCAAAACAGTTTCTTTAATACTCACTATCAACAGGGAAATTCAATGAGAAGAACTGTTATGTTTGTTTAATCAACATCCCGATTCTTGATACTAATTTCTATATTCACTTTCATCAAGTTGATACGGTAGCAAGAATTCCAGTGAGTTCTAGCAACAAATACCTATAGTATTTCATGGATTGGCTGTGCTTCTGTTCTCTGTTGCTTTGTGTTAGGACCAAGACTGAAGGAGAAGCTTTTGTCAGGATCATGCACACCTCACATCAGACTGAGAAGTGACAAGAAAAGGATACAATAATTCTTAAAATTCCTTAGTCCATGTACATATTACTCTGCTCATTTCATAAGCCTGGACAAGTCAAATATTCAATGGGATAACAAAATATTTTTTTTTTCTTATTGAAGTGGGAGATGTTTAGTGTCCATACAGTCTGCTCCAGGGAGAATGCAAAGCAGACATGATAAGAAAGAGAATTTTCAGGCAAAACCAAACCAACAGCCAGGTTCAAAGCGGGATTATATCTGACATGTCCAAGGAATAACAAGGAGGTCAATGTGACTTGAGAAAAACATACAAATGGAAAATGGTAAAAAAAAAGAAAGAAAAAGGAAACAATTTTGTAGAGTTTCACAGGTTATTGTGATGACTTTGACATTTAGACTGAAAGAAGAGTTTTGAACAAAGAATCGGAATGATCTAGCTTTTATTTTAATAGAATCACTGTAGCTGCTAAGACTGGTTGGAAATGGACAAAGGATTTTAACCGAACAGTAAATTTAAAGGACACTGCTATCAAAGCACAAAGTGATACCTTGGACCTGGGTCAAGGAGATCGGGGTACAAAGATGATTTTTAAAGATGTTCACCAAGGTCTCTGAGTGAGTATGATATGGCATGTGAGAAAAAGAAAAAGGTGTGGATTGAAGATCTCACACCTAACTTGCAGCTGAAAAGATGTTGTAGTTAAGGTTGAGAAGATTGTAGGAATAGGATGTCTAGGGAGAAGTTCAGCAGTTCTATTTAACATGCAAGTTTGAGATGACACTGGGATATCCATATAAAAATGTCAAATTTGGGGAAAAGTAGGAGGAAATGAAAAAAAATAGGAGTTTGTGTGTCTCTAATTCTATTTAAAGCCATAAGACTAAATGAAATGACCAAATTAGTGAGTTTGAGTAGTGAAGGTATCAGGGCAATCTAATTTTAAAAGGTCCAGGAGAAGGAAAAAAACAAGGACGCAAGACATAGTTTTTCAGCAGGAAAATTTATAGTGTGTGGTATGTTGAAAGCTAAGGAATGAATGTGTTCAGTGAGGCTGGATTGATCAAACACATCAATGATACTGCTAGATTAGTTAAAAAGAAAGTTAAATTTGCCTACTGATCTTAGCAATTTTTAAGTTATTATGATGTTGAAAAGAACGGTTATGTGTAATGTCAGAAAAACCTAACAAAAGTTGCTTTCCAAAGGAACAAAAGACTAGAATGTGGATACTGAAAATAGATAATATATCCAAGAGAGAATGAAATGGACCAGTGGTAAGTCCGATAGTGGATTTTAACTTCAGAAAAATGATTTATTCTTTATTTTAAAATAAAAGTGACAACAATCTAACATTTATTGATTTAGTAAAATGGCATGTGGTTTATAATATGCTTTGTACTTTAAAGAAAATAAAAGGTAAAACAAAAACAGTAAGTCCATTAGGGGAGACTTAAGGAATTTGATGCTTAGAAAATCATGTGAAGAAAGGAAAAATATTCTAACTTGGCAAAAATGATTTATCATTTATCAATCTTTTTCATTGTCAAAAATCTGTAGGAGCTTATTACACATATATAGTATGAACTCATCAGTTGAAGTAAATCGAGGTGTGCATTGTGATTTGTACCCGTGAAAGGTAGAAAGAAACAAAGCAGCACTGATGACATGCATATCCTTTATGAAGTCCAGGATTGAACTTGTGGCAAAATACAACAAATCATCTGTTTCAAGAAGATAAGATATATTGTCAGAAACTAAAGGGAGAGTCAAACAGGTGAACTAAGTCCAAAATGGAAGGTAATTCTGGACTCATGTACAGACCATACAGAACAGATTACTAATTGCATAGATGAACTGTCCAGAAAAAGTAGTTCCCCATCCATGCTTCATAAAGAAAGCCAAATTGCTCTGGAAAACATTATAATCCTAACTGTTCTTCTCAATTTGGTAAGAATTTCTGGACCTTATCATATAGGTTTATTTATCTATAAAGGTCAAGTTAAAATATGGATTCATATACTTGTAAGCTCTTTTATGATAGTTACTTTGTTCTCTTATGTGTACCCATCTTTCTTAATCTATGCTCATATAGTATAAGGGGATCAGTATACACTATTTAGTGAATATTGATGTTCTTATAGTCAGTGGATAACTATTACAAACTAATGATTTCAGTATGTATATATTGTTGAATTAATTTAATGCAATAAGAGAAATTGATTTTCCAGTGCCACTGTTGAATCCCTTTTAAAGGAAATATATATTTATGAAATTATTTATACATATTAAACTAAATTGTGTGTATGAGGTAATTAATTATTTAATGCACAGATTTAATGCAATTCAAAATTTAAAGTATTAATGTTTTTCTGAAAATAAATGAAAAAAGTGCCAATGGGGTTTTCCAAAAAGTTAAATGAAATTGGTGAGAATGAAAATGCAATAAAACTAACCACAATATTGGTATTTATTTTAATCACAATAAAACTGCTTAAGATAGTTGATTTTTCACTCTAATGTATCATCTTAGAATAAATCTAGTATTTTCAATAGAGTTAGTTGTAAACATTGTTGAATTTAAATGTAACAGGTTTTGATATCAAAGAAACTTTCTTTTAACAAGCCCAAAGGTTACACTAACTTTGAATATTTTCATCCTTAATATTTTGGAGTATTACTATGCAAAGATCATTAATTAAGAGTTTTAAACTGCCACCAAGTATGATCTTATTTTATCTGATATTTCTGAAGAACTCTTAAAAGTAAATAAGATGAGCAAACCTTTAATTTGACATTTCTTGAATTTAAATATTCATAAGGTGATTGATATTTAAACATCATCTACTGAAGAGCTCAATTTCAATGAACCAATCAATGTATCAAATTCAGATGTATTATTTTGGGATGATGAGAGTACAGGAAAAGAGAAAAATTTGTTTTATTGGAAAATGGATCTTAAGTATACATCTTTTTTAATCTATAAAGCTTAATTTCAAAAAGTGAATACTTACTTTTTGTAACTTCAAATACTATTGTTCTCTGTGATATAATACTTGCCATATATTTTGCTCTATCTTAATTCAAGTATCTTTGACTGTACAAATTGAGCAGACATTTTGACCTCAGGAAAATATTTTCTTATCATTAGAAACTTTGCTTTGAGAATAAAAACTGAATTTTATTAGAATAAATAAAAATTTTTCTTGATCTTATGAATGAACTTCATATATTACTTATATAATTTGCTTTTAAAGTATATCTGGGAACTGAAAAGAATATCCATTTGTCTTTAAGATTACAAAAAAGTGTGGAGCCAGAATAAGAATATGAAATTAAGTCAAAAGAGACTTTTTTTTAAAACCAGTTATACATGATTCCATATTCTGGATCTTCTTCATCTTAAAAAATGATAAAGTATTTTTAACTTGTCAGATAATTTGCATATTTTGTATAGAAGAAACACTGATCTCTACCCTTTAACTAAAAATTATTTTGTATATATTTTTGTAGAATTAGGAAAATTATTTCAAAATGTTTTTTTTCAAATAAAACAGATGTCAAATTCTGAAATCAATGAGAGTATTAATTTTCAAAGCAAAAGGTACTGAGCTGACTGGAAATTTTTTAATAAAATATTGAAAAGCTGAAAAGTAAAATCATGACATCACTGAAAGTCTAGACTTGATATTTATTTGCTTGGAAGAAAAGGATGGTAGGGCAAAACACAAAAATGATAGAAACTATAGTGTAAAAGATGAATGGATGTTTAATGTTTAAGAAATGTAAAACATTCAGGTAAACATTATCAGTAAAAGGCGAAAGATTTATACGATCTGAAGAGAAACCAGAGTATTGGTAAACATTATCAGAAACAAAGTAAAATAAAAATCATGGTCCATGAAAAAAAATGGAAACTTTCAGGACAGAATCCTAGTGTAGCACTGCTATAGGGAGGGGGCACCCCAGAACCCCAAAGCTGCCTGTTCCAAATAAATTCTGGGGGCCTGCCCTGGTGGCGCAGTGGGTTAAGCAATGCACTATGAAGCAAACCGCAGCCACTGTAGCATGAGTTTGATCCCTGCCGCCAGCTAGGTAGGAGACCCACATGGCGTAGCAGACCTATCCAGCCTTGCCCGCTGCTCCCCCACCCAAATAGATTCTGCCATCTGCAGCATCACGACAAAACATACAGTTCTTTAATGGAAAGGAACTTTAATATAATTAGTGTGCCTTACAGACAAGAAAAAGAATACAGTTTCCAAATCAAGCACCCCAAGTTACCCATCCCCTCATGGGTAAAAGTTCACCCAAACAGGATTGTCCCAAAGCAAGGCCCCAAAACCTGCCACAGGTCTGAAGCTCCTTCCAGAGGGAACCCATAGAAAAGGGTTAGAAACACCAGAGAAATATGGGAGGAAAAGAGCAAAATCAAAATCAAAATAAAAGTCGCAATTGTTACCCTCCCCTAGGGTCTCTCACCCAAGTCTTCCAACCAATTCAGGACCAAGAAGCGAGGGCAGTTTCTTCACATGTCTGTCTGCTCCTTGTGCCTCCTTCTTGGTCTCCTTCCTGCTCCCTTCCTTCCTTGAGTCTCCTCTCCATCCTCTCCTACTTGCTCAGCTCCACCCTCCCTTGGGTGGGGCAGGAAACCAAGCCCATCCCTTTTTCCTAGGGACCGACCTGTTACAGCACTACAAAGTAAGTTCTCACAAACCACCGTTTGGACACTTCATTATAAAATCATTTTACTCTTCCTTACAGACCAAAGTCACAGTTCAGATTTTCAAATGATCAGAACTGGCAGTTGACAGAAAACTATGATATTAATAACAAGTTTGCTTTCCTTTTCTGATATTTAAGTGAAATTTTTCAAATTTAATTTATTGTTAAAACTTAGGAAAGGTTTTCTTTCTCTACCACAACATTAGGCTGAAGCTTTAATTCATTGTGGGACCAGACTGGTACTACAAGAACATCTGGGGAGCTTGTTATTAAAAAAAAAAAAAAAATTAAAAAGGGTTTTAGTCACAGCCCCAGATGAATTACATCAGGTTCTACATTTTGACAAGATGAAAGGTAATTTTTACACACGTTGCAATTTTGGGAAGCCTTTCTATGAAACATTACGAAAAACTTAAAATACATATTAAAGATTTTTGCCAGGAACAGAACCTTTTCAGAAAAATTCAGAGTTTACAATTACTTAGGAAGTCACAGGATTAATTGATATAATCCTTTTGGCATTTTTACAGTACTGCTGGGGATCTTAGAAATGATTATTTATACTCTTACAGATAGTGATTACACTCCTGGATATGTGTACTTAAAAACAGGCATAATGAAATTGTAAAAGCTTTAGATACAGAAATGTTCAGGGTAGCCTCATCTAAAATAGCAACAAATTAAAAATCAAACTAAATGTGCAACAACAGAATAATGATACTTTAGTTATGGCAATCTATCAAATAGAAATTTATTCAATAACAAAAGTTGTATTAAAAATACATTTTAAATTCTCCATTATCCATTTTAATAACATTATCATTATCTGTTATTTATAATGTCATTGCTTTAATTGCTTTCTTTTTATATATATCTCTGGTCATTGTTTTCTTATTCTTTATTTCTAACAATCTTTATCATTTTGTTTCATGTGTGCTTTGGGTGAAAATTTAAGTTTTGTTTTTGATATCCAACCTGAAAGTCTATTTTTCCATAGGTGAAGTTAACACATAAATCTGCAAAGATTTTTTTATAAAACAATCCTTAGCTCTTGGACCATGAAAAAACAGGTCATGGACTTTCAGGCATCTGGGTAAAAATTTAATTTATTCAAACTAAGAACCAGTAACAAACATTTTACAGATGTTTCCACAGCATGACACTGTTCTAGGAAGTTTACTTGTAGTAATTCATTTACTAATTAATAGTAAGAACTAATATTATCCCCATCCTACAAATGAAGAAACAGAAGAACAGAGACTTATCCAGGATCACACAACAGTGATGGAGTTTGAATTTGATCCTAGGTTATATCTGGTTCCAGAATCTACTGCCTTGATTACAATATGACTACTTACTGACTACAGATGGAAGCTTATGTTTCCCCATCTTTCCCTATCATCTTATTTCCCATTTTCTTTAGCAAGCGATTTTTTATACTGATATTATAACAAATTGCCGCACACTTGGTGTCTTAAAACAACATAAATATATTATTTCACAGTTCTTTAGTTCAGAAATCCAGAGGGTTCAGCTCCACCATCTTTTTCTGGTCATTTAAGTCAGACAACAAGATGTTCGCAGGCTGCATTGCAATCTGTGCTGTAAGGTTAAATCTTATTCCAAGTTTACTCAGATTGTAAAAAGAATTCAGTCCCACTCAATTGCAGGGATGAAGTGCCCTTTACCTTGAGGGCTGTAGGTTGGGAAAGCTTCTAGAGCTTTCCCCTGTTCCTCCTGTTCGTGTACCCTTCCATCTTCCCAATCAGAAATCAAGAGCTAAGTCTTTCTCATGCTTCAGATCTCTCTGACACTTTTCTCCCCTGAATTCCTTCCCCCTCCACCTGTCTCTCTTCTCATATATTTTGCTTTTAAGGGTTCATTTATTTCTGTTGGGTCCTCCTGAATAATCCAGAATAACTTCTGTATTTCACAGCAGTTCCTAGACTTGTGTTTGATCAAAAAACTAGAGACCTGAAAATTTGAGTGAATGTCTTTAGAATTCTCTCTAATAAACTTTTTTTTCATTTTTTCTTTATTTTTCCTCTCTGAGTTTCCAATCTGGAAATATGACCTTTTAAAATATTTATCCTGCCTTTAGTATAAGTTAATTTTCCACCAAAAAAAAAAAAAAAACTAGAGAAAACTCATTTTGTCTTCATCTATGCTGCTTATCCTAATAACTTATTTCCCATCATATCTTTAACTGTGTTTTCTAAATATGTATTTTTATTTCCCATAAGGTTTTAAGACTTGAGGAAAATATTTTTAGATGATTTGCTTACCTAGTCAGACCATTATATTAAATTTACTTTTAATTGGACAAACTATATACAGATTTCTGCTGCTATCTGAAAGTAGAACACTTCTATTTGGTATGATTTGGAAGGTTATTTGGGAGGGGGGGCCTGAGAATGCTATTACCATTAATTTATTTGGGCTAATTTTTGAGGCATCCTACCAAATTATACCAAATAAGAATGTTCTACTTTCTCAGAGCAGAGAAGTATATGCACTAACATTTTAAATTGGCAACTCTATTTACCTTTCTTCATATTGCTATCACATAACTATTTTTTAACGTTAATTTACTATTCTTCCTGGGTACATTATACCCAACAGCAGGCACAAAGTATATGATATTTTCTTTTTGTCAATTTCAAATCTGTGTTGTATCTTATTATTTCACTCCTTTTCAAGCTTCCCATTTCCTAGGAAGATAACTGAGTAAGCAATATACAACCTTCAAAGCATAATATAAAAAGTTTCTGGGACCAGGGTCCTGTCAACTTATCCTCCCTAAACATAATTTCTATTCATTTGACCCTCAAATATTACATTCCTGTATAATGAGAAATTTGCAATTCTCACCTTTGCACACATGTCGTCTCTCTGACTTCATTTTCTTCTGCTGACAAACTCCTATTTGCCTGTCAAGACTAAGCTAATGTGTCACTTCCTTCAGGAAATTTTCCTGGTCTGGGTTAAGTGCCTCTCTTATGTGGACCTGTAAATTCTATGCATACTTTTATCAGGACATTATTCATATTCAATTATAATCATCTGGCTATTTCTGCCGCTGTCACCCTGACCTTAAAGTCCTTGTGAACAAATCCTGTTCCCTATTAGTGGTTTTATTTGGGATGATTTAACGTGGCTGCAAATAACAAACAGCTCTCAAATATTAGTGGATTAAGAAAATAGAGGTTTATTTCATCCTAATACCATGCATGATCATCGGTCAGATGGCAGCTTTGGTTCATTCTCTTTTTACTGGCCAAGATGCCTTTGTCTCTAAGGGTACCAGCTGCTATGGCAGAAGAAAAGAGACACCACAATGAAGTATACAGTGGCCATAAAATATCACCCTGAAAAGACACTCACTTTTCATTGCCAAAGGAAGTACATAAGCATTCCTAGCATCAAGAGGAGAGGAAGTTGAATCTTTTCACAAGTCAGAAGGATGCATGGAGTTGTAGAGCTATTTAGTAAATAAGGACAGCAGCTACAACCAGTTTCTTTTGTTGTTGTTGTTAAGATTTATTTATTTATGCATATAAGAGCTGGGGTACAGGCCAGAAGTGCAGGTGTAGGGAGAGCATTCACCAGAAACAGATTGGGGGTCAGAACAGGAAGATCTACTGAAATGCACTGCTGAGAGGAGCAGCAGACTAGACAGGAGAGGTCTGCTGCTCCATGTGGGCTAGCTCTGAGCCGGGGATCGAACTCGTGCCGCAGTGGCTGGCAATAGCTTGCTAACCCTGTGTCTTTAACCTCTGTGCCACCCGGGAGGACCCTACAATCAGTTTCTTTAAGTTGTGTGTATTAGTTTGGTATTGCCACAGATCATGCACTTTCAACAGAAATGTGTTGCCTCACACTTCTGTGGGCTAAAAGTTGATCACAAAGTTGGTTTCCTTCTGAGAGATAAGGAAAGATCTGTTGCAGGAAGTTTTGTGCCTGGCTCTATATAACCACCAAGGTGTACCTCCCACCTTTTTAATACTCTGTCTTGCAACTTGCAATGGCCCTAGCCTCTCAGAATATTAATCTTTAGCTCCTCAGTAATGTGAGTCCACTAACTTTGTTCGGAATTCCTACCCCTCACTCTGCATTTTAAGAAGTGCTATTTGGCAGAAAATTGACCTATAATTGAATTTACCTCATTTGTCCCCTTCTTTCAAGGATAGCCCTGAAATTAGAAATTATGTGTACTTTATTCTGTTTTCTAGCATTTAACAAAAAAGCTAAACCAGTTCTTGTTAAACCATAAGCAGAGGTATAGTTTAATATAAAGACAGTTTGTGTTGTAGTTGGTGATAGCACACAAACAAAAAATGAGGCTATATCCACATGTATGAGAACTCGAAGACAAAAGTTTTAGCAAGCAAAACATGTCTACACACTTTTTCTGTATAGTTTCCTTAAGTATAAAAACTCACATTCCACAAAAATTTGAACTAAACACCTTGTTCCCCAATTGCATCTTTTAGTCAATTTAAAAAGTAGTCAGTTAATGGCCATTAATAAAAATTCTGCTAAAAATATTTGGATGATACTACATTAAAGATTTTTTAAGAAGTGATAAAATATTTTAATAAATATTACACTAATAAGCATTTAAAATGTCAGTATCTCTATTTTTAGTCTTTATATTTATTTATACTTTACATTTATTTATACTTCTTAAATAGTACAGATCATTGGTAATTTTGAAATTTCATTCTTTTTTTTTTTATTTATGCCTCCAGTTTTTCCAAAAACTAAAGTTGTGAAATTTCACTACACTAAAAAGATGGTTGGCATTGATCGGGATTCATCAGATAAGAAAAAGTTCATAGAAATATATAAAGCATATGAACAATGGTCACCAGTAAAATCTGCCCCCATGCAGTCACTTGTGATGCTTGAATAAAACATACTCAATATAACACTCTTAAAAACTGTTCAACACAAACGTGTGTTTAGTGTATGTATATATAATATATGTATTATATATATTTTTGTAATAACAATATGTATTGCCTAGAAGAGCACTAGTAGAATATAAGTAACCCAGTAAATATGTTTTATGGAATTACTAAAAGAAAGATAAAATTAAAAGTAGAAATAGAAACATGAAAACTTAAAGAATATATGTGCACAAATTATTATATAAATTAATAGAACATTCTTTTTGAATCACAATTTGGGCAATTGATTAACAAGGGCAATGATTCAAAAGAAAAAAAAAATGACTGAGTGGTTGTCTTTTAATTGCAGTATTAATTATGTAATAAAATATTTATGAATGCAGTTAATTTATACTTGTTTCTTTGGACTTTGGATAGATTTAATGAAATCAATGATATATTTTCTTGGTTTTAATTATGCACAGTGTATATTTTTGATATTGACAATTTTCTTGAAGAACAGCCAGCTGTTAGCTTTGACTCAGTAGATTTCACTTTGTGCATGACTTGATAAATATAGTCTTTTCCTAGAGCAACTGTTAAGCAGGTTGACACACCCAGTATTCCATCATGGCCAGCTATCCCACAGCAAGTCTTTACTAAGAAAGACCTCTTTATTCTCCAGTGTTCATTTTCTGAAAAGCAATATTTTCCTTCTCTTAAATATTATAACTGAAACATTAACTCCTGTAGAAGTTTAGATTTGGTAGAAATCTATGTAGAGCTGACTTTTAAAAATCCCATAATTTCCTTCATTCTTTTTCACTGTTTGTTCAAATACATGTGTATGTATGTGTTTGTGTATATCTGTGTGAGTGTACATCATGGATAATGCTGTTTTATTGTGATTCCAAGTATTCAAGTATCATTCTAACGCAATACTACATTATGCAGAAGGCTTCAGGTTATTGATGTTTGTTGAATTAAATGAACTGCTGTCCTAGTAACTCTATATATTGGTTTATACTGCCCCCGCCAAAACAAGCAAAATCATTCTCTTTATCTCTATGTCTTTCTCTCTCGTATACTCATTCACAGACAAGCTAATAGATGTGCACATAAAGTTAAACCATTACACACTTTTAAACACTTTTTTATGGTGTCTACTGAATGATCATTTGTTCCCCTTGCTTTCTGAGTAATGATAGCAGTATATGAGCTAAATAAAATGCACATGAAGTAGGGATATTTCAAATTAACTATAGTGACCTTTTTTCTCAAGTAACATTAAGCATTGTTGAACAATTCTAGACAGTTTCATTTTAATTTCTTTCTCTAAATGAAACTCTTCAACAATTTGTCTAGAACCCTGTCCACACATGTCATTGTCAGTTGGGTGAAAACACTTGCAAATAGCTCTACTCCATGGGGAACAGGTGTCAGACAAAGGAAATGGGAAGAATTCTACCCAATTCTCAAAATGTATGCCAGATTCAGGGAAGCAGGGGAATGCAGAATCATAATTAGTGGATTGCAAAAAGTGGCAGTGGTTCAAACATAAAGTCAAAATGAAAAAGAAGGAATGGTTGCTGATAGGTAGTTAAGGAATAGAGAAGTTTTGGTGGAAAAATGATATATGGTAGACTAGCCAATCATAATAGCTAACTAGATATATATGGATACACATACATAAACAAGCAGATTTACAATGAAACCCAAACATGAATAGGGGTGAGAGTTCAGGGATCTGGGAAGGGAGTGTGCTATTGTAACTGGCTCCTAGATCCTACTCCCAAGCTGGCTGAAGTACAGAAAAAAAGTATTGCAAGGTGAGTGTTAATACTAATATTACTGATAATAAACTTTACATGTATACATGTAATAGTTGTGCTATATATTTTGCTTTTATATCTTTACAATAGCATCATGAGAGATGTACAACTTTTATGCCTATTGTATACATGAAGAAAGAGAAACTTGGAAAAGTTGACTATCTTGTTCAAAGGTATATAAGTACAAAATAAAATAAATAACAGTCACATTTGAAATCAGGTCACTCTAACTCAGGTCTCTAAAATCTCAACCATTAAACTTACACTGTCAAATATGGCATTCACTAGCCACATTTGAATATTTAAATGTAAATGAGTTAAAATTAATAAAATATGTCTGTAATAGTTTGGTAGATGAATTTTATTAGCCTTAATTTTTTTGTATTTACAGGGTGGAATACTACTTACCTATAAAAAAAGATAAGCTCTTGCCATTTGAGACAGTATGGTTGGAACCCACTCATGTCATTCATAGCAAGACAAGAAAGGCCCAGGGACAAGGACAAGACAGAAGTCAAGAACAAAATGCTACCATCATTTTGTAAACAATAGTTTTATTTTTTTTTAAAAAAGATTTATTGATTGATGCATACAAGCATTGGAGTATAGGCCAGAGGTGGGTGGGGGGTGGTGGTGAGAGGATTCACCACAAAGAGCGGGGAGCAGAACAGGCAGATCAACAGAAGTACACTGCTGAGGGGAGCAGCGGGCAAGGCAGGAGAGGTCTGCTGCGCAATGTGGGCCCTGGCCGGTGGCAGGAATCGAACTCGTGCTGCAGTGGCTGCGGTTTGCTTCACAGTGCAATGCTGAAACCACTGCGCTACCAGGGAGTCCCAACAATAGTTTTAAATTATAAGCAAAAACAAAAAAAACTGATGATTCTAGGCCCTGCTACTAAAAGTTTTCGTAGTATGTTGCTTTTATGACTGATTTCCCTATGACTGGCATTGAGCTAGTTTTCTAGCTTATCAAGTTGACTTCCGTGGGAAAAAAAAAAAAAAAAAGGAGTTAGAGATGCAGAAAAAAAGAAGTCACAAACCCTATGAAGCAAACCGCAGCCACTGCAGCACGAAGTTCGATCCCTGCCTCGGCCAGGGAGGGGACCCACATGTCATAGCAGACCTCTCCTGCTGTGCCCGCTGCTCCCCTCAGCAGTGTACTTCCGTTGATCTGACTGTTCTGCTCTCCGCTCTCTGTGGTGGATCCTCTCACCCCCCCATGTCTCTGGCCTGTACCCCAGTGCTTGTATGCATAAATAATCTTTAAAAAAAAAAAAAGAAGTCACAAACCTTTAGACCAAACCAACCTGGAGCTGGAGGTTCACAACCTCCATGAGATACTCACCTTGAAGATGGCCAGAGGTCCACACAGCCAGAGAACTACAGCTGACTGGTGCATTCACAATTATCAACAATAAATGAACGTTAGCTAAGTCCACTCTCCTTATTTTCTCAGCCAATAAAATTTAATTCCTTTGTTCTCAGATCCCAGTTCCAAAACCTATGTAGACACTTAGCCCTGGCATCTCCGGAGGTCTCCCTGGAGTTCTTTTCTTGCTTTTTAGCTAATCAATATACGCAAATGCTAATTCCCTGCTTGCCTCTTCTGGTGTCTCAGGAGCCTTCTTTTCAACCTTGACCATGGTGTTCAGGAACCCTTCCTATCCTGGCAGCATGGCCCCATGGTCCATCCCTCTGTGTCCCTGGGGAAAGAGCATCCAATGGTGTTCAATTCACTCCCAGCTTACCTGCCCGTGTTGTGGGGAGGTTAGCATTAGCTAGTTGGGACCCTGCCCCCTCCCTTGTCCAGTGACAATAATAATATATGAGAAAGAAGCAAGTTCATAAACTCTGAGAAAGCCCTTTATTTAAAAAACAATAAAATGTACAAACATGTACCTTGTGCCAGGTGCTGACACTATGACCTTTTCACAATGTTATATTCGTATAGCATTAATGTTACTTATGTTTCTCCCAGAAGCAGAACCTGGAACAAAGCATACAAGTGCTAGTAGTTTATTTAGAAAGTGATTCCAGGAAAAATCCATAAGGGAGTGGGTTGGTAGGATAAGTAAGCATATGTCAAAAATGGAGAAGTGTGTTATCATTTCAGTTGTGATGGGTAACTGGAGATTAATCCCACTGAGGAATTTTGGGAATCAGTATCAAATCTGCTATTTCAGGGTCATCCCGTGTAACCTAGAGGATTTATACACCAACGCTAGTCATGGGTTAAAGGTTCACAGGGATATCAGTTAGTTTATTCATCCTTCAGCACTTCTATCTTGCTCTGGACAAGTAGAACAACCTCAAGTCAAAGCAAGCTGTCTGGTATGATGACATGTGGCTGACCACATGTCATCAGTGTGCTCTCAGAAATGGCATAGTGTTTAGACAGTCTGCCAGAGCAACCTTCAGTGAGTATGGCAAATAAACATTTGTAAGCCTATTTCTTAATCTCTGTCTCTACATCTACCCTAAATATAGTGAATAATATGGAAGTTAAGAATCTGTGGTATCAGACTGTCCTAGTTGAAAGTCTTTACTCTAAAGCACTAAATATTCACTGTTAAGGGATAAATTCTTAATGCAGAGAGAATCAGCACAGACATTTTATTTCTTTATTCTTCCACTTTTCCATCTACTTATATCAAATTGTGTCCCTTTGTTTGTAAATGCTTCCTATGGATTACTGCCATTTAATTGTAATAAACTCTATGGTGGGTATTATTTTATAGATGAGGGCATTCAGAATGACTTATCAAACATTACACCACTGATAAAAATGAACAAAACTAGAAAATCAAGAAACATCATCTTCATGGTTATGCTATTTTGTCTTCAGAGAGCAGAAGGGATGGATACATATGGTGAATTGTCCTTTTTTAAGATTTATTTTTATTTTTATTTATGCATACAAGAACTAGGGTGTAGGCAAGAGGTACTGGGGATGAGGGGATGCCCCAGAGACAGGGTGGGGAGCAGAACAGGTGGATCTAATGAAATACACTGCTGAGAAGAAGAGCAGGTGAGAGAGACAAGAGAGGTCTGCTGCCCCTGAATTGTCTTTTTTTATAGCAAAATAAGACCTGGAAAGCCTATAATGCAAATACTGAAAACACAAGAGGCAACACTCACAGAGAATTTCAGATTTGGTAAAGGAGAACTACATACAAGGTCAAAGTGATTTAATGACTTTCAAAATCAATAAAATGGAAATGATAAAATTTCAAATAGTGTCTTCAAAAGAAATAGATTTCTTTAAACAATATTGCCGCATAAACATTTTAAAGTATGTGACAAATGACAATCTTAAGGAAGGACTAGAGCCCACAATATAAGAGGAAGATAAAGTGTTGGATTTGCCAATTTAAGTTTTAATAATTCAGGATGTCAGACCATTTACTGCAATTCAGAGATCCAGGAAATCAGGGAGAAGAATGACTATCACATTGAGATTGGAAGACCTCATGAGAAAAAAATCAGATGCCCTGGATCAACACCCATTTTATTCCCAGGGGCTATTCTTCATTCCTCCTATTTTTAATCTGAAAGGCAGAACATCACCAGGTTGTACTGTATTCGTTTGCTCTGTCATTTAGTGAAGCACAGGTATACATCAAGCTCCAGGATCTATGGTTGCCCAAATTAATACCTAATAGTGGTCTTCTACTGAATATTTAAATAAAATTCAAATGACATTTAAATAGCTTTCAAAAATATATACTTTTGGCTAAGAAACAAGGCCAGTCTTTAAGGATTTCTAAAAAATAATCAGGCTTCAAATTTCTAAGCTGCAATATTTTGACAAAATGTCAAGTGGAGTCAAATTATATATAAGGATCCCCTGCCCCCTCGCCCCCAGCCCCACAGGCATCCACTTAGCTGCCTTTGCTTTTCCCACTGGCATTTTGCCAGGTTTTTGATCCTAGTTTTGTGACACTGAGGAGTCCCCAAGTACCTTAAGGACTATCAGATTCCCATAATGAGATTAATTTTAGTTCACTTCAATTTAAAAAGCAAATATATGTCAAACTGTACTTTTAGGAAGAGAAAATGACACCATGAAATAAAAGGTCTTTGCCTTCTGGCAGGCTGACAAGGCTGTCCTTGAGCAGAAGTGGACAATATTTTCTCTGGGTTTTTTTCCCACCTCATTCTAGTTAGCATCCACTACTGAGGAATTAATTGTGATCCACTGATGTACTCCCACCTGCAATGAATGACACAGCCAGCCTTTACAAAATGCCAACTATATGCTAAGTTCTGCCCTAAGAAAGCAGGACACCTCTACTGCACAACAACCTTGCAAGCCAGAAACTGAACCCACCACTTTATAGATTAGGAAAATCTTTCAGAGAAGTTAACCATCTTGTCTAAAGATCAAAAGTGATAAATGAGTTGGCCAGGAATGAAAGATTCTTCTGATTCCAAATCCCTTCTTTCCTTTTAACAGGAGGGGGAAATGTTTTTATTGTTCTTTCTTTAACCTTTGCCTGATAAGATGTTCAATTATACATTAGACTCTACCTTCAAAGCACTGCAAGGCAGACTGATCCTTTTACAAACACCAAACAGTAGTAAGGAGAAAATAAAGATTTGAAATCAAGAATTCAAGAACAATTCAGGTTGATTGGGTAAGAGAGGATCCCTTTTGGCAACCCCCATAAAGATGCATAGGACTGATACAAAGCCTGAATCTGAGGAATCACTCAATGAAAGAGCTATTAGCTTAAAATGTTTAATAAATCTTATAGCAGAGTAGAAGCAGCAAAGTGGAAGAACTAACAGAGAGGTAGATGTGATCTTAAAAAATAACAATACTAATTACAAGAGGACAGTCAGGAAAACGAGTAGACATAACATGGCCAGTTCTCAGTCAGTGAATCCTTACAAACTTCAGACCTTGTGAACCATACTTCATATTCATCATCTGAGGTAACCAGATGAAACAATATTAACAAATCCAAGTTCTCTCCTCTAGGGTTTGAATCTAGATATGTCTAGTCCCAGACTATTTTATAACCTCCAGAAATTATAAATAAAAGAATGTCCACTAAATGAAAGCTAAATAAGTAGCCACTAAATAAATAAGTGATTAGTTCTTTTATGACTTGTAACTTCAAGAAATCAAATCATAGTTAGAAAGCAATGGGTGTGTTGCCTAGTGTGCATAGGAACTGATTAGCAATGTGACACCAGGGTTTGAGAAAAGAAAGTGTTTAATTGCAATTCAACTGGGAAGGAGGCAAGAGGACATATCTCAAATTTGCTTCCTTGAAGAAGGGCCTTTGAACAGTATTTAAGGGATTGGAGAACAAAAAAAATACAAAAAAAATATAAGTTGGTAGAGTCTGATTGGTTGCTTTTTACTGAATCATGTTGTAACTCCCACTTGGGTCCAGAACTGCAACAAACCGAACACCCCTCACTTCTGGTTGTTGTTCATTTCACATTAAGGCATCTTAATTCCATTTTTCATGCTTGTTTTTCAGCCTGGGCACTGAACGATCACCTATAGGATAGTGAAAACTCTCTGGGCTAGCACTCTGAAACACAAGTATTAATTTATGAAAAATCTATATTTGCCTTGTTAAAAATGGGTAAAGGTATATTCACTCTGCTTTGAAAGTTTTTCTTCATTGGCTTAATTTAGACTTGAATTTTCAAGCAACTTTATTGACCTAAATGATTTTTATGAACTGTCCCATATGGTATCACTAGCCAGATGTGGCTATTTATATTTCCATTTCAATTACTAAAATGAAATAAGATTAAAAAGTCTCAGTTGCACTGAGACACATTTCAAAGGCTCAGCAGCTATGTGGCTAGTGGCTAACTTGCAGAAAAACTCAGGGAACATTTCTGTCTACAGGAGGATGCATCTGCTCTATAGTGCTGTTCAAGAAGTTATGCTAACAATGGTAAAAGCAATGTGATTGTGAGAACATTAATTAAAGGTATGCATAACTTGCCAGACAGTTGAGAAATGAATCTCAGCAATTCTGTGGATCAGATATAATTATTATTCTCATTTTAGAATTTGGAAAAGCTTGACTGGTGGGATAGAACTATAAACCATTGAAATTTTGTCTTCTATTGTTTAAGATTTATTTATTTTATTTATTTATGCATATAAAGGCTGGCATGTAGGCCAGATGTGTGGGGGTGGGGACGGTGAGAAGACTAACCATAGACAGAGTGGAGAGCAGAACAGGCAGATCTACTAAAATATACTGCTGAGGGGAGTAGCAGGCAAGACCTGAGAGGTCTGCTGTGCCATGTGGGTAAATCCCTGGCCAGGGATCAAACTCACCCATGCTGCAATGGCTGTGGTTAGCTTCACAGTGCTGAGACTTGACCCCCTGAGCCACCAGGGAAGTCTTTCTACTGTCTTTTTTTTTTTTTTTTGTCTTAAAGATTTATTTATTTATGCATACAAGAGCTGAGGTACAGGCCAGAGTCCAGGGAGGTGAGAGGGTTCACCAGAGACAGACTGGGGAGCAGGACAGGTAGACTGACTGAAACAGACTGACAAGGGAAGCAGTGGGCCAGGCAGGAGAGAAGTCTGCTGCGCAGTGTGGGTTCCCTTCCTGGGCAGCGGCAGGGATCGAACTTGTGCTGCAGTGACTGCGGTTTGCTTCATAGTGCATTGCTTAACACACTGCGCTACCAGGGAGGTCCCTCCTCCTACTTTCTTTTGAACAGATTCCATGATTCTACATTTTTCTTGAACCTATGTAAAAATTTAAAGTCTGTGACATACTGAATTTCTTTCTGATGGAAAACAACTATATGATAATAGATACAATCCATCCAAACTATATAAGATTAACAATATTACAAAGCTATTTTTATAAGGCTTAAATTGCACTGCTTATATACAAGTATTTGATATAACTTTTGAACAAAAATTGCACATATTTATGCATACAAGTTCTATCTTTGCATGATAATAGGGTAAAAATGGGAAAGTTATACCACCGACATGTTAGCTTTTGTCATCTCCGGGGATGACTCTAGAAAAGAATCATTGTTGATTTTTTCATGATATACATTTAGTTTTGTTTGATTTATTACATGAAGCAAGTATTACATTTGTAATTTCCAAAACCATTATATTTGTTAAAGAGAAGGAAAAAACGAGGACAGAGGAAAAACTACTACATAAGAAGATGAGAGCAGTCCTATTGCCCACAATTCTAAGAGATCGCAGAGCAGATCTGAAATAGAATAGAAATGAAATCAGAAAACCCTGGTAATATACCATTGCTCCATTTTGAGTTACTTAGCATGAAGAAAGAGTAAGACTTAGCAGACTTTTCACCAACTGGACATTTGCTTCAGCAGCTGTGAACACTCATTGTATGTAGATTTCTCATTTTAATTCTGCTAGTATATGTCAACCAAGATTCCTTTTTTCTGTGGCAAATGCCATTTGCATTTTCACTGCCAATGAAAGAAGTTACTCATAGCATCAGAAGCATCAAATGGCAATCAAACTTCCTCCTAGAAATTAAACACATGAGCATTTGGTTTTAAAATTGGCTACTAGGATTCCATCAGAATGGACACATGAAAGATAATTTGGTAGATGGTCATAAATATCAATTCAGTTAGATATGTTTATCCCTAAATCATATTTAATAATCATGAAAGACCTTTCTGTCTCTTATACTTAATGATGGCTGAGAGAGTAAAGGAAAGAAATAAGGAGTAAATAGTATATGTTTATTATCTGTGAAGCATCCCTTTACACCCAACTGGCTTACTATTTATCAAAATGATATACACAAAAACTATCCACAAGAAACAAGCTAGAAAATGTGCTCTTGCAGAGATGAGGTATTATCCATTTTTTGTCAATTTTATGTTAAGTATGTAGAAAAGGACTTTACATACTATATGTAAAAGATGAATCATCTCTTTACCATAAATACAAATATTGTCTTTTAAATATTATTATACTTACAGTGTTAGTAATGTACCACTGATAAAAACTAATTTCTACTTTCAGCTTTTTTCAAGAAATGTCGTTTGGAGTTTTAACTTTAATAATAAAAAGCACCTGCTTTCATAAAATATATTTTAAATTTATACCTTTCTGATAGCACCAAGAGGTATGCTGTAGGCTAGAAAGTGCCGAAAAAATTCGAGTAAACACAATTTGTTTACTGTATTTTCAATCTTTGCATTTTGACTTTGTATATTTCCACAAGTCTTTAGTCCTTATATTCATTTTATAAAATGCTATAAAAATGAAAACAGCAGTGGTAATATCTAGTGCCCCACAAATTTTTTTATATGTGATTTAGTTTTTAGATCCAATCATCCTATGTCTATATTGTACGCCCTATTTAGGTCTCAATCTTCCCCAGCACCCAGTAACATGCTCATTCTTCTCAGCATGTTACTATTAATGACATAGGGTTATTTCTGTCCTTGGCCATCTCTCTCTGATGATATCCAAGGGCTACATCAACTGTTCTCACTCCATCCCTTAGTGAGGATAACATGAGTCATAACTACTCCCTCTAAATATATGCTCTTTAATCCTTTTAATACTTTTCCTTTTACACTTAAATATATTCAAAGATAAATATATGCAATATATGCCTGTATATATAACTATAACAGATTTTTAAATGTCTTCAAAAAATACTAACATTTCTATAATTAGATAACAAATTATCTGACAACGGCCATACAAAATGGTTTCTAAGATAGCTGGCAAATAATATAATTAAACAAAAATTACAATCTCTTCACAGAGAAATCAACACACATAGAGATGTCAGAACCTCTCTACCATTTAATTTCCAGCTCATGACCAGTTATGACTCGGTTTTTCACTTGCCACATTAGCTTACACATTTATTGTTCAGTTGGTATAGATTGTTAGCATCTTTGATTTGTATTTTCAATCACATTTTAATGATTTCTACTAGTTTAGAAATAGTAATTCCTACTTTAATGAAAAAGTAAAATAATAGCAGGTTGAGCTTGTATTACTATACTGTCCACTACAGTAATTTTACTATCAGTGGGACGACAGCAAAATCCTAAACTGTTTATATAGATTTACTTTTTGTCCTCCCATATGTAGTTTCTATGTTTCGTCATTTCCATTTCGTTGATAAGAGATCTGAATCACAAACCCTAACTCTTAAACTTTCAACAAGTTGTTCATAACTAAGCTCTGATAGATGGGCTAAATATTTGAAATGGAGAGAGTCAGGAATTTTGCATGTTTGATGCCTATTTCTGCACAATATGATACCCTAGAACTTAGTGACTTAAATCAATGAAGTTTATTATCTCATAGTTCCTCTCAGACAAAAATGTTTGAGGGTTTTAGCTTGTGCCCCTGCCTTAGGACTTTTAATAATCACACAATCAAGATGTCTGCTTGGTCTGTGATATCCTTTGAAATGTGAGTGGGAATAATCTTCTAAGCTCACTCATGTGGCAATCGGCAGGTCTCAGGAGGTCTATGCTTATTTATAGTGTAGTTGTCAGGCATAAAGGTTCTTGCTGGATGATGGTCAGAGATAACTGTTCCTTTCCGTTTGGACCTCATCATAGGGCTGCTGACAACATGGTGGCATGTTTCCTAAGAGACAGCAAAACAGAGAGCAAGAAAGAGTCCAAGCCACAGTCTCTATATAACCTAGGGTTGGAAGTAACACCTATGGCTTTAAGCATACCGTGTTTATTAGATGTGGATCACTAGACTCAGTTGAAAGGGGAACATGAACCCCAAAAGGCCAGGATAATTGGGTGCCACTTTAGACTCCATCTACCAATCACAGAGCTTATTTTTGGTTTAGACTCTGGCACAAATTAGTTATATGACTTGAGTAATTCATAGAAATTATTTGCTCATCAAGTCCATGATGACAATGAACTGCGTGATGAAAGTTTTGGGGATATTCAAGGGATAAAAGGAAAATCATAGATATAAAAAGTTAAGAGCTTGATCTAAATATGACTTTACTATATTATTATCTTTCAAAGACAAGGGTTTATGACTAACTCATTTTGATTAGATCATATCTCTCCTCCATTTTTTCTTCATTATACTGCACATCAAAACAAATTATTCATTTTTATCATATATCCATAGATATTTAAGTAACTAGCAAGAATGTGAAATGGCTTCAGGAAAAAAAGCTAATATTGATGGGATATAAGTCATATGTTGATCTGTGTTAGGTACCTCACATATATTATCTCATTAAATCCTCACAATTACTCTTATTGAGTAGCTCTTTCTTTCTGAATAGAATTTAGCTTACTGAATCCAAAAGGAATATAGCTAATGATCAGATAGAAACATTTTGTTTTCCTTTCATTTATCTTCTGAGACAAGTGCACAGGAATGTCTTTCATTTTGCCCATTCAGAATGTTTTAGAGATACAGAAATCACCTCATATTAATCTTGTCCATTTATTTTTTTACCTGAAGGTAATACTAAAACCATTCAAAAAAGAGGAGCCCATAAATATCAATCTATCATTTCCTTTACAGTCTCTGAGAAAGAAACCTCCTGTATAACTTGTCATTCAACATGAGTTCAGTGCCTGCAATCCAGGAGTTCAGTCTCCTTGTATATTACTTTGTATATATTTATGGCTGGGCTCCTCACCATGGACAAAAATACCACAGATATAAACTAAATAGCTCTCATAAAATATAAAGTAATAAATTACAGATACCCACACATACATGGACACAACATTGTGTATCAAACATACTCATATGCTTACATCATTGGATGATTAGCTTCATTATTCTATTTGAGTACTATGGATTAATTTCAGTGGTTCTGATATAATTTAATATTTTCTGAGGGATGTTTTAAAAAATATCTCAAAGCCAGTTTTAGAAACTACAAAATAAGATATTCAAATTTATTATTTGAATAAATGAATATTGCTCAATTCTAAAACATATTTAATTCACATTTTAAAAAGCCCTGCATTACCATTTCTAGCAATCCACAATACCTTCATAACTTTAAAAGAACTGTTTAAAAACTGCATCAAATACTCTAAAGAAGAATCCCAAGAACATTCAGTGCAATTGCAATGTTATAAGAGTAATTGCACAACTTCTCCATGTATCAAACTTGAAGGTAGTTGCACTTATTAGATGGTGGACTTATTTGCTAGCATTCATGGATAAGACTTTCATAATTTCATATAATAATTAGACCTATGCTAGCTGGCTGTTGTTCTCCATGAGATCAAGCACTACTATATTCGTAGTAAACAAATTAATGTGTGATTTATGTGTCATTATATCCAATGATGTTAAAATAAAACTAATGAAACAACTTGGATGACATCATATACTTTTGCATTTTCTATTGTTGCTGTTAATTTCTACACACAAATCAAGTAAATAGAATGAGTTTATATTGAATTTTATGCATGAAACTATTGATGAGCAACTCTGGCATTTTCAATGACATAATTTTAACATTGCGAATAGCAATTAATTAATTCCAAGACAAAAACACTCTCAAATAAGCAATATATGTTAATGTTTCTTTTGAATAATTGCTAAATTTATAAGAATATGAGGTAATGTGATGGAAGCATACTACTGACTGTATGATTGCTTTTTCATCATAATTTTATTGATTTGCCATTCATTTATAAAAATATGCAAGTTTGGGTGTACAACTTCACACCTCATCATGTTTACATTCTTTGCTTACCCTTTACCAAAGCTCTAGCATCACTACTACCTTGTACCCTACATAGGCTACCCATACTCCATCCCTTATTCCCTCATCCTCCACACTGGTAACCCCCACAGTTTCACAAAATCTAAGAATTATTTTGTCATGCATTGCCAGTTTGTTTTCTTTGGTTGTTTATATTTTTCAAATGTGAGAAACCATATGGTAGTTGTCTTTCATTTTCTGACTTATTTTACTTGGTATAATCACTTCAAGATCCATATGGGGTTATATTAAACTAAAAAGCTTTTGCACAGCAAAAAGAAAAAAAAACACCCACCATGAAACAAAAGGAGTGGGAGAAAACACCCACCACGAAACAAAAATGACAGCAAAGGGAGTGGGAGAAGATATTTGCACATCTGACATGGGGTAATATTGAAAATTATAAAGAACTCATACAACTCAATGACAAAATGACAAACTCTCCAATCAAAACTGCAGATATAGTTTTTATAAACCACAATTCTAGCTCCAGAATTTTATTTAATGGCTAAAGTAACAATTGTTTTTGCTTTCCTTTTGATTAAACAAACCTTGAAATCATAGCATATGAGTTCTATAAGTGACACTAGAAACATCTAGTTAAATCTCACATTTTACAGATCAAAACACCATATTCATAAGAAAAAGCTAGATTTGCCCGACATAACAACTCTCCAAATTTTAGAAACATAAGCCCCCAAGAGTGTGTTTCTTATTCCTGAAATATTAACACTGGCCATTGACTAGTTAACCAGTTAGTAGACCAGTATTTTGACTTTAATTAGTTGAGGACCTGATTAGCAGAAATATATTGAGTAAAAAAGAACTTATCCAGCTTGACTGCTTCAGTTAGGACATTGTTTATTTTTTCTAGGTCTTGGCCTCCAGCTGAAATGCTGAAATGACAGCCCTTCTTTGCTGTTGAGTCTGCCAACTGCAGATCTTGGGATTTGTCCATCTCTATAGTCACATGAAACAATTTTACAATGTCTTCCTTTGCATCTTTTCTCATTATCTCAAAAATGCATAATATGTATTTCATACACTACATCCTATACACTAAACCCTATAACCTGGAGCTTATAGGTTCTGCTTTCCTGGAGTCTAATACAGCATAGGCCTGAATGACAAAAGTGGTCTAGAGAAATGAAATTTTAGGTATATTTTTTCAATTGGTTCTAGGAGTTTCTGGAATTGGCTGTCTGATCTGATTAGATTTAAGGATACTAACGATTATTTCCAGCAGAGGACAGAATTCTGATTGTACATGGCATGAGCTGACACTAAAATGGATAAAATATCAACATTGGCTACTTTTAATCAACTACTTAGGAGAAGCAAAGATCTGAAGGACAGTATTTTGATACTTTTGAACATTTTTGGCAAACTAACAAATATGATGAAATTGGCTAGTTGCTCCTTTTGTAGTTGGACAAAGTGGAAAAAGGAAAGGATTATTTCAGGGATCCAGAGCTCCAATTCAAGGGCTGTATCAGTGAATTGAAAGCTTTTCTGTATGCCCTCCAGCAGACCCCATCTTCAGTAGTTGTTAGCCTGATGGTACTGAAATTCCAAGGAAGAATATCTTCCTGTGCCTGGCTGAACCCCTTCCTTTGCAAGATTTCTACTGTTAAACATAAAATGGTGTCCAAAAAGTTAGAATGGGAATATACAGAAAGCTGTTGATGAATGAAGCTGGGGATATTAAATGCCTGAATTACACTGTCTTATTTTCCACTCCAAACAGGAGGGGTCTCTTCTACCTCATCTAAGGGAAATACCCTGCATTGCCTGAGGAAACTTGTATGGCCTCCCTGAGATAATTATGCAAAATAAGATGCAGTTTCTTCAAAAGACTCAGCCTCTTAGCTTCTAGAGCTATTTAACTGGAGTCCCAGCAGGGCCTTAAGGGCTAACTACAAAGTATGACCCATGTGCTACACTCCAAAAAACTTTGAGTTTTCTAATTTATACAGAGAAAAAATGGTGAGACAATGGTGGAATGAATATAAGCCTGAATCAGACTCAATTTGTTGAGAGGAGCTCTCTAAACAGAGATTCTGAATTTTATAGTGTGGACTGTTTCTGTTAGGGGGAAAAACCCTCCTAAATAGATTACACAAGTAAGTTATAGACTTCGACCCCTATTCCAGACCTACAAAATCCAAGAACAACAAATCCCATAAGGTCATTATCGAAGAGTGGATTACTGGGACCTGAGGGTGGAGTTGAGCAGCCAAGCTAAGTATAAAAGCAAACACATGGGCCTTGGGGAGACACTGTTTCCTGGGGAGCCAGCTCTCAGCACACCATTGGGTTCCAGCTCCAAGAAACTGGTAGGATATTTACAGATCTGTAGCCCTCTCTTCCCCTTGTATTATTCACTATGCTATTTTCCCTTCCCACATAAATAAAACCCTTTATTAACCTTTGTTGTATGTGCCTGCAGTTGGGGCATTATAAGTGCCGTCCAAGTGCGCAAGTAAAAACCCAGTCAAGCAAACCCATTTTATATTAAAGTTACCCTGTAACATTTCCATAAGGAAGAAGTTTTGCTTTTGCCTGAATGGACACTTACTCTGGATACAGAATCACCATGTTGTGCTTCTAGCAAAACAAATATGCCTCAATTTTTCAGAATATCTTGTCCACCCTGATGATCTTGGCCTCAGCATTGCTTCTGATCAAGGACAAATTTCATGGAAAATAAAGCATAGTAATGGGTTTGTTCTCATAGAACTCACTGGTCTTACCAAATTCCCTGTTGGGAATGGCAGTCTCCTGTATGATCTTTCTCAGTCTCAAAAGAATGTGCCTTGGGCCTGGATCACTTCCCTTCCACCACCAGATAAAGATCCTACACAGCTTGGAGCCATGTCAGTAAGCAGTTCCCTTGTTCTGCCTACACATCAAGTTACTACTCTTTTGTCAGGTCTCCACCTTTTAGCATTTTGGATTGCTTGGAGGAGGGTTCAGAATCCTTCTACTGCAGCAGGAGAAATGGGTACTTGCTAGTCATCAGGGACACACTGTTGGAGCTGACCTTGCGCTCTCTTTTCTCCATGAGAGTAAAGACATTGTCTAACCTAATGCTTTACTCTTGTATTGTCCTTGGTCACGTGATAGCAATTATACAATGGATGGACATATTCAGACTTCTAATCCTGGTGGCTGGCATTGGGGTGGTTTGTGCCTGCTCTCATGTCGTCCCTTGAAATAAGCATCTGGTCCAGATGTTTTGTTCAATAT
This sequence comes from Galemys pyrenaicus, assembly GCA_019455555.1. Classification (NCBI taxonomy): domain Eukaryota; kingdom Metazoa; phylum Chordata; class Mammalia; order Eulipotyphla; family Talpidae; genus Galemys; species Galemys pyrenaicus. The sequence goes on along the minus strand of JAGFMF010011678.1, from coordinate 11,478,752 downwards.
TTTGCACCAACATAATAAAACTATGAAATGACCTTCTGAAGACACAGTTACAGTGTCAGTTAGGTGGCAATATCTTGAAGAGCTGTAGCCAGGTTCAGAAGTTTGTTTATGCTCTGAATAAATGTACAACATATGGTGCTATTTCTCTGGCTATTAGGATTCACAGAGCTAGAAATCAGGGATGGAAATTCAAATAGTAGCACTCCCTAGTACACCTGGGGACCCACAGAATATGGCTTCCTGTCTTCACAATTTTATGTCCTATTGGCCTAGAGGGCTCAGGTCCAAAGAGAAGAGCGCTCCCACCAGGAGACACATGCAATGGCACTAAACCAAAAACTAAGGCTGCTACCCAACCACATTGGGCTCTTCATGTCTCTAAATCAACAGGAAAATAAGGGTGTTTCTCTGCTGGCTGAGTAGGTTGATTGTGATCACCAAAGTGAAATCATACTTCTAGTCTACCATGGAGGTGAGAAAACACACATCTTGAATATAGGAGACCCTAGATGTCTTTTCTTCATATTACTAGACCCAGTGACTAATGCTAATAGAAACTGCAGCAACCAATCCAGGTAGGGGTGACTGCTAATATATAGTCCAAATCTCTCAGCAATATAGGGTTAGGTCACTCTAGCAGGGAAAAATCCACAACTGTTGATCTGCTTACCAAAGGCAAAAGGAATAGAGATAAGTAATAGAAAAGAAAGTTAGAAATACCAGCTACAACTATGTCACCAGATGCAGAAAAGAGAATGGCTATCAATATGGAGTATATCCTTTTTGTTTTTTATGGATATATTTGCATACACATACATATTATATACGTATGTATGTTAGTGTTACATGTGTGTATTTATACGTATGTGTATATATATGTACATCTTTCCCTATCAGGATTTACTAACTTCTTTAACTATTGTTAATGTTTATCATACTTAAGCTATAAGAGATGAAAGAGAAGAGTAAACATCATTCAAGCACTTTATTCTTCTGAGTGTTACTCTACTTTTTGTTGTAACAAGAATAACTGTATCATGTTAAATATAATTTAAAAAACGCATATATCAAGTGTCAAGTCAGCAAGGTGTGTACTTGGGATGGTTAATTTTATGTGGTAATTTGACTGGGCATGGGTCTTCAGATATTTGGTCAAATATTATTATGCTATTTTTTTATGTGAGTTTTCAACACGATCCACATTCAAATAAGTAGACTGAGTAAAAGTGTATTATTGTCTTTAGCTAGGTGGTCTCTATCTGATCACATGAAAGTCTCAACAGGACAGAGAGACTCAGTTTGTGGGAACTTCTCTTGCCTAACTGATAAGCAGGGTCATTGATTTTCTAGTCCTGGCACTCACACTGAAACATGAACCCTTCCTGGGTTGAGCCTGCTATTTTTAAGATCGTAGTTAACACTACTGGCTCTCCTGGTTCTCCATTCTCTGGATTTGGATTAGAGCTATACATCAAGTTTCCTGGGTCCTAGTTTACAAACTATAGATCTCGTGACATTTCAGTCTTTATAATTGTGTAACTCGATTATTTATTCTCTCTCTCTCTCTCGAATTATATGGAGAATTGTGTGCTGACTGTGTCCACTAGAAAAAAAACTCACATTATTTTTACTCATATATCATCAACCAAAACAATTCATTTGTCCACCCTAACTTCTAGGTATCATGGATGTATAACCCTTCCTCTGTTGAGTGTAGTGAGGAAGTAATTTAGATGAATAATAAATAATGACCATTACAGTAATATAGCCTACTTATGAGTAAGACGATCTAGTTTGTACTAGAATACAGAGTGTATATTTCAGATATATAATAAAGGTAAAAGCCATTGCAGAAGATGTGGGATAAAAAGAGGCAAACAAACCCACATTATCTATCTATCTATCTATCTATCTATCTATCTATCTATCTATCTATCTATCTATCTATATGTGTGTGTGTGCGTGTGTGTATACACATATACACTTGAGTTCTCATGAATATTAATCCATTGGACTCCTGAATAAATAACTTGATATATGTTAGGAACTTAGGATCATCCCTGGCATATCATAAGTGATCAATCAATGTTACCAAAATTCTGTTATCACTTTACAGAAATGATGCTCTGAACATAAAATGAGATTATCAATAACCCTCTTGAAGAAATCCTTTTTCTGAAAATACTAAAAGAACTCACTGAAACACTATTACTATGACATGGTTCACAGAAATTAAGAAAACATTATAGTGAAGCAGAAATGAAATATCAATGAATGGGATTTTCCCCACAAATATTGATTGCATGTCACCTTTGGAATAAAGTTCCTTGGATTGACTGTTTCCTTGAAGATATTTTGAATTAAATGTAGTACCCTTGAAATTTAGGAACAAATGGCACATTTGCTTTGACCTGACAGAAAGGAGATAGGTACACTTAAATACAGCCCTACTCTAAGTTTCAGTTCAAAGAACTCTGAGCAGACTGTCAATTAAAATCAGCTACACTGAAGATAGATTTCTACTAGGGAGTAACACATAGGAATAATAAATAAATAAAGTAAGTAAATAAAGTGATATAAACAAGTAAGTTTTTTGGTGTGTCTGTTGGTGGGTAATACTTATAAAGTAGATCAGTTTCCCACTACTATGTAAACTATTTTTATAATAAATCAGAGCAAGATTTTCAATATTCTATTTTTCAACTGAAAAATAGAACTGAATTAGATCCCATTGCTTTAGTCACTTAGTCGCCGTGATATCTCCTTATTACTTAACCTTCTTAACCTCCTTAAGTCTCAGTGTCCTCATCTTATGATGGACAAAATAATCCCCCTAATCTAATGACTTCATAGGGTTATCAGGAAACTTAACCCCCTTAAGTTTCAGTGTCCTCTTCTGTGCTGTGTAGAAAAAAAATCTCCATAATATAATAACATTATAAAGTTATTTCGTTAAATGATCATATTCAAAGACTACATGATAACCTTATGAAATGTGTGAGAATGATGTCTGGCACATAGAAGAGCCACAATATGGTTACATTTATTAAATCTAGAGCTGACATTCAGCAATGGGTAAATTAGCAAACAGAATACTCATGTTCCAGTTATCTATCTCTGGGTAACAAATCATCCTGAAACATAATGGCTCAAAATAATTAACATTTTATCATATCTAACCCACATGTCTGGGTCAGGAATTCAAGGCGGGCTTCTCTGGGTGAATAATCAGCTACAAATAGTGTCACTGCTCACTAGTATTCAGGTATCAAATCAAGGTCTAGATGATCCTAGATGGTATCAGTCATATGTCTAGTGCCTTGTAAGTGATATCTGTAAGGCAAGGCTCACCTGAGACTGTCACCTGCAATGCCTACATCTCAGAAGTTTTCTCCCGCATGGTGGCCACAGGTTAGTTGGACTTCTTATGTAGTAGTTTAGGGGTTTTGTGAGGTAGTCCAAGGGCCAGGAGTTAGCCCAGTGTTCTTTTGTAAAACCAGTCAGAGAAGGGCCTTCCTGGTGGCACAATGGGTTAAGCAACACACTATGAAGCAAACCTCAGCCACTGCAGCACGAGTTCGACCCCTGTCGCTGGCCTGGAAGCTGACCCACATAGTGCAGAGCATATTTCAGTCTATCTACCTGTTCTGTTCCCCGTCTGTCTCTGGTGGATCCTCTCCCACCCACCCCCCACAACTCTGGCCTATACCCCAGTGCTTGTATGCTTAAATAAATAAATCTTTTAAAAAAATAAAAACTTCAGAGAGGCTGCTCATGTTCAAGTGTTTGGAAGAATGACCACCTTTAATGCAGTACAGGGCACACTGTGGGTTTTGTGTTTTAATGAAAGCAGCACATCACTGGCTTATGTGACATGGGGTAAACTTGAGTGAGCACTTTGTGGGGTGGGGCTTTCTACCGGGAGCTTAGCAGCATAGGCTCCATCTGTGTACTTAGACATTGCAGTAGTTTCTTTTCTGGCATGTAACATGGAATGTATTTTTCAGTTTTGTCACAATGCTCCAGAATTCAGTATTCTAAGAAAGAGATCAGAATGCTTTTCTACTAAGGGCCAGATAGTAAATATTTTAGGCTTTGCCAACCGCATACCATCTCAGTCCCTATCTCTTTTTCTCTTTTTTGTTTTTAGATGTCATTCACAAGTACATACATGTGTGTGTACATTTATATAATAATAATTCATGGCTCAAAAGGCATACAGGAACAAGTTTTGCAATAGATTTCATATGCAGGCTGGGAAGTTTGACCCCTGAACAAATGAATATCAGTACAAGTTTAAATGACTGCAGTTCTAAACTATGAAGATGGACCCAAAGATACAAAAGAGAAAGGAGAGCCTGTGTATTCTTAGGACATTCAACCCTAAGCTTTTAGAAGAACATTAGGAATTATAAAGAATAGAGGGAAAAATTAATTTATTAAGAATTTAATTTGTTCCAGGCAGTGTTATGTTGTCTTATAAAATTATATAATGCTTACATCATTAGACAGTGCTTTCTTTTCAATTAAGTCATACAAATCTCTACATTTATTCTATTTTGCAGAACTGATTATGTGAAATTTGAGGACTCTTTGATGTTCACGTTTTAACTCAGTATAAACTCCCTGCATTTCTATATACACCATGAGTATAAGCACACTCCCTGTGTGTTTGTTACCCACAACAATCTTAAAGGTAGTTTATTATTCCCATTACATAGCTAGATTAAGGTACAAAATATTTGCAGACACAGGTTTAGGTTTTGCTCATACTCAATCTAACACAAGACCTGACATAAAAGATTTAGATATATGCTGGATGAATTGGATTAAATAATAAAAAATCAGGATTCAGAAATCCCAGAGATTCAAAGTAGAGTTCCTGGAATTCAAAGTCAGTTACTTTGATTCCATATCTGTCCTAACTTTTTCTCACTACACCATTTTTGTGACCTCTAGCACAAACAATCTGGTCCACTAATTAGTTGCTATATCAATTTAATTATTGCCCTTAGGAAAATATCATTAAACAGTACTTTCTTATCAATTAGGTTATGCAAATCTTAATATTCATTTTATTTTGCAGAACTGATTATGTGATATTATAGGAATCTCTGATGTTCATGTTTTAACTCAGTATAACCACTCCCTATCTACTCTGTTAATTATTATAAACAAGGACAGAGTCAGAATGTATAAGGCTTAAGTATTATGAAGAAGAAGAAGAGCAAGAGGAGGAGGAAGAGGACTGTGATATAGTCACAAAATACCTACTTAAAAATCATGAAATAACATGAGAAAGTCCACATTTCAGAAATCTGAAAATAAAACAATAATCTCAATGTTTCTCTGAAACCCATTACTTTTAAACTAATTAATGAATTGACAAGTCTCTATCATACTTTTTGTTTGAACTGTGGTATGAACAATATTTCTGAAAAAAAATGAAGACATAGAAGAGCAACTGAAATGGATTTTTAGAAAATTATTGAACTCTTTGAGGTTCCATAATTGTGTAAATATAACAAACTTAGATTTATTTTGATAAATTCTGTATTTATATAATTTCTGTTAGATCACCTGCATACACACAAGAATAACATGTTTTTAAGTATATCTTCTGCCTTATAGTGTTATTCCTGATGAGAGAATTATAACTTTAATTAGATATCAATAAGAAGCTTGTTCTCCATTTTGAATTTTACATGTCTAAAAATCTGAAGAACTTTCTGCACATTTGTATCTGGTTCCAGATATCTAAGACTTGATTCTCACTCCACATTGTATACTCCCTGAAACTCAGTACAGATATTGTATCAAAGTGCAGGAGAACTTCAGGCACTAAATATTTCTGCCACTGCATTGGGCAAAGCTGGCACAGTAGATATTAGGCAAATTCTTGAATTCAACTATTCATCCTGGTTGATAGTAATAAGTATGAGAGAAAGTGACTGTTTAATAGAAATATATCTTAATAAACCCAAATACCCTCTTTCCCTTTACCAGAATGTAAGCCCATCTTAATGTTTCTTTAACGTGCACCCAAAAATGCCTGCTATCCTCTAACTTAACAAGACTTATGGCATTTAACCATTTATTTATTTTTTTTTAAAGATTTATTTATTTATGCACACAAGAGCTGGGGTACAGGCCAGAGTTGTGGGAGGTGAGAAGATTCACCAGACAGAGTGGGGAGCAGAACAGGCAGACTGACGGAAACACACTGCTGAGGGGAGCAGTGGGTGAGGCAGGAGAGGTCTGCTACTCCATGTGGGTCCCCTCCCTGGCCGGAGGCAGGGATTGAACTTGTGCTGCAGTGGCTGTGGTTTGCTTCACAGTGCATTGCTTAACCCACTGCACCACCAGGGAGGCCCCCATTTAACCATTTAAACAAGACTTAGACAGAGGAATATGGAGTAGAAGAAAGGCATATTCTTAACCTAGTGTATGTAAAACTCTCACTCTTAGAAATTTCAAAAAATATATGAGTGTGCAAACACAATATTGCACATCACTCACCCAAAGGTCTTGGAAGAGGTTGGTGCAAGTGAGAAAACTTGAAAGCTCGTGTTTCAGTAGCATCACAGTAAATCTGCCCTCGAGAGTAATTCAGAAACTGGGGTACACTATGATAGCTGTGGGCAATATGGGTTTCTAGACTTTTGGAAAACACTACTTAAAATAAAAATATAAAATTTTATTGGGACAGTGAATTTATTTGAGTGAGCTCTTTTTAAGTTTACCTTGTTTTTCTCTTACTCTCTTACTTATGTTTGGAATAAATATGCTTTCCATGAAAGAAATAAGCAAGCATTCCCATTGCTATCAGCTGTCACTGAGAAGAGGGGGTAGGCAGCATTTCTTGCCTCCAAAAAGGCAGACAGGATCAGGCTAAAGCCTGGAGAGAGACAGGAAGATATTCAGAAACAGAAAAATGCTGAATTTAGTGCTTCATTCAAATACATCCTACTGATGAAATACCATTTCTAATTACTGCTGTTAGCTTAATAATGCATAAAAACACTTCATACTTTATACCAAATATCTTGTGATTTTTACAATTATATAATTTACCGTTAGCTAAATTCATTGCTTCTATTTACATCCTTTCAGTTTTCATTTTTTTAATCTAGTCACTTGGGAACAATATTAAAAACCAGTTATGCAGTCAAAATAACAAGTAAAAACAATCAGTATTATGTTTCCACCGCAGTGTGAATCAATAATACTTTACCAAGAGTTCTGTTCAAAATGTTAAACTCTATAGATGTTACTGGGGGGAGGGGGGACATTAGAATAAATTGATACTATTAGAAATCATCAGGTATACATTTAGAAAGCTTTATGGAAAAAGTTGCCTTGCCAGTAGAATGGTGGTTAAATAACAGAATTGCTGATTTATAGGGACATATAGTTGAAAGCATGCTGTCTAATAAGCCTCTTAATTCCAGGTTCACTCTGATAATTCATTATGTAAATGATAAATTGGGCATTATTTATTTTTATACTAAAAAAATAAAATAAATTGGGCATTTAAAGCAAACCACTGGTCCACCCCAGTGGCTCAAGGGTTGAGCACCGCCACACAGTGGGGCTTCAAAAGCGACTGCAGAACCAGTTTGACCCCTGCCGGGGAGGGGACACACATGGCACAGCAGACCTCTCCTGCCTTGCTCGCTGCTCCCCTCAGCAGTGTATTTCAGTAGATCTGCCTGTTCTGCTCCCCACTATGTCTCTGGTGAATCCTCTCACCCTCCATGCCTCTGGCCTGCACCCCAGCTCTTGTGTGCATAAATATATAAAATCTTAAAAAAAAAATAAAGCAAGCCACTATTTCCAAAGTCTTTGTTGATCTGACATTTATTGATAGTTTCTGGGTATTGCTATCATGTTAAAGATGGGTTTACCTTTATAGCTGAACCATGATTTCTGTTCAGCTATCCCTGTTCCCTTTGAAAGTGAGCTTTCCCTTCCACTCGCCATTATCCAGACCTAGTTAGTGGCCTCATTTAGCCTCAGTGAAAAAAGAAGTGCAATCCTATCCTAAGTCCGGAAATATTTGGATGCAGGTTTCGGTGGTTACTATGTAAGAATCAGCATCTATCTATAGACAATTCAATGCTGCTAAAGCAGTCAGTAAAATTGACTATATCATGCACTCTAAAAATATTCCACATTTTTGTATTCTCTAAATGCAATGGATTAAGTTTGATTCAATAAAATTTTGTACTGCCTGCTATTGATAATTAAAAAGAAGTGATTGAGTTAGCATATAGGTCAACAAAGTCAGAGGTTAAAACTAAGAAATAATTCATCATTTTCAAGCATTCTTAGGATCAGAACAGTCATTTATTTCAGCAATACATTCATACAAGTCATTATAAGGATGTTTTATAAAAAATATCCTTAATTTATTATCTAGCTTAGAAGTCATCACTCATAGCAGCATTTGATATACCCTGCCATAGCAGTAAAGATATACCATGCATCTCAAGTTCATGCTACACAGGGCATTGGCATATTTGGTTTTACCATGGAGAGTGACAAGAAACAGCTTCTGATGGCCATAAACTGTTTTTACCTAACGAGGATACTTTTCCAGTAACTCACCCAGATATTTGAAAATACTATTATGCTTCCTTGCATGCTAACACTTCTGCAAATGTATAAAATTCAATATAAACTTGAAAAAAAATCCATAAATTATATGGTAAATAAAAGACAATGTTAGTAATGACTATGTGTGTATGTAAAACATAAATTGAAAAAATCTGTGCTGCACTGCATATTTTTAAATTTTTAAAGATTTATTTATTAATGCATAAAATAACTGGGGGATAGGCCAGAAGTGTGGGGGAGGTTGAGAAGATTCACCAGAGACAGAGTAGGGAGCAAAAGAGGCATATGTACTGAAATACAGTGCTGATGGGAAGAGTGGGTGAGAAAGGAGAGAACGGCTGCACCATGAGGGTTTAAAACACATTGCAGTGGCTGGAGAAAGCTTGATATCAATGTGTCTTTGACCCCTGCACCAGTAGGGAGGCCTTGTATTGCATATTTTTTAATTGTGGTAACATCGGTTTACAGCACTGTATATGATTTAGAGGAAAAGTTCACACTTCCTCAGATGTATGTCACACACCACACAAACCACCAAATCACCCATACTCCTCTACCTAAGACCATTGAACTGTCTCCCCACTTTGTTCCCATATTTACCCTTCCTTCCCTTCTAGTAGTCTCAGTTATATAATGCACACATTTTGACACTTAAAATTTTAGAGCTTGGGAAAAAAAATCAATTGTCAATATTCACTGAGCTTAAAATGAAAATCATTTTAAAATTGAAAAAAAAACTAAATTAGCAAATCACACAGCTTATCAATTACTATTTAGAAAACCATTCAAAATTATTTTCATGCTTTTCCTTTTCTCTATAAATGTTCTGTATACTAACATTGTGGGAATATTTTAGAATTATCCAATAGGTAGAAAGGATCATCTTATTTTAGTTTTGAATAATGTGTTCTTCTTTTATTGATAAATTACAATGTGTGGCTTTGTATAACATTTAAACAGCACAACTGGTTCTATTTTTTTGGCTGGAGACCAATTAAATAATCACTGATGCCAGCAGTTATTACCTGCTTAAAAGGAAATCTGTGGTTTTCTTATTTAAACTGCTGAGTTTTTAATGTCCATCAAAAAGTCTGTTATTGCAATGAATAATTTAGCCATTTCAGTCTACTACACATTTTAATACTATGAACATGGATTTAAATTTCAATATACACCAAAGTTTTTCACAGTCCCGAGGATCAAAAATGCACTTGCTATGTAAGATAATAGTTAATACATACTTATGTTTACTATTTACAATGTGTTCAAAGAGCAATCATTTCCACTAGTTAGAATAAAACTTAAGAATTAAATTTACCAAAAAAGTTAAGAAAAGATTGTTTAAAAAGACCTCCACACCATTTTTACACGTCGTTATTGGACAGAGGTCCTTTTTTAAAAGTATGAAAGGTCAATGGATTAGAAGTAGGGGTGTCATTTCCTCTGTTTGTCCCTTGGTGGAGTTCTTGAGTCACTTTCTCCCTTCCCGTCAAACAGCTTTATATTTCTTTCCAGAACTGGCTATCATGTTTACTGTATTTAACCTTTTTCTTCTATTATCCTGAATACAGATTCTATAATAAATGATCACCCCTCCCCCCGCCTGAGATCGTAACTTTGGCACTTTCTTCTTTGTATTCTCACCTATAAACTTTTGTTTTCGTTGTTACTTTTCGTCCTGTCTTTTCTTGAGACTGAAACTACATCACAGACCCTGAATGCTATTTTTCAGCTCAGTCATTGAAATTGTTTAATGGCAAAGCAGTTTTGAGAAAGCAAGTTTCGTAGGTAAATAAAAGAAAGAAACTGCCCAATGTTTTAAACGTGGGATAGGATATTTGACACAGAAGAAATCATTGGCCAAGTTTTTATTAAATATCTGTCAGAACGGAATGTTATTTCTATAACCAATTTCATTTTTTGTGCTTTGGTTTCAAATGGGCTGTTCTTTTTATTGCCCTTTAAAACGTGGGGGTGAGAAAAATATCCCCAACATTTGAACGCTCCCTCAAACAATTTGCCTCATACAAGAGGTGACGTCCTACCACTAATCAATGAAGGCTTCAGGAGACCGATCTTTTTTCTGCCTTTATTTCAGGCCGCCAAAGCAGCAGCGACCGTGGCGGCAGCGGCACAACAGCCAACATCACCAGGAGCGGGCTCTTTAATTTATTGCAGCCGGTTACACTTTCGATCCCATTTCCTTCAGAACCCTTTCCTCCCAGGTTGAAAAGACAAATGCAGCCTCGGGTCTGAAAAGCCGGGCGGGGTTTGTGGGTGGGAGCGAAGCCGGATCTCGTATTCCCTCTGTGAGGTCTGGTACCGGGGGGGATTAAGTCCCCCGGTTCCATTTAATGAAATTGCTGAGCACTTGTGACACTGGCTCTAAGACTGCGGAAATGGGGCGGGGGTGGGGGAAGCGGCTTCTCGCCTCCATTCATCCTCCACGCAGGCGGGAGGCTGGAGTGTCAGTCCCCAGACAGGGGGCGGAAGAGGACTGGAAGCCACCACCTCGGCCCCGGCGCCCGCGATGCTCCCCTTACCTAGCTCCCGCCCCGCCCCGCCCATTTTGCTCAACGCCTAGAACCGCGCGGCTGGGCTGAGCCGCCGCCGCCGCTTCTCGGCTGGTCTGGCGGAAAGGTCAGAGCCTGGGACTGATGGGGGAGGGAGCAGAGCCGGTAGTCTGGCCATGCTGTTCTCCATGCCGCACACGTCGGACCCATTTCCCACGCTGGCTGGGCTTGGCGGCGGAGTTGGTAGGGTTGAGTAGGGAGGGCGGGCTGGAGACTACCTCCTGCTCGCAATGAGGAAACCACTCCACTGTGAAGGGCGTTCTGCATCCTCCCGTCATCTGGGAAGAAATTTGCAGGGCGCTGGGGAGAGAGAGCCCACTCCTTCGTTCCTCGCTAGTGTGCGCCTGGAGAGCGCGCGCGGCGTCGGAGAGCACGCGTTTGAAGATGCGCAGGGGCCTGTTCAAGTTTATGGTCTGGTGAGGGACGACTGAGTGCACAACGTTGCTGCCCGCACGACTGCCTGAAGTTTGCAAAATCTTAGTAAAGGCGGCGAGGGGAGTGGGTGCGCTGCACCATATTGCCAAGCATCGGAATGCACGGGCGCAAAGCTATGGAGTGGAGATGGTTTCCCTCTTTCGCCTTGGACCCAGGAAAAAAAGAGGGGAGAGGGAGTCGGGGGAGGCTGGCGTCCTGATAAACCATTCTGCCAAATATAAAGGGGATTCGGCTTTACTGCCACTTAGACGACCGCGAAGGCGCTGCGGCGCCCGCCCCCGACCCCCCGTCCACCCCCCCCCCGGCTCCAGACTGCGGCGGTGCGCACTGAGTCTGCGCGCCGGGCTTTTCTAGCTGATGCTGCAGATACAGAGCCGAGAGGCTGGCGCGGCGGTGACTCGTGCGGGGGTTGGGGTTTTGGGGCGGCTGTGTGTGTAAAGGGAGGCCTGGTTCAGGGACTGTCCTGAAAGAAGGAGCTACCTCCCCCCCCCCCTCCCGCCCCCGTGTTGCTGCTTTAGCTAACTGGGAAAATGCTCGCTAGCATCCAGGTACCTACCACACACCCTTCCAGGTCTGCGATCCCCCATATGAAGAGCTTGGAAATCTCGGCCGCCAGTGCACCCCCCAAACCCCCATTCCTGGTAGCTGCGCCCGCCCAAACAACCGCGTGCTAACATCTGCTCGTAGACTTTATTGGTGTTTGTCTTGTTTAAATCATTCTGCCTCCTCACACAGGTCTCATAAAGGCAAAATGCCAATTGTGGGAAGATTTCTTTTTCCTTCTTTTCACATTAAATTTGCTTATAAAGGGAATCGCTGTAGATTGGGCAGACGATGTGAGCACTAACTAAATCCTAGCATCAATCCCCTTCCTCCCCAAATAGCTCTTGCCCCCTCAACCCGATAATCATGGCTATTTCCCTTGGTTTAACAGCCGCTGAAATAAATGAAGAGTAAATGGTTACCGTTCAGAAAACAGGACCAGAACTGAGATCAACGGAGGCGGGCTTCGGTGACCCTCATTGAAATTTTGGGGAAGCCTCGTCTAGGGGAATACCATGCACAGTCAAGTGGCACAAAGTCAAAAGAAGGAGAGAAAAGGAGCTAGGGACACTTAGGTAGACAAAGTTGCCATTAAAGTTTATTTCCCTTTTATCCAGATAGGTGACGCTACACTTTGCCAGTTACTAAAGACTGCAGGTTTCTGCTCAGAAAATAATATCGAGACTTCCAACATGTGTTTATTCCCTAGACGCGCGCGCGCGCGCGCGAGCACACACACGCGCACACACACACACACACCACACACCACACACCACACACGGTTTACCCCCGTAAGCAAGCACGTTGACAGGAATGCCAAGCATATAAGCAAAGAGAAGTAGCCCACCCTAACCCCAGTCGCAGCCCTCCGAAGTCTGCGATCCCAAAAAAGGGATCCCTCTCTTGCTCTCGGTGGAGTTTGACGTTCTTTCTTAAGCACTGCAGCCCACCATGGTTTCTCAGAACAGCGTGGCTCCCAGGGCGCACGCAGGGGAGCCCCAAGCCACCGTTAAGTGTGCCCTAATCACGAGCGCTAAGTCTCGTACTGGAGACACTTCGAGGTTGGGGGCCGCCGTCCGAGGGGTGGGGGGCAGAAGGAGAAACGTTTCCTGATCCCCGCTCAAGCGCTCTCACACACGCACTGAGCATTAGAGCGAGCAGGGCATTTTCCAGCCCAAGGGAAGGAAAGCAAATGCCCCGGGAAGACCGCGGCCGCACGGGCCGGGAGGCGGGTGGCGAGGCGGGCACACTCCCGAGTCGCTCCCCCCCGCCCCCGGCGCTCCTCCCGCCCTCTCAGCCGGTGTGTAGTTCTGGAGGCTCGCCTGCCTCCGCCGCCGCCGCCGCAGCAGTTTCAGCGACGAGCTTGAGGCGCGGGCAAACCAGTGAGCAACCAGCCACAATCACCACTTTGGGCAAACTTGCGGGTTTCCTGCTGAAGGCTAGCGAGCGGGAGCTGCCCACTTGCCATTCAGGGTCTTTGAGCCGTGGCGGCTCGAGCGGCGGCGGGAGCGCCCGCACCAGACTCTCCCAGACGCGAAAGGGGACGAGACAACTGCGGAATTCACCCGCCGTGCCAGGGCACTTCCGAGGCAACAACTGACTGGCACTTTTTCTCCCCCTTGGCAAACTGGATTTTTTTTTTTTTTTTAAGCTACTTGGCAGCTGTCTCTGACTCCACCTCCCCCTCCACCAGCTTCCCTAGTGCCTTTGGCTTTTCTTCGGAAATCCGGACCAAATTGGGCATCTTTGTTAATTGCCGTTGGGGGAGCCCGGCCCGGGGCTTTCGCCAAACGAACGTCGCCGGCGCACCGAGGCCGGTTTGCTCACCTTTGAACTGCAAAGGGATCAAGTTCTGCTCGAGTTGCCGGCATTGGGACTGGGAGGAAGGAGAGGGAGCGTGCAGGAGAGAGAGTGGGAGAAGGGGAAAGGGGAAAGGAGAGGAGGGAGGAGGGGGGAGGAGGAGGAGGGAGGAGAGAGAAGAGAGAGGGAGGGAGGGGAGGGATCGAGAGAGAGCGGGGAGAGAGAGAGGCTGCAATCTCCTCCCTGAATCGCGCACAGCGCTGCAGATCCCACAGCTCCGACATGCGGGCCGAATGCAGGTGAGGGAAGGCACGGACTCTGCGGCTGCAAACCCAAACTTGGGCACCGCGCGCTGCGCACGGCTCAGCCTTCGCCCCCGCGGGCGAACGGCTGCTGCGGTTTCAGGCGGCGGCTTCGTGACTAATGACCTTGCGCAGAGTTAAGAAAAAAGAGAAAGCCGAGCTCTCGGGTCTGAGAAGGGACTGACTCTGGGCGTCTCTGAAGATGGCTCGGGCTGCTGTTTGGCGCGCGGGGAGAACCCGGACGCGGATCGCTCAGTGACGCGAGTGATCTCCACTGCACGGTGCCCGAAGCGACCTGTCGGGGATTTTTCCTTCTAGCTCAGTTGACTGGCTCTCCCGCTGGCTGAGCGGAGTCGGAGTTGAGACTGGCTTGTTGCTAGCTCCGACACCTCGTGCAGGAAGCGACTCCCGTTTGTCCAGGCGGCGGGAGCAGAAGCTGGGTCTAGAGTGAGTGGCTGGAACGCGCATTGGACTCTACTCGAGTAGCAGCCAAGACGAGCGGGCTTGGCAGGCGAGGGAGGCTGCAGGCTCGCTCCCCGCGGTTTCCCGGCTCCGCCGCCCGCCTGCCGGAGCGGTTCCGGCCCCATCCTACCGAGCGGGGACGGGAGCCGGGGATTCTCCGCCCGCTGCGGGGATGACTCTGGGGGGGCGCCGAGCCCGCGGCGCGCAGTGTCCCGTGAACTGTGAGTACTGCGACTGAACGGCGGCCGGCGAGCGGGCGATTAGCACCCATTGCATGAATTATGAAACAATAACTTTCGGAAGAAGCAGGAGGAAAAAAAAAGAAGGATCTACCGCCGTTCCCCTTTGGCCGACTCTGCTCCCTGTTCTTGCCCCCTCCCGCCTCGCCTCTCCCTCTCGCTTCTTCTTCTCCCGGAGGAGGGGAGAGGACTGGGAGGAGGGCAGGCGGCCGGCCCCAGAGGAGGGGGTCGCCGGGGGGCTGTGATTAGAAGGAGCAGTAGCAGCAGCAGCAGGAGAAGATGCTGAGGATGCGGACCACAGGGTGGGCGCGCGGCTGGTGTCTGGGCTGCTGTCTCCTCTTGCCGCTTTCGCTCAGCCTGGCGGCCGCCAAGCAACTCCTCCGGTACCGGCTGGCCGAGGAGGGCCCCGCAGACGTTCGCATCGGCAATGTCGCCTCGGACCTGGGCATCGTGACGGGCTCCGGGGAGGTGACTTTCAGCCTCGAGTCGGGCTCGGAGTACCTGAAGATCGACAACCTCACCGGCGAGCTGAGCACCAGCGAGCGGCGCATCGACCGGGAGAAGCTGCCCCAGTGTCAGATGATCTTCGACGAAAACGAGTGCTTCTTGGACTTCGAGGTGTCTGTGATCGGGCCCTCGCAGAGCTGGGTGGACCTGTTCGAGGGTCGGGTCATCGTGCTCGATATCAACGACAACACGCCCACTTTCCCGTCGCCCGTGCTCACGCTCACGGTGGAGGAGAACCGGCCGGTGGGCACGCTCTACCTGCTGCCCACCGCCACGGACCGCGATTTCGGCCGGAACGGCATCGAGCGCTACGAGCTGCTCCAGGAGCCCGGGGGCGGCGGCGAGGGCCGGCGAGCGGGGCCTGCCGACAGCGCCCCCTACCCCGGGGGCGGCGGGAATGGCGCGAGTGGCGGCGGCTCCGGCGGCTCCAAAAGGCGGCTGGACGCACCAGAGGGCGGCGGCGGGACCAACCCCAGTGGCCGCAGTAGTGTGTTCGAATTGCAGGTGGCCGACACCCCGGATGGCGAGAAGCAGCCGCAGCTGATCGTGAAGGGGGCGCTGGACCGCGAGCAGCGAGACTCCTACGAGCTGACCCTGCGGGTGCGCGATGGTGGCGACCCGCCTCGCTCGTCCCAGGCCATCCTGCGGGTGCTCATCACCGACGTGAACGACAACAGCCCCCGCTTTGAGAAGAGCGTGTACGAGGCTGACTTGGCAGAGAACAGCGCCCCGGGGACCCCCATTCTGCAGTTGCGTGCCGCCGACCTGGACGTTGGGGTCAATGGGCAGATCGAGTACGTGTTCGGGGCCGCCACCGAGTCCGTGAGGCGGTTGCTGCGCCTGGATGAGACGTCGGGCTGGCTCAGCGTCCTTCACCGGATTGACCGCGAGGAGGTGAACCAGCTGCGCTTCACCGTCATGGCCCGCGACCGCGGGCAGCCCCCCAAGACCGACAAGGCCACCGTGGTACTCAACATCAAGGATGAGAACGATAACGTGCCGTCCATTGAAATTCGCAAGATCGGACGTATCCCACTCAAGGACGGGGTGGCCAACGTGGCCGAGGACGTTCTGGTCGACACTCCTATTGCGCTGGTGCAGGTGTCGGACCGAGATCAAGGCGAAAATGGGGTGGTCACCTGCACCGTGGTGGGCGATGTGCCCTTCCAGCTCAAGCCAACCAGCGACACAGAGGGGGACCAGAACAAGAAAAAGTACTTCCTACACACCTCCGCCCCTTTGGACTATGAGACCACCAGGGAGTTCAACGTGGTCATTGTGGCCGTGGACTCCGGCAGCCCCAGCCTCTCCAGCAACAACTCTCTGATTGTCAAGGTGGGCGACACCAATGACAACCCGCCGGTCTTTGGCCAGTCGGTGGTGGAGGTTTACTTTCCAGAGAATAACATCCCTGGCGAGAGGGTGGCCACGGTGCTGGCGACAGACGCTGACAGTGGGAAAAACGCAGAAATCGCCTACTCCCTGGACTCCTCCGTGATGGGGATCTTTGCCATCGATCCCGATTCTGGGGACATCCTCGTCAATACCGTGCTGGACCGCGAGCAGACTGACAGGTATGAGTTTAAAGTTAACGCCAAAGACAAAGGCATCCCGGTGCTGCAGGGCAGCACCACCGTGATTGTGCAGGTGGCTGACAAAAATGACAATGACCCTAAGTTTATGCAGGACGTCTTCACCTTTTATGTGAAGGAAAACTTGCAGCCCAACAGCCCCGTAGGGATGGTCACAGTGATGGATGCTGACAAGGGGCGCAATGCGGAAATGAGCCTGTATATAGAGGAGAACAGTAACATTTTTTCCATTGAAAATGACACAGGGACCATTTACTCCACAATGTCTTTTGACCGGGAACATCAGACTACATACACCTTCAGAGTCAAGGCCGTGGATGGGGGAGATCCTCCCAGATCGGCCACAGCTACTGTGTCTCTCTTTGTAATGGATGAAAATGACAATGCTCCCACAGTTACCCTTCCCAGAAACATTTCTTACACTTTACTGCCACCTTCAAGTAATGTCAGGACAGTAGTAGCTACAGTGTTGGCAACAGATAGTGATGATGGCATCAATGCAGACCTGAACTACAGCATTGTGGGAGGGAATCCCTTCAAGCTGTTTGAGATTGATTCCACCAGTGGTGTGGTTTCCCTAGTGGGAAAACTCACCCAAAAGCATTATGGCTTGCACAGGTTGGTTGTGCAAGTGAATGACAGTGGGCAGCCTTCCCAGTCGACCACGACTCTGGTGCATGTGTTTGTCAATGAAAGTGTTTCTAATGCAACTGTGATTGACTCCCAGATAGTCAGAAGTTTGCACACACCACTCACCCAGGATATAGCTGGCGACCCAAGCTATGAAATTAGTAAACAGAGACTCAGTATTGTCATTGGGGTGGTCGCTGGAATTATGACAGTGATTCTAATCATCTTAATTGTAGTGATGGCAAGATACTGCCGTTCCAAAAACAAAAATGGCTATGAAGCAGGCAAAAAGGATCACGAAGACTTTTTTACACCCCAACAGCATGACAAATCTAAAAAGCCTAAAAAAGACAAGAAAAACAAAAAATCTAAGCAGCCTCTCTACAGCAGCATTGTGACTGTAGAAGCTTCTAAACCAAATGGACAGCGGTACGATAGTGTCAATGAGAAGCTGTCAGACAGCCCCAACATGGGGCGATACCGGTCAGTTAACGGGGGCCCTGGCAGTCCTGACCTGGCCAGGCATTATAAATCTAGTTCCCCGTTGCCCACTGTCCAGCTTCACCCCCAGTCACCAACTGCAGGAAAAAAACATCAGGCCGTACAAGATCTACCACCAGCCAACACATTTGTGGGAGCAGGAGACAACATTTCAATTGGATCAGATCACTGCTCTGAGTACAGCTGTCAAACCAATAACAAGTACAGCAAACAGGTAAGATGCATCCCAAATATATTTAAATATCCCAGAGAAGGCTAGAAACTCTGAGACATAGCATCTTCAGCAAAGTTTTGTCTTTTCTCTTTTAAAACTATGATTTACAATGTTATTAGCAGGGAAAAATGTTAATTTATTCACTGTTCATTTAGTAGAGGCAATTTACACAAGATGCACTATTGTATTTTGCCAGTTAGGCCAAAGTTTACTAAGCTACCAAGTAATCATAGTGAGCAGTGTTTGGCACTACTCTCTGTACTTCAGTTGTAATCTATGCTACCTTTTCTGTTTCCAGAAACTGTACATAAACTGTACATATTAATTGGATGCGTAGCTTTAACCTGAAATTATTTTCTTTTGTGGATATTAAGTGAATAATTGCATCCAGAGAGAAAATTTCTGAAGTTACTCTTGGTTACCTGTGCAAATCAGATATTATAAAAGTTTTAGCTGTGCTACATACACATCATACGTGATTAAACAGATATGTGGATGCTGATTCATGCAAATATAGTATCAAGTCTGAGATACTTTGCCAAAAATGCTGGTCTAAAATATATAATGATATAAAAATGTTATGCAAGGCTACATTTTTAATATTTCCATATCTATAATATTTAGATCTCTATAAGGATATGCAGTCATTGTTTGCCTTGTTTGTGTTTGGTATTAAAAGTTTACAGGCAGAAGTAAATTGCATGAACCTCTTACTATTTAAGCCAATGAACAAGCAGGTTGATGTTTGTATGCAGAGTGTTTTCTATGCATTGTAATATTTGACAATTGTTTCTCAGTGAAATGTGAAGTCAAAAAAGTGTATTCTGAGATGAACTTCAGGAAACATAAGATTTATTTTTGAAAGCTCTACTTGTATATTATATGTATTACTCACAGAGTTTACACCCACCAAAGTTTGGCACACAGCAAATAAAACCTTTTGGAAACTCTTCTGTCTACTGCTGTAGCAACTCTGCTAATGAAACATCATATATTTCTTTCTCCCAGAACTCACCCCAAGAAACATACTTATGGTTCTCAAGTAGCTTGATAATAATAGTTTTACTCTTAAATACGCTTTGTGTGTGATATATGGGATTTGAAAATTAAGGCAAAGAAAAAACTTATTTTACAACCTTATGAAAGGTGTTATTGATGGACTCATCAAAAATATTATAGAATAGAGATATTAATTCCTAATGCCTTCATAATTTAAAAAGTCGGTTTCCTATATAAACATTTTATATATACAATACTTAATTATGGCTATTTGGATGAGGAGATACAGACTTAATACGCTTTTATATCTAATCATCAAAGAATTCAAGAGTAGAGTCTGAACTCTTTTGCATTTAAATGGCTTTTGAAATTATGTCTTTTGATGCCTGTGAACCTGCCTTATTTCTTTTCAACTGAAATTTAACAAGTAGAAAGCTTGCATCTGTCATGGTATTACTTTACCTAGAGTGGCAAACAGGTTGTTATTTTAGTTTTCTGTGCTTTTATCAGGTTTGTAATAAGGGTCATTCCAATTAAAGTAACAGCACTTTTATAAGATTACTTATGAACCCCCATAAATTAATTGAGATTCTAAGAGATTTGTTTAGAAAATAGTAACTTGAACGATCTTCCTGGGGAATATTTTCTTATATTTTCTTATAGCTGCCATCCTAAGAGGACTTGATGTCCTGTGGCTGAATAGCATTTGCATTCTAAATTGTGTATTTTGAGTGGACTTATCAAGTGGCAGATTTTTAGTTATCTTATGCAAACACCTCATATGTTCTCTACTGTCACTTAAGTTTTATTTGGCTCATCAAGTGGGATTAGCTCTATGTTCTTGAATATTTAAAGCAGTCAATATCAAGACTGTTGGCATCCTGTTTAAAAGGCAAAGTGATATGCTTATAAATAAACTAATGTATGGTGTTAGTCTCTTAACTGAGCAAAGGAATTCATATATCCAAAGAGAAAACCTACAAAGTCATTGGAATAAATCATTCATTTTGTCAAAAGTAACTTTGGGTAACTTGTACGTCTTTAGGACTCCAAAAGATGTATAAAGCTTAAACCACAATAAATAGCTGACCTACTATGAAATTTAGGCAAATGAAATACATTACCCTTAATGTAATTAGTAATAGTAATTGATAGCTTCATCTTCTCAATATTACTGTCAGGGGCAAGAGATTCATTACAAAGTTACATACTGCTTAGGCATCTCATATAATAAACAGTGTCTTTTGGTTCTGATGTTTGTTTTTATCGTAAGTAGATAATTTCCTATTTTTATTTTGAAGAAAACATACCTTTAGATTTTACACAATGGCCCCAAAGTATTTTGTTTTGATTAAACATGACATTAAAAAGATAAAACAAAGTTTAATAATAATTTACCCCCTTTCATCATAGATTTATCTATGTAAAACTTGAAGGTTTTCTTTTCTTTTTTTTTTTTTCTTTAAAGATTAACTAAAAATCTGAGCTTTCATGTGAGAAAAAGCCTTCATGTTATAACATTCTTGAATTGCCTATTCATATAAGTCTTCACCTCTGGTAGGATAGAAATGATGTCTTTTACAGTATTCTTAGGCATTTTGAAGTGTTGCTCCTAAATTCTACTAATGTTTACATTACAATATGTTAAGCAGCTTTGTAGAAACAAAACTTTGTAAATAATGCTCATGCCAGCCCCTCTTTTTGACTTGTTTTTAAAGGCTCAAGGGACATTAAAATCAAACTTCTATAGTTACTCTTTAGCAGAATCTAGGAAATTTGTGTTGCAGAGTTGCAGCCTTTTTTTTTTTTTTAAATTCACATCTTAGAAAAATTGATGATATAATCCAGGCTTTCATGGTTTAGATCTTTACAGTTCAAACAAAAGGCTTTGCTTTCTACTAAATAATATGTTTATTTGAGCAAACGGTGGATCATGGACAACATTATTGAGGTTAAGAATCTACTTTTTCATGTCATTCCTCCTTTGCTTGGTAAACCTGGTCTTGGTGGTGGTTTTCAGTTTGTGTCCTGGAAGTAGAGCTGTGCTTTTGATTTGTAAACTCAAGGCAGAAGTATTCTGTTTTTTTGTTTCCTTTCAAATTTCCAGTATATATGTGCTAAGTTTTTTTTTTTTAATTTCCTCTAAAAACTAATATAATTCCAAAAGATTCAACGACAATATTAAAAGTATAGTTGCCCCGTTGCTTATTAGTCTCAAATTCTGTTGAGCTTCTCCTTGCCATGCTGTTATTTAGATAATGCACTGGAAGTAAAAATTTTATTGTATTTAGTAAATGGAAAGTAAGGTACTTTATTTTTGGCAAGAGTATAGAGGATACAGCTTGAATAAATATTCATTTAAAAATCCATTTGTAACTGATCATGAAATACTCAAAAAAAGTTAAGTTTACTCCACTGACAGTTTTCCCTGTGCAAGGAACTGCTTGATGTAGTCTGAATAATGTTCTCCTTAATTGATCAAATTATGTTCAATATAGTCACTATATACATAGGAAGAAAATACAGCAGATACTATTTTTTAACAGTACCTCCACTTTGGAAGCAAATGGATGAATTTCAATCATCTATTAGAGTTCTACGTGATAAGAAACTAAATATTAAAAAAAAATTGTCTATTTATAGTCCAACATATATATTTCAGTGGAAAAATATCTACATAGTGATGCCAACCACAGCTTCACGTTTTAATTCTACAGGCATATTGTCTACAATATGGCTCACTTGTCTATAACCAAGGACACTTCAAGAAGCATAATAAATCTCAATATTTGGTGATTTTTGGTATTATAGCCAAGAAGCTAATAACTGATGAAAGTTAGGTCATGTCTTTAGTCATCTGCTAAAGCAGCATTCCCTGAATCTCTGGATGTCTATGAAACAAGAAAAGGATTGTCCAGTGATTTGATATGTAATGAATATGCAAATTTTGATGTAAATCTTGTAAGACAATTTGAACCCTACCCTAAATTTATCATAAGCCAATGTGTGATTTAGCTGTAGGGCCACAAAATCAATTTAAAGACTCTAAGTAAATCACTGAGCTTGATAAAAACAGGAAAATCATTCTTTCATCTCTTTGTAAGTACATTCTATCTTTGTAAGTACATGTCTCATATGTACAAAAGCACATATACATGGTATTTATCATAATTTCTCTTTTTTGCTTTTGTCTCTCTCTCTCTCCCCCACACATAAACAAATACATATAAGTCAACCAAAGTGCCATTAGGTTTTTATCTCATTGTTGTAATGCATATCAAATATTGATATGTGGAAATATTTAAACATTAAATACATAAAAAGTCAAATTAAAATATGCCACAATCAAGTACTTAATGTTTATATCTAAAATACTAGAGAATCATACTTTAGAATTACAAAGCTATCAATCAAACCAGTCACCTCATTATAAATAGGAGGTAACTGAAGTATGGTAGGAAAGAAGTAATTTAAGATCACATGAAGAGCAGGGAGATAAGGCGAACTACAGTGCAAGTTATAGAAAGCAAAGTTCATTGAGCTTTTCTACTTATACTGCATCTGAGAAAACAATTTCTCTAACTTTATATTAATGGATAAAGACAGAAATCTGTTGAGATTTATTTATGATATATCAATATATATTTGATTATGAAATCTCACTTTTTTACAGTACTATTTTGCTTTTGACTTTTTTCCTATAAAATTCTAGGAAATTATAATTCAGATTTTACAAAAGTTTATAAGAAATTAATGTAAGAAATTGCTACTTGTATGATAGCAATTGATGACATACTTTAAAATGATAGTGTATTTCAGAGCACATATTCAACAGGTTGATAAGATTTTTGCAGAATAATGACAATTCTGTAAACTCTCATCTAGTATTTAGTAAATCTTCAATAAAAACATAGTTTAAGTGGCAGTTAGCAAAAACATTCTATACACATGTTTGAAATTTTCTACATATCAAATTGGGGTGATCTTTTTCCTTTGCTATCGATGTTGATGATTTCTTTTTGCTTCTATGATCCTTTGCATTTTGCCAACTATGCAGATTTTTTATTTAACTAGAATCCTTAGCTTGCAAATGTGAACTAACTTTTCCTCTAAATTTTTTTCCTGAAAACTTTCATAAGAATGTGACCTTTGTTTATTTTCAGTTCTATTGCTTCTTTATCAGGCACTTATCAAATTTAGTATATTATTAGATTTTAAGTTGGAATATTGATAAAATATGAATTGTTGAGTTTATGAATTTCAAAAATGCAGTCTGAACTATTTTTAAAACTAATACAGTGTGACAAAACCATGGCTTCACATAGCCCCAATGCTATTAGATAATTTAACATCATTTCTTTTCCAGGGAGAGGGTGGAGGTAGAGGTTATGTAGGAAATTTATTGTAATAATTGTTGAGAACATTTATGGCTAAGCTGTATATAACCATTTTCTAGACTACAGCAAGGCTCTCCATCCATTTATTTACTGTGAGTCTATAGAAATAGTAAGATCTGTTCATATATATCTTGAGTCAGCTTTGCTTTTCTTTCCTATTTATTTTAAAAGCCCTTAGAATCTTTTCTAAAGCAGGGACTCTGTTTCAGAACATTACACAGTGCTTTATTTAGCATTAGTGTTGTGGGAGAAATCACATTCCAACAAGAATTGAGCTGAAACCACTAAAACTAATCTTAATTATCACTTCTGGTGAATTAATGTTTTAAAGGCGGAATAAAGGTTTATTTTCAGGAATTTAGTGATGTTTGTATTGAACTCTAATCCTGTGTACAAACAAAAAACTATTAAAGCTTCCAAGTAGGATTCATCTGACAAGTTAACTTCACCCCCTCCCCCCGTGGCTTATGTATTATTTACAAACACATAATTTGCAAATAAAAATTCTCTTCTCCAAAGCCTCCTCCAGAACACTCTGATTGGGCATAAGACATTGGGGAATATTTCTTCATCGTATTTTTTTACCTGCATAAATTTTTATTTTCCTTCTTTCAGATGCGTCTACATCCATACATTACTGTGTTTGGCTGAATTCCACTCTAATATGATGCTCCATTATGCACCATACTCTGATGACCTTGCTACTTCGAACCTGCTGGAGCCTGCCCTTGGCCGTGGGGTGTCAGCCAATCACTGATTGTTCCACTTGTGCATTTTATTTTCAAGTCTTTTTTTTTTTTTTAATACATAAGGAAGAATAGTATTAAAATAAATTTATAAAAGAAACAGTGTTAATAAAGAAATGTGCTACTGATGGATGTCTAAGTCACCCAGAATTCCACTCTCAAATAAGTCATTAGCAGAACTTACTAGTAAAATTAAAAAAAAAAAAATCCAAATCATGTTTCTGCAATAACTTTAAGACTCTGGCTTTACATAAACCAAAGAAAATTAAGTCTATTAAGTCTCTGTGTGTCATAAACATAAAATGTCCACTTTGAATAAAATCCTAAACTGATCAATTTTTTTTGTGTGTGTTATAAAATAGCAGCTCTTCTCAGGCCCATCAGCTAGTTAAAGCATTGTGTCTCTTGCTTATTCTGTGTGTGTATTTCTAAAAGTCACCATGTGTTTTTATGTGTTCTCCTACATGTATGCAAGGACTTGGATCAACTGTTACAAAAATATTACCTGTAGAACAAATTTGACAAATTAATTTGTATTTACCAAAAACAGTGCAAAAGAGTTGTTTTTACTTCATCTTAACATATTGAGCAAAGAATCTAAAAAAGTTTTGAGGTTTTTTCTTTTAATTTTTTAAGAGAATTTAGAATCTTTTAGTTAGTTAACTGAAGTCACAGTAATCACATTAAGAAGAATGTGCAGTTTCCTCTTTTTATGGACTGCGTTTATCTCCAGTCTATATAATTTGATATCAGATAATAGAAACTCGAATAACATCTGAGAATTCCATCCAGAGTGTTACATACTGCTTAGAGAACCAGTGACTGATTTGAATTTTATAAGTGATATTTGTGGTCAATCAGGGAATTCTCTGTATAATCTCAGTAACTCTATATGTTTGTATGTCTGTGTCTCCATTTGTATTGTTGTATGTGTTTGTACCTAAAAAATAAGTGTTTAATAATTTTTAATACATTTTACCATATCATCTGTCCCTATGAAAGTTTACCTAAGTTTTTAAATACTGACAGAAAATGCCAAATTCCTGAGATATCCTTTTTTTTGGGGGGGAGTCATTCATTGCTAATATAAAATCTCTCAAAAAAAAACAAGTATTGGCAACATTAAATTGCAAAGTGACAGGAAGTATACTTAACTCATGTGACTTATATATAAATATATATGTAAGGTTGTTTTATTCTATTAGCTGTTTATTTAATTTTGCTAAAAGGAAATTTGCAGAACTATCATTGAGAATGTCACGAAATTCCTGAATAAAACCTAATTATCCAAAACTTTTCATTTTGTTTTGAGCATGAAGATAGGTGTGAAAAGAATCCTTATCACTTTCTGCTTCTTGGAAATGTCATGTTTCCTCCTCCCAAGTAGTAAACTTTCTTAGTTAAATTTAAACTGTAAACTCTGCAACAAATCACACCAACTCAAAAACAAATTGTAGCTTAAAAAAAGTTCAGATTTTGGAATAAACACATGTGCGACTACATGCATGGGGCATTTATGAGCACCTTCAAAGGGAAACATTCTAAGGCAGCATTTTGCAAACCTCAAATTAATGATTTTCTACCAAAAATAGCATGATAGGAAATAAAGCAAAGAATGATAGGAAATAAATCAGAGCCATTTCAAGTACTTCACCCATGTGGTGAGTAAATGCTGTCTTGTGCAATCTCATTCCAGTGTGGTTCTGAGCTTGTGTGTATTCCTTCTCTTTGTTGCCATGTGAAACCTTTGTCCTCTTTAGCAATTGCAGAGGGTTGAAAACCACAGCTCTGGATTGCTTGGGGTGGGAAACTATGGCTATTTACCATTATGAGTGGAAAAAATAATGAATCAAAACAAAACAAAATGCCAACACTCCTAAGAATTTTAGTGTAAAATTAAGCTGACTCAGAATGATTAAGAGCAACTCCCTACAGCAGCATTCATCAACAGCATAGCAGCTTTGAAAAATGTGTTATTATTCTCTGCTCTTTTTTTTAATCTTTGAACATGTGGCCTTTGGTTCCATCCAAGTGCAGAGTCCCCTCTCTGTCCCTTCCCCTCATCCCAGTTTTCATTCAACACAGCCGTCCTGATCAGTGTCTTCTTTATTCTTGAAATTTACCATTTAAGGAGGTACTGTTGGACAGATGGAGATTTAAAAATCACCCATATCCTCTCTTAGCAATTAGACACTTTATTTAAAGCAATGCATTAATTCATAAAGTGATACATTAATTAAAGCTCTACTATGAAATCTGAAGAAGAGCATGAGAATATTAGAGATTGGTTTAGATAAAGTTTATTACTAAGTGTTGGTAGTGGGTTTACAAAGGAGAAATAGGAGGTTTCTGTTCTCGTGGAATTAAAATAAAGATGATTACAGAGCTGAAAATTGATAGATTATATCTGTATCATGCTACCAGTTTCAAGACGAATGTTCACTCGCTCTTCAGAGCAGTCTGTGAGGAAAAGTACCAGCACTGCTCTGAGATGAGGAAATCCAAGTAGTAGAAGCCTTTTTATGACTGATGGAGTTGGCCTAAGAAATATTTAATGTATTTGAAGAAATATCTGGTCAAAATTCAAGAGTACACTTTGGGGAAATTATGAAATCTTTGGTTTTGGATACAGTATACTTTCAGATTTATCTGGGTAAAGTCTTCCCACAAAAATTCTTTAAAACATACCCAGTTTTTCAAACTTTTTTTTGGTCACAAACTACACTTAATTTTACCAAATAAGGGAGGAAAATTGGTTTTAATTTGGGCTGCTAATTAGTAAACCGGATTTGTACACAACAATCCATATGTGATTTTTAAAAAGAAGCCCAATAACTTAGTAACTCACTTTAAATCTAATTTTATTTTTGAAGCTCTCTATAGAAAAACTACCAGTTTCTTAAGAAGTGATTTCACAATATAAAATCTCTCTCTGGGAATAATTTTCTATCTGTAATGTTGCAAAAGACTTGTTTGATGCATGCAATTGGTTTTAATCCATTCATTTTATAGAGTATACCATATCTTTATATATGGATTAACCATATCTTTAATACACAGAGCAAAGTCTTGGCATGTAATTAAAATGATGGGTAGAATAAGGCCCTTCACAGATAGGATAGTGCAAGAATAATACATGCATAAAACAAGAGAGAGTTGAAACTTCCCAAGTTTATCTTATCTGTCTTGGTATTCCCAGTGCTAACTAGAACATCCAGTATTTAGGAGACTTTCCTAAACATTAAACAGACAACCTAGGCTTTGATGCTAAGAGCCTAAAGACCCATCCACACTGATCACAGGAATATGATGTGGCCACTTTTATGTTAGAATCTGAGAGCATCCTAATTATTATCTTTCCATACTTGGGTGGGTGTCTCCATTATGAAGGGGCACCTGCTGAGGTAAAGTCCCTGGAGTCTTTGTGTAGTGTAAACTCTTGTTTCCTTAGTAAATGAGCAATTCTCTGATACTTCCTTCCTTCTTGATGGTGTTGTAAACCATCCTTTAAAACAGTAAAGCCAAACCCAAGAATATATTCAAAACAGATAAAGGAGGCACTAGTCACACAATAAAGTTTTGACATTTTGAGATGGTATAAAGAAGAAGCAGGCAAACGTATAGGCTTTTAATTTTTTCTGGCCATCCTTATCTGGGAAAAAAATGGTTATGTTGTATACCCAAACACATGTTTGTCTTGGTATCCATCAATTATTATATTTTTGCAGGTATTAATTATTCACGTGCCAACCCATGCTCACTGATAATGGGTACATTTTCATTTCATTGGGATGTCCATGGTAAACATCTCTTTTTAAAAGTGAGAGCTTAATCTATCTGTGAAGACAAGCCATATACTTTAACTAAGCAAAGTGGTCCAGAGGAAGGAGTGTTCCCTAAAATGACGTGGGCAGAGAGTTAAAAGCTGAGAAATTCCTTGCAACTAAAAAACACGCATTTAATTGCAAATGACCTCTGAAGTCTGTTCAGTTTTGACACACTGCAGTGTAAATTGCTTTAAGCAGTTAACTAGGTCAGCATGTCCCCCAAATCAATAGTCTTTAAGATATAGAGGTGTGAACTATCTGAATCATATACAGTGTTGCAGATCAGTGTTTCTTCAAAAATTAGAATAAAAGAAAGAAAGAAATAGGGATTTTGATTAGGGCCTTAAGGAAGGATGAGAAACCAATAGAACCTTAGAAGACTAAGAATTCTATTAAGGTTCCAAGTTTCTCCAACTCCAGTTAAGAGGGAGAAGTTATGAGATTTTGTTAGAAATGATATTCAGGTCTAACAAAGGCAAGTGTCTGAGTTCTGGCCCAGGACCCTGGTACCGTAATCATACACTAAGGTCATGGTTTTATATGACCATAAGATTAGTGAAAAAGTAAATCAAACAGTAGTAAAGATCTAATTCTCTGCCTTTAGGCCAGGTGTTTTGTTTGGTTTTTGTTTTCATTCTAGAATATCACATCCAGCTGCTATTGTACTTTTGGAAAGAGCAAAGAATGGAAAAATGCAAGCAATTATTGCATGACTGTAAAAAAAATAGTAGCCACAGCACTATCATTAGTTTGTGACTTATCCTGCTTTAATTCAGTTCTCAAAGATTGTGTCCTAACAGGCATACTCTGTAGCCCAGTGTACATTTCCTCTCATCTCTGATCTCAGAAGGTAGGCCTGGCTATAAAAATTCTAGGTTAGCACTCCTAAAATTCCTAAGTTCTCCAGCAAAGTCCTCTGGAAATAGGTAAGACAATCTGAAAATCTGTCTTCTTGCCCCGTTGGCCAGTGTGAACTGGTGTGATTCCTTTAAGTACTGAAGACTTTGGATTCTTGCCATGATTTTACCCTACTCTGATTACATGAGAGTACATGGGGATCTCATAAAGTGTTTAGGACTTTGTAAAATTCTACTACAACTTAGTATGTTTAGTTACTCATAGATTTCCCTAACCTGTTCTTAAGGTATTTATAATTTAGAGGTACTTTCATATTACATTTTAAAAGAGTTTTCTTTTTAAGTTACCCTAACTAGCTATTTAAAGCCTCTAATATTCTCTTATCCTGATTGATTCTTCAAAGTTCAGCGCTCTCTTACCCCCAAGTTGAGATCCGAAGGCTTTGTGAGTCACTGCATGTGTCACTAGGCCCTGGATATTTTCAGACTTTCGGTGCCTAGTCATATCTGAATGTGAAGGAAGGGAATGGCTCATTGCTATAAGCAAGTAGTTTAGGAAAGACACCCAACAGTTTGATATTATAGACACTTAAAACATTTGGACACTCAAAAATAAGTACCATTACTTTTATTTTATTAGCTACTTCTCCCTTGTAATCTTTCCTGGGAATTTTTCTTTTACTGTTCATGTATAGGCTCTGCTATCTGTTATTGAGCTTCTATTCTGTACCAATCACTGTCAAGGAGTCTATTATATTCTATCATTTACTCCTCCTAGCAACTCCAGGATTCAGAAACCGTTATTACCTCCATGTGACACAGGTAACTGGGGACAGCATAACAGAAGATCTCCTAAGCTCCATCTTCTGCAGTCAGCTCTGCTCCACTGACATATTTCTATCTCCAAATTAGAGAATCATAATTAATATAGACGTTCTGATAGATTTTAATTTACATATTTAGTCTTTTGTACACATTCTGATCTAACCTATAATATCTGCTCTTTATTCTCAGCAGCTTTGGAAGAGAAAAAATCTGCACTAATCTGGTAGGGTTTCAATAACAAATACCTGAGACTGTGTGGTTTAAACAATAGGAGTTTGTTTTTCACAGACTAAAAGTCTCTGATCGATGTCCCCAAAAATTCAATCTCTGATGAGAGTTCTCTTTCTTGTTTGTAAATCTGTCTGTCTACTCACCATGTCCTCATAGGTCTGTCCTGGGTGAGTGTACAGGGAAAAAACTATGGTGTCCTTCCTACTATTTCTAAGGACACCAATTCTATCTTCTAAGGATCAGACCTTAAATTCATAATTAAATAAATATCTAATTAATTATGATCTATTCATTTAACTATAATTACCCTATGAAGATAATCCAAGTCAAAATACAGTCACCTGGAAGGTTCGGGACTCAAATTTTGAGGAGACTATAAATATCCAGTTCTTTATAGAGTCCACTCTTGATCTAGCAAGACTTGCATGGACTAGATCATTAGTTCTCTATGAATTTGTCATCCATCGTATGCAGTCTGTACATTTGACTACACTTTTAATTTTTAGGATGTTTCCCTTTTCAGGTTATTTCCAAAAGTCAACTTCATAGATGTGCTGGTGGAATTGGTGAAAAGTTGGCTACAATTGCTAAATCTCTTGTGGAAAATATGACTCTGTTGCATGTACATAAAAAACTTGAATTTCAATTTTTGCATTATAACATCTAACTTTTTATACACATCATTGAGTGTTTTCTGCAATTTTCAGCTTTGACTGAGACTTGGAATGTTAAACAGCATCAGTTATTTTAATTTTTTCCAATTGATAAGTGCATGTAGGTATATTAATTAATGCAAAATCAGTATCTGTGTAGAACAGTCCAGAATTACTCTGTAAGTGTAACAGAGATCTTTTAAATGATGATATTCATATTTAACTTTACATTTCTATATTTTCAGCATTAAAATCCATATGAAAAGCTGCAGCAGTTAAGTGGAGAGAGAGTTGGTGGAGACAGTAGTAATGCAGGCTTACGTTCTTTTTTTCAAAGGACAGTCTGTAGATTTTCACATGCAGTGGTGCAATAGTTCTGAAAAGATCCAATAGGTGTGAATTTCTATAGCATATGGAAAGTGCCAAGCATGGAACCAAGGCGGGTACACTCTCTGAGCAATTCTTCACCAACCATTGTTTATGCATGCAATAAACTTTGCATCATGACACAAATCCATGGACACACTGAGGATATTTTCCCCACTGTACCCTTTTATTTTCTTTATAAAACTTAAAATTCATGTGATAAAATAGGTAGTGAGCAGTCTAGGAACCATATATGTGTCCAATGCATGTTTGAATTGATGATTTTGTGAGGGTATAAGGATAACTCATCAACATTGGGAAGAGAAACTCCTTCTTCTCTCTCTTTTGATCAGAACTTTTATTCAACAGAGTGTAAGAGCTGAATAGATTTTTCCTAAGAAACATATTTCTAGGCTTCTAGAGCTTATTTTAAAATTGATCCCCTATATTAAAAATGGCAAGTTAATCAGGAATTGGCAATAGTTATAGCATAAATTTAAAAGTCTTAAATTGCACCTAAGTCTGCTTTTTTGTGTATTTAACTGTAAACACAGGATCAATTTTAGTTGTACCTTGAAACAGTTCTCTAGAGCCTTAAGAAGAAAAGACAACATAATGCCTGTCTTTTCCCAGATCTTACCTCTTACCAATAGGCACCTATTGTTATCCAGGAACAATATCATTTACTATGATACTAATACTTCCTGCCTATTTTATTTAATGTAGTACTATGTGTGTTCATGCATGTATAACTTGTATGTGCCTATCTACCTTTCTGCACACAATGAATGATATAGCTAAAATTTCAGTGAGCAAATAATAAATGACTATGTTATGATAGTTATGTGATTAATTGTGTGTTAGATACTATTCTAGGCACTTGAGAAATAATAATGAAAACAAAAATTCTCTTCATGGAGTTTCAGCTTTTTGGGACAGCAATTAAACAATAATAACTTATATCACATGCTGTATTCCAGGCTGTCATTAACATATTTTACATACATTAACTCATTAAATAGGTAGCACAATACTGTGAATTAGCAACTATAATTATCTTTATTCTGTATATGAGGAAAGTGGTGTTCAGTGGAGGGTTGTAATTTGCTCTTGGTCACATAATTTCTAAGGTGGAGTTGAGGTTCAAGTGCAATCTGGCTTCTGAGGCCACATTCTCAACTATGGTGCAAATGCAAACAGGACTTACTGTCAGCTAGTCTTCTGAGAATGAAATTGGATTGCTTGCTTCTCTTAACAGTTTCAATGATATTTCAAACTTCATATTTTAACACCTTTTATTATTTTCTTGAAATTAGGTCAGTTAGTCCAATTTTATTTAATAGTAACACTTTAACCTTAATCAAAGTGAAAATAAAAGGCGTGGCGTAACATATAGATACTCTTTCTGTGCATTCCGTGCTTTTGGGTACACCTCATAACTGTTTTTCCCTTCTTATCATTATCTTATTTTCATATTCTTCATTTCATTCAGTATCCAAATTGTCTGTTCCATATGTTATTAGTACTGCCAGGAAAAGTCAATTCATTATCTTTTGTGAATTGTCATTTGATTTCGAGCAAGAGATACCCCTTCAGAGAATAACATCTTATCTAGAAGATTTTTGAAATCTTTATTTCATTTACCTTTTACCAAAAAGAAAAGACTTATTTTTCTTTTGACTTGTTTTCAACATTTGAAGGTAAATGAAAGTCAGTTCATTACAAAAGACTTTCTCCAACTTACTGTGATTTCCCTTAAATTGGGTACTTACTATTAAGCATTCATTTAAAATATGACCTATATCATTTCAGTTTTTGTCTTAAAATTTATTATTCTATGTATAAATTTAAACATTACATTTATTTCTTTGTGATACACATTTTTAAGCATCCAAAATGTAGGCAAGGATTACCAAAGTCCATTTAAAGCAATTTTATTTATAAAAACAATGGTCTACTGTTTTGGTATAAATGTTTTATTAATATGTTGATAACACTTTTGATTATAGTATGGTTATTCGACTGAGCAGAAGGCACAAAATATGTATCTTTGTAATATAACTCTAGGTTCTCTTATGTAATATCTATATATGTATGTAATATCTGTGTACTTGTGATAAGAATTGATCTGTGTGATGTTGGGATAAATTAAATGCTCAAGCCTCAAAACTAGTGAATTGAGTTTTTGAGGCTGCTATTTCTGGAATCCATTTAAGAATAGAATTTTGTTTCCTTAACCGTAGCTGTTAAACATATTGCCAACATCGCTGCTATGTTCCATTAATGTAAAGAGAGTTCGATAAAGTGATAAAAACCCAGCTAATTTCTTTAGGTCTCCTTTGAATTCTAATGGACTCTGGCAGAATACATCCTGACCAGTTTTAGAAAAAACTTAACTCCAACTGGAAACAACTAAATTAAAGCCAAATACTGTGGAAATTGTCAGTGTTGGTTATTGGCCTACTAAATAGGGCATCATGCATAATTTCTAAAATTACTAGGTTAATAGAGTATAAGCAAAGCAGTTGTGAGAAAACTCACTCAAATTTAGTGAAAATAGGCAATTAGAAATCTATATGCTTCAGTGTAGATGTTGATACACATTTATGGAGGGAAAAAGAAGGGGAAAAAAAAACAAAAAATGCAATGTGCTTTTAAATTGTTGTTTTTTTTTTAATTTTTTTTTTTTTGGCATTCACTTAGAACAATTCTCTAGAAAATTGAGAATTGTTCTCAGTTCCCATTAATAAATGTACCATATACTTACCTTATACAGTAAGCAAGTTATCAAGTGGATGCTTTTATGTTCAGAAGAATTTGTGGCTATGAATTTTGAACTTTTTGATTGTTCTTTTTAAAAAAAAACAAGAACAGTTGCTGCAACAGCAAAAGACAGGCACTCTTAATGGCAAACATGCATTAATTATCATGTATCTGTTCTACTTTAATACAGTAAGTAGTTTTCTGTATGTTCACACTTTAAAATATCATCAGTGGTGTCATTTGCTAATCCTTAGTTGAGATTACATCTTGTGGGACTTACTCTACTGTCTGCACTACATCATGTTGCAGTTACAAAGAGTGCATGTGCTCACCTCAAAGAAGACAGACTTGCAAAAAATATAATTCATGGATAGTACCTCCATAATCAAATGTTTACATATATTTGTAGCCATTTCTCTACATCAGAAATGCTGAGTTCTGTTATAGCTTGTAGAAATGCCATGAGAGTAATTTTAGGGAAGATTAAACAAAGGAAAACCCAGTACCATTTCTAGCCCTTAATGATTATGTCCTGCACATTCATGCAACTTGTGTCTTGTTCAGAGTTGACCTGAGTGATGCTATTTTGATTTCTAGCAATAGTAAGGACTAAAAGAGTGCTGCCACTTGTGCTGTGAATTTTGTTTTGATTTTGTTTAGTAGCAGAAAGGAAGAAATTATTCATCACATTCTGGTTCCTATAAAAGGATATTGAAATGCAGAAAGATCTTGTATCTAAAAGCCTGACTTGCCATATCATATGTCTCTGCATTAGTGGGCACAGGCTTGGCTGAGAAGCAGATGTAGATTTTACAAAATGTATTTTGGTCCTGATCTCTAATGTTGAACAATCACTCAACTTTTCTTTATTTCATTTCTCTTACTTATCGAGTTTTCCATAGGGAAATGTAAGAAAATGTAAAAATCAAATAGTGAAACGTTGGCTATTGATGAATGTAATTTCTATTACATATTATAGTAAACAAACTATCTCTGGGGAGGAGAGGAAGGATTAAATAAAAATGAAATAATGATGCCAAAAGCTGAAGCTAAATATTTTCTGGAAGAATTTGTTAAAGAAAAGAATATCTTGTTACCAAAAATAGCAGAGTTATGTTGTCATTTTATTCCTAGCACTCATCTGTGGAGAATTGAAGACATATTATTTTATATCTCAGAGTAAAAGCAGAAATGTCTTATTGAAAAAAGGAGAAGGAACATGCTTCTGAAATAGAAAGGAAAGTAATTTACAAAGTGAAAAATATAAGGATTTTGCTTAGGGTTCAATAAAATGTTCGACTTAGTCTTTTTTTATTTTGTAAGCTGGTTTCTTGTCAGGTCATTTTATTAAATAATTGAAAAAAATGATGGGAGAGGGATTTTTTTTAACGAAAGAAAAAAAGATAGTAAAAAATCAAAGTGCTAAGAGAATAAAGATAGGAAGTTGTATCTCTGTACTTTCATGATTGCTATATTTTGCTCCTAAACTTACAGCTGAAAATCTCTGATACTCTGAAAAGAGTATCAAGCACTGAGGAAAGTGTTAGAGAAGAAATTACATCTGTGTTGCTTCAAATTCCTATCCCCATATTCATTCTCTCTCTCCCTCCTCCTCTTCCTTCCTGCTTCCCTCCCCCTCTCTCTCTCCCTTCTTCCCTCCCTCTCTTTGTCTCTCTGTCTCTCTCTCTCACACACACACACACACACACACAGGCTCAAACTAAATTACTTTTAATTAAAAGAAGTCATACATTTATTTTTGCAAACTGAGAATAAAGTTAGTGCTTTTTGAAATTTTGGGGACATATTGGCATTTTTGAAAGATGCTTTCAGAAAAATTATTATTAGCCATCTCACCAGATTTTAAGTTGTGAAGGAAGATGCTAGAATACTGCATGTTTGCAATATTCCCAGAAGACATGGGGCTGTATACGATTCTTGCCTCCCGATCTTCAGCGCACTCTACATCCACATCCTATGGTGCCGTCACTTTGTGATAGTCTGAGGTGTTGCTCTTTTCTTTTTTCCTGGCATCTTGTAAGCTTTTACACTTGCTCTATCTTCAACTTTTCCCACCAAGCAGAGGAAGTCAGATGTCAGTAATTACGAAGCTAGCAGCCTAGTGACGCGATAAGGATATTTTAAACACAGCATTTTCCAGGTTTTCAGTTTTCCAGTTGCATTGAGAAAACGAAAGCAATAAGGAAAAAAATTGAGATTTCCTCTTTCATCAGTAAGTTTCCAATATTCCTTGATCACATAACTTAGAAGCCAGAAACAAATAATAAATATTACTTATCGCATAGCAAAAAATCTAACGTAGAGTCAAAGTTTGCCCAAGATGTGCCCTTACTAATGTGAATGATTCTAAAGGAGCAGCCTTAAGCAGGGCTACTGGAAGTTACACGTCCACATCCAATGTCTTGTCCACTTATTTATTTAATCCTCAATTATTAATGTCTGCTTGTACTAGAAATATGAAGCAGGAGCTCACAGAGAGACAGATCATAAAAGAAAAATTATAATGTAGGATGATAAGGGTTATCAAGAGGGAGACATAGATGATCTGTGAAGGGTTACCCATTCTTAAGAAAGTTGGCAATTGACAATTACTCACAGGAAGTTATAAGTGATGTTAATTTCTTTCTTCCACATCAGCCCTGCATTAATCTTGCAACCATGACCAAAGAATCTACTGTTCTTGCTGGAGCTGAGTTGGAATGCATTTTCTCCTACACCCAATCATCCTTTACGTTTCTACACATACTTGTTTTTCATGTATTTTTAATGGATTGTTCTTCAATTATTCCTGGAAACAGTTAATAAAATATTCAGTGAACCTCACTGTTTTTTAGTCATTCTATGATTTTGACCAACAATTAAATTTCTTCCCTATAACTTTTCACTCTGAATTCTTCACTCTTGACTCTGAATGACTTTTAGTGATTTTGATGTTAGACAACTTTAAGATGGGAACTGATACTGTCATGGGAGAGAGTGAGTGAAGAAAGAACACAAGCTCTGAGTAGTTCTTATCTAGGTGCTTTAAATTCATGGCAACATTACTGGAATGTTTATACCCTCTCAAGATAACTTGGAAAAATACAATGATCATCTGAGTCATAAGTTATATTTTTCTAAAAATAGCCTGTCATAAAATCTTTTATTTTCACACATTGCATTTATTTTATTCATTGATTATAGAAAGTGTTAGTCTTATAAGTCCCAAGAAAGATCATAATGATTATCTGAACAATTTCTAATTATTTTTGGTGCTTTTCATTTCTTCTAGTGTTCCCCTTTTCACTCAAGCACCTATCATGTATTCTATTAACACTGCTACTTGCTATCAACTGGCTTTCAGAGAATCCTGTTTAAGTGATTGGTAGATGACAGCTTTTAAGATATTGCCTCTCTAAGTTATATTTCTATTAGTGGAGAATTTTCAAAAAAACAAAAAGCCCCATTGTGAGGCCATGCAGGGGACAGCATGTGAAAATGAAGTAATCCTAGTTGACATCTTCCTGTCATTCTTCGTTCCTGGATTTCTTAAAGGTGTCACTTCATAATAGACCTCTGGTCTTGCGTCCAGATGGCAGTCAGGTCCTTCTTATTTAGCATTGATACCACTTAATGCCAAATTTCTTAGTTTATTTGTGAGAGGTGATTTCTTCCTCTAAAGTGATGATAATTATATATATATATAAAAAAAACTTCCAGGATAATTTAAGGTGTGGAAGCCCTTCTGACAGTCTCTGAGATATCAGAGACTGACAATTCTAACCTAAATGATAAAAATTAATCAAGATTAGATTCCTGGCATTTCTGAAAATTATTACAAAAAAAGAAGCAAACAGATGGTAACATTTTAAAAGTGTATTTGTCCAGCTTCAGGGTAAGAGTGAAGAAAGACACTAAATGGCCATTATTTGTTGGAAGAAAAAACAGATTGGGTTTCTGAGAATTAATTTCAATTATAAAGACCTTGCAACATGAAGGAGAAACAGAAATCACAGTGCAACAAAATTTGGGTGCAATTCTCCCTTTAATAGTGCCATCACAGTTTTTTATTGTTTTATACTGTTAATTTTCCAGTCTCTTGATGTCTTATTTTCAGTAACTATTCTTGAAATTTGCCCCATTTACTTTCTAAAAAACTTTGCAGAATCTCTTTAAATATTTCATGGCATAATTTAAGTCAAGATGTTGACTTTGTTTGAGACAGAGATTAAGACAAGACATTATTTGGGACATTCTTTTATACTGACCTGGTGAATATGTGTTAACGTTACTAGTAACTGTTGGTAGGAATTAGAAATTGACTTGACGCAACAACTTTTCAGCTAACTAATTATTTCAACTAAGTCTGGCTGATGGAAGAAAATCATCTGGCTGATTTTTTTTTTTCTCCCCTCTCTTTTCTTCCTTCATTCTTTCATTGTCTTTTTCCTTTCTATTGTCTTCTTTTTTAAGATTTTAGTTGGGCAGAATTTGGTAAACCACAAACAAATGTTTTTTACACTGAATGTTTGAAGATTTAGAAATCCAGATCACTTTCATCACTGAAGCATTTGTATTACTGGTATCTTGGTGAATTCATTCATGAATCAGAATATAACAGTGTAATTTATCACTCGAACAAGATATTTGATTGCTTAGTATTTTAATGTATCTTAAAATTATTCTTCAGCATGACAATTTATATTATGGTTTTGTTAAAGATTTTGCTTAAAATAATCTTAGGGATGATAAATTGCATTAATGTTTTATATATCATATATTCATGTTGAACTTCACCTAGGACAATGGGGCAGGTGTCTGCTCCCCAGCCAGGAGACACAAGAATGACACAGGAATCAGTGTCTTGCCCCACAGAACATTGCCTGCTGCCTCTCACCATAGATTTTCAGGTGTCTTTCCCATCTTACTTTGGTCTTGTGCTAGTTTCCTATTGTCCTTCTAGCAAATTATCTTAAACACAATGACTAAAACAACAAAATGTTTATTTCTTATAGTTCTTATGGTCAGTACTCTCAATAGACCTCACCCCACTATAATTGATTTGTTGGTAGCTTGGTGTTTCTTTCAAGAATTGAGGAGATAATATGTTTTCTTGTATCTTCCAGTTTCTAGAGGCTGCCTGCATATTTTGAGTTGGCTCTTTTTTTAAAGAACTTTTTATGCATAGAAGATCTAGGCATATAGGCCAGAGGTTGGGGGGTGGTTGACAGGACTCACCAGAGACAGGGTGGGGAACAGAACAGGTAGATTGACTGAAATTCACTGCTGAGGGGAACAGCAAGTAACACAGGAGAGGTCTGCTGTACCCTGTGGGTGAGCTCCCTGGACAGCTGGGGATTGAAATCCTGCTGCAGTGGTTGTGGATTGTCTCATAGTAGTGAGACTTCATCCTTTGCACCACCAGGAAGGCTCAGTTTGGGCTAGCACTTGACCAGCTTCTTTGTTCAAAACTAGCAAAGACTAACAGAGTCGCTTTCATGTTATATCTTCCTCTTTCTTCTATTTCTTTCTTACATATTTGACACTATGATTATAATGAGCTCACTTGGATAATTCAGGAAAGTCATTTCAAGTTTACTTGATTACAAACTTCAATTCCATCTGTGATTTTAATCCCCTCTTCCATGTAAGGTAACATATTCACAAATTCCCAGGATTAGGATCTGGACATCTGGTGGGGAGAGGCATTATTCTGTGCATTACAGGTCTGATAGGTAATACTCCAAAATTGATATAAACTTTAAACCACAAAGAATGTGGGTTATTTCCACTCCACCTCTTTGTATGTGCATTCTCAATTTATTATTTTATCACTGCCTAAGTATTTTATTATTACTTCTACTATATTTTACTTTTCTCTTAAAACAATTGAAAAAATAGGGAAAATAAGTTGACGTAATCAGGTTTTTCCCTCAGTGAGATGAAAGTTTTACTTTCATAGATAAAGCTATCACATATTTTGTGATGTAACCAGTATTATGAGTTTCAATTTGGTGATTTCACTCTTAACTTTAATAAGAGCATAAAACTGGAGCAATTTCTATAAACTGTTCAACTTATGAAGAAACTGATGTACAGATTCTATTGCTGTTTTTAGTTAAAGTCTGGCCTGCTCAAACATAGCTGGTGACTGACCCATGAGATTAGCATGTTGTCATAACAGCTCTCATTCCTCTTTGGGCTTCAGTATCCTAATCGGTGTCCTTTAGAGTAGTTATGCTGGTGCAGTGAGGCCCTGGATACAAAGCTTGTGGGACATATAGTAACTCAAGCAAAGAAGTACCTGAGACTTGGCCTCTCAGTGCAAAGGAAATGTTAATGATGAAAACAAGATTTGGTCTTATCATTTCTCATCAGTCAAAATTGTGTGAGATCTTAATGATGACATTGTCCATTGTTGCTTTGATTTCTGAACTTCTCATGCCACACATATGCTGATATCACTTAGTGAGGTCTGATAGCAGTTTTTGTCTCTTTTTCTGAATGAGAACATTTCAAGAGATCTAAGCTCTCTACTTCATCATGGCGACAACCAGAAGGGAGGAAAGATGGAAGCCCTGGGATTCTGAAATGCATTAAGGATATTCTCTGATGTAACAAATAACATAAAATGTATGAGCAAACCTGTAGCTAGTCCATTTTTTATTGTAATTCTATTGGACATTTATTTATTTATTTGTTTGTTTGTTTATTGGTGTAAGAATTACAAAATACATTGCCTTTGAAGAGGATCCTAATTGTACATCCATCATGTCTACAATCTTTGAAGGGAAAGGAAAGAGATAATAGTGATTGACTATATAACTCACATTGAATATAACTCACATTTAACATAACACCAGAGAGCTCCACTACAACTTTTAAATTTCATAAAAAAACTCATTAACCCTGATGATGAATGCTGGCATTTACACAAACAGTAATAGAAAGGAATTTAGTTGAGAAAGTGTTTACAAGGCCATATGAAATGAGATTACAACTACAGTTAAAAATAGTCCAAAATATTATTGCTCTGTAGGATTTTTTTTAAAGATTTATTTATTTATGCATACAAGCACTGGAGTACAGGC
Source organism: Galemys pyrenaicus (assembly GCA_019455555.1). Lineage (NCBI taxonomy): Eukaryota > Metazoa > Chordata > Mammalia > Eulipotyphla > Talpidae > Galemys > Galemys pyrenaicus. The sequence continues at coordinate 11,437,580 of JAGFMF010011678.1, read as the reverse complement.
CAGAGGTGTGGGGGTTGGTGAGAGGATTCACCACAGAGAGCGGGGAGCAGAACAGGCAGATCAACAGATGTACATTGCTGAGGGGAGCAGCGGGCACAGCAGGAGAGGTCTGCTATGACATGTGGGTCCCCTTCCTGGCCGGCAGCAGGGATCGAACTCGTGCTGCAGTGGCTGAGGTTTGCTTCATAGTGTGTTGCTTAACCCACTGCACCACCAGGGAGGCCCGCTCTGTAGGATTTTTTAAGGGCAGGTTTATGGATTTAATTTTCTCATCTGTAAAAGTGAGTATTCTAATAACTCTTTATAGAATTCTGGAACACAAGTGAGGTTAAATAGGTTAAAATAACCTATAAATTGCAAATTGCTACCCAAATATCATTTATACCTATTGGGTAGATACCTGGGATGCTGCTAAACATATGAGAGGACACGGGACACTTCCCCACAACTTAGAAATATAGTGCCTAAAATGTCAATAATTCCAAAATATAGAGACTCTGACCTATGGTGAGATTGGTGTAACAGTTATGGTTTTCTACACCTATGGTGAAGGAAAAAGGGAGAGAGAGAAGATCATAGATTGAGGATGGAGAAACATTTAGTGAGGTCAATCAAAATTGGTCCTGTGATAAGAGTCTGAGAATAAATACTTTGACTTCTGTCTTCTTTCTCTTTTCAGTCTAGACTAATGATTTCCACTGGCTAAAACCATTCAGAGAGAAAAGGATTCTATAAATATAACTCACACTAATTGACAACCATGGGCATAGAACATGATCACAATGGGTGAAAGTGAGAGTAGACAATGTGTGGAATGGGTGGGGGTGAGAAATAGAAATATTTCTCATATAAGTACTCAACTCAGCAAGTTCAAGAAGAAATTATGTCTGTGGATAACTTCACCTAGATTAAATGGGAAAGTCAACCATGAATAATATTTGAAGAAAATCCGGAAATAAATCTGAAATTTATCTTCCTTAGAGATATTTTTGTGTTTGCTCACCATAATAGAACATAAGCATCTTTTTCTTTTTTTTTTCTTTTTGTCTTTTTCTATTATATTTCTTTATCCAATTGTACATTCACCAATTTACCAAGGTGCTGACAGTGTGTTGCATGCCAGGTACTGGGTCAGGCATAGAAGTCACAAAAAATGAATATGAAGTGTTGCGCATTCTGGAAACACCTTCATGTGTGGAAGGTGAGAGCCATATAAACACACTACCACAACGCATGGAACATTTATATATAGACTAGTAAAAGGGGAGAGGGAAATACTGAGTTTCCCTGGGATGTAAAAAGGCTGTCAGGATAGGTAATTCTAGAGCAAACTGACTTAATCTAAAAACATTAAAAAATTTCCAATTTCTATACCCTTCTTTGCCATGAGCCATGGGTGGCATGAGAATTTTGTCATTAAATCAAAATCTTTTAAAAATAATATCTTAAAATTGATGTTGTACAGATTCAATTATTTCTGAATGAGCTTAATTTAGTGAAGATTTTACTGAAGCATTTTGCTGTTCAAAAGTGATAGTACTTGATAAGTGTCCTTTCCTGGACTTCTCTGGTTAGAGTGTTAAAAGATCAATTTTCAGAAATATTTTGAGAATAAGAGTTCCTCTTCTGTTTTTTCAATTATAAATAGTCCTAAATCTTCACCACATGCTGGAAAGTATTTCCTATATCATCATCTTTTAGAAAGTTTGAAATAGTCATAGTTGGGGGAAAGATTTAAAGAGTGTCTATAGGATATATACATACACAAAATATAAATCTATAAATGTATATCATGAAAATTTGGGACTCAAATTTTATATATGGGTGCTCCTAAATTTCATGCTATATAATATGAATATGTATACACATACATATATACATACATGCATATATTGATTTGGTCTTCATAAAATTTGTTAAGCATTGTGTCCCCCATAGAAATAAGTACCTATTGTATAGGTGCTTAATAATTTTTTGTATTATTTTTTATTTCAAATTATGCTAACTGAGGTGAGGTTTGTTTACATCACTGTATCTGCTTTGAGGGTTATAGGTTTGAACCTCTACAAATGTATCTTTTCACACCATGCCCATGATAACATATTTGAATTAATATAGTACATATCACTTTTCACAAGAAAATTAGATTTTGAAGGTGCTCCAGTTGAGTATCTTTCTGTGGGGATATACATATTTTCATAAGAATTTTCTTATATAACTCTCACCCTAAGAAACATTTGGGGATTAAAGTTAGGGAAAATATTGTTGCCATTATTCCCTACATACCAATTTTCAAATGAAATGTCTCCCTCTATTTAATAAATCTAAACCTGTGGTCATTTGGATTTCTGAGGATAGATTAGGTTGATTTTCTAATTCATACTGGAGATGAAGTTGAAAAAACACTATTGTCCTTGAGGAAAGAAAATATATCTAGTTAGTTCCTAATCTTCCAATCTTCTCCAGCACTCCAGTATGTCTTTTATCATATTTTCCTTTCTGTTTGTTGCTGTTGTTCTCTTTGGCTAGATAGAGCAGGGTTATAGATTTTTCCAACAAATCTGAAAACCAAGAAACTGGTGTTGGGAATGAGACAGCAGCTGCTTCTTTCTCTTCTCTACAGTCTTATACCTGAAGCTTGAAGGACAATTCATTCTAATTGAGAAATTAGCCTCAATATTTCCACTGCTCAAAATAAGGGATATTCACAACTATATTTTGACCAGAATGTGAAGAGTGTTTAAAATTTAGACTCCTTTGCCACTGATGTTTTTGAAAGCCTTCCTAAGCCATTCTTAGTGAAGGTTGGATTAATCCTGGCTGTAGAAGCTGATAAAGGAATATTGACCCAGATGCTATGCAACCTACACCCTTGTCTTCCTTTGCCTTCTTGTTTGGGAAACAGTTTGGAACATTTTGTGAATAAAGGTGTTTGATCCAACTTGCAATGCAGATATTTTAATAAGTGGTAAATGGTTCCACAAAGCAAAAATAAATGATGCATTACTACAATCAAAACAAAAAGACTCGGTTTCAAAATGGTAGCATTTGAACTTGGTGCCAGTGGATTTTGGGAAGTTCTGAAAGGAATAGGAAGTGTTTAGATTCCAGGAAATCTTGATTAAAATATATTAAAGAAGACAAAATACCAACACTGTCAACCTCATGCCTGGGTAACTCTTAAGTCATTATAAACAAAAACAGGCCCCGTAAAAGACAAGGTCAGAACATTTCTCTTAACTCTTCCTTACAGATTATTTTTATTTCTGGGACCTATCTCATTTTCTTTCAAATATCTTTAACTGTAGAAAGAGAGATAACCTTTACAACTCTCTTTTTCATTGATAAAGAAACTGAGTGAAAGCTGCTCAGTATTTACACAGTTGCTGTAATGTGGGCATAGCTTGAGTGGTGATATGGCTTGGTAAAGAGCAAGTACCAACTGCACTTCTCTTGTGCCTATGGGTTTTTGACACAAGATTCAGGCTAAGTTTGAACTGGCTTCCGTGGCAATGACCTTTTTTAGGCTGAATTAGAGGACTGACTGATTTTACTTCTTCCGTTCAACAAATATATTTATTAAACACCTATATTCTTCACCAATATTCTTTGGTGTTCTGTTCCTGCTTTTGCACTGCTCCTAATTTGGAATGCAGACATAATTTATTTCATACATGGTAAATTTAAAAAGTTGTGATGTAGCCACTTCTAATATTCCTCCTAAAAGAGTAAGTACATTACTTTTTGATTTCACTGAACACATAAATACAGTTCCATTGGAAAAGATAATCATTATATATTTCGTATGACCCCCAAATTTTTCTGATCACAGAAACCATCAAACATAACAACACAGTGTGCTTCTGACATGCATTTTCTTAAGATACATTGAATCTCCATCCACAAGCTTATCAAAATGGATTCAGATTGGGTCATGGTGTTAACTTAAGTTCAGATCCCCTGAATTTGAAGAGCAGTTACACTCTTTTTATCTAGTCAAAGCCAAAGATTTGCTGCAAACGTAGTTTTTTCTTTCTTTTCTTGTTTTTGGAGGGAGGAGGGAATAGCAGAAGAGTTTTACTATTAGCCTCTACCATGACTCATTAGAACATGTCCTGAAATAAGTTTAGCTCCATATCAGGCAAGCAGTGGAGCATTCTCAAGTCATTTATCAAGTGAAAAGGAAGGAGCTTGTCATAGTCAAGCAGTCCCAGTGATGTGAGCAGAAATGTATCACTTTATTATTTTACCTTTCTTCTGCAGAAAACATGATATATTGATTTATTTTTGATTGTTTAGGGTCTAAGGTGTTTTATGCTTGCAAAAGTTATGAATTAAAGCTCTTAAATTATACAATGCTAATGGGAATGAAATTCACACCCAACGCAGGAGATTTTAGTTGGAGCCAATAAATCTTGTCAGACTCAAGGTAGTTTTATTGCTGTAAAAAAAAAGAAAATGAAGGTCACAAGATAATACTATTCAGGAAAGTATGTAAGACATTCAAAGAGATTCATCATTTTTCATATGACATACAGATTCCCTTTTATAGGATTTCACTATTTTATCTTCAATTTGATTTGGTATTTAAATATTTAAGTCGATCCTTTGAAAACCCATTTTTTTTTTACATTATCTAATTGCATCATTGAAAATGCAGAGGGTGGTCAGCCATTTTGATGAGTGGTCATGATTTTGTGATAGTGTTCAGATGGTTTCAACAGTTTATTTAAAATGAGGTTTAAGGAAATCTACACTGATGGTGGATTTTTTGTACACTACACACTACACCAAGCTGATTAGGTATTTTCCTACTTGTGGTGCTTATAGATATTGTTTTTATGTTTTTTATTCTAGTGAAGAAATAGACTCAAACTTAATAATGTGCCTAGGTCATTTAATTATTAAGGGGTACAGCTCAGCTGGAACCTAACGTTCTATGACTTCAGTTTCTCTGTTTCAGGTTAGTCACAGACATGACCTAGCATCTCAGTGTTTGTGTACCTCTATAATGTTTTTCTTTCATTTCATTTGAGTAGAAGGACTGAGTGTAGGCTAGATGTGCAGGGGGGTGAGAAGAGTCATCTGAGACAGAGTGGGTAGAAAAGGCGGATTTACTGAAACGCACTGCTGAAGGGAGCAGAGGGCAAGGCAGGAGAGGTCTGTTATGCCATGTGGGTCAACTCCTTGGCCAGGGATCAAACTCAGGCCATAGACTTAACCCCTAGACCACATGGGAGTTCCCCATACGTGCCTCTATATGTTAATGGAAAGATAAAGCTCAAATATACTTGATCTTAAAATTTAAAGAACTCAAGTTTTTAAAATTGCTGATGCATCTCTCTCTATATAATAGCATATATATTTTATATGTATATGTATATATGCATATCTCATATTTATATGTATACTAAAGTTATTTAAAACATTTTATATAACAAACCGCTTTCCCCATCTGTTGGTGGTGGTGGAAGGCGATGCACAGTGCTGGGTCCCTATAATTGCTTACATCTAGAGCTGTTTACACATGAAAACTTGTTCTAACTAAACAGGCTTTTGGTCTTGGACACTGCTTTCACCTCCCTTCACTCCTTCCTTCTAGTCAGAGAATAGAGGCATCTAGGTCTGAGCCCTCAAAGCATCTTTGCCCTTCTAAGTTTTTTCCTCAACCAATATGTGCATTGTCTACTAATTCCCAGACATCAACCAAAGAGCACTACAAAGGAGGAGATTGACTAATGGCAGCCTCATAACAACCCTTAGAGTAGGAATAGCTGCTAACCTCCCTCCACCTCCCAACGCCCCACCACATATAGCAGATGAGGAAACTGGAGTCAACTAACTTGCCGGAAGTTGTCATTAGCAAATAGCATTTGAACCTAAAGCATCTGATGCTAGAGGCAGTGATCGTCACCATTACTTTCTGTAGGCACACTGACTTGTGTTACAGTTTATTTTTACCTTTTATGTTTCTGTATCCAGTTACAAAATTTTGCTGATTGAAACCACCTCTTACATCTCTTCTAAATTGTAGTTTCGTTAATTTTCTGTTTGTCTTATGTTCTGCCTCTCCCCATTCGTTGTCTTTCTTCTACTTATAAATGTGATCAGATCTCTACCATTTTGAAAAATACCAATTTCAAAGGAATAAGAACAACGATAATAATAATAACAACAATAAAGTCACAAAAACCAAAAATGAAAAGACAAGGACAAATTGGGGAGACTTGGTGGGGAGGGAAGAGGGGGAGGGTTGAGGGCAGATGGGAGCATGGGGGACTGAGGTGATGGTGCACTGGTGTTACGGTGATGGGGAATACATGGGGATTACAATTGATGTCAAATATGTGTAAATTAAAAAAATTATAAATTAAAAAAAATGTCGATAAAATTTCAAAAAAAAATAAAAACAAAAATAAAAATCAATGCCATGGGGGGAAAAAACAACAAATGGAGATGCATATAATTTAATAAAGAAAATTTTCTAGAAAAAAAATACCAATTTTTCATAACCTTTTTTTCACAATGTAGAGTCTTCAACTCCATGTGCTCTTTTCTTCATTCCCCTTCTGGCTGCCAGCCCACTGCATTTTGTCTAGCCCTAGCCCCCTTCGATAACTTTTCTTCCCAGGTCACCTTTATGGGACAGGTTTGGATCTTCTTTCTAGCTTTACTGGACTCTTGTTGTTATCACCAGAGTTTATAATGAAGGCTGCTCATAGTAGTGCCTCCCCGCCATCTCTCTGAGCATTTCCTCATCTTTACCTCCTTTTAATGTTGCATCTCCTAAGCATCCATCACCGGGTTCTTATTTTATTTTAGCAAGTACTAGCTACTATCAAATGACAGTTGATTTCTGCATTTCTCTGCCTCTGAAGTCAATGTAGCATGTGCAAAACTGAACTCATGTTCTCCCCATTGCCAGGTCATCATCTGTCCTCCTCTTTCTGATTTCCACCTTTTACATGGTCTTGACAACATTAAGGTTGTCATTCCAAAAATTTCCTCTTGACTTCTAGGCCACCCAGTCATTCTTGTGTGCAAAAATCTCCAGTAGCACTCTGTAGGACAGAGTGATGAACAGAGCGAAATGATTCTCAGCAAATGATTAATGCCTGTATGTTTCTTGACTTTATTTCCCAATAGTCTATATCGACACTATATTGTTTGCTATTTGCCCAGTGGAACTTTCCCTTTATCAGCTCCATGTCCCTGTGCATTTCTTTTTGTCTGCATTAAATGTCCTTTGATCCTTCTCCCTTCCTCAGAAACACACATTTATTTCATGATTCAGTGACTCAGCTCATATGTCACTTCCTATGTAATTCTTTCCTACCTCCCACACCAAATGAGTCGTTCTACTTCTTTGGTCTTTTTTTCAATATACACTAATTACTTCACATTGCAATAGATTTTTTTTTTTAATACGGCCATTCCCACAATAATGTTTCCTTAGAAAAAACAATTTTATCTAATTTATTATTAAATACCCAATGTCCTCCTGTCATAGATTCTTAATAAAAACTTTTAAATAGTTTGAATTATTAAATTCATGGATATAAACAACAAACTTTCATTTAATATTTGTTTAACATGCTCTGTGTAGGGTAGCATTCAGGACACTGGGACACATTGAAGAGCTGTGTGAAAGTAACTGCTATCACATGGATTTCCATGTCAGTAGAGGGATGCCCATAACTAATGAGATATAAATAAGCAAAGTATAAAATTAGATGGGGACACACGTGTTGTAAAAGAAATGCAAAGACAAGAGGTGAGAAATGCCACACGGCAGTGAGGGCTGCAGTTTTTAATTTGTCAGTTAAGGTCATAGGAAGGTGATATTTGAGAATTGCATATCCACTCAAAGAGAACATCAAAGATCAAAATATGCAGAGGATAATTCAAGCATAGTATGAGAGACCAGAATGGCAGGAAAGGGAGTGGAATGAGCAGTAAGTTCTAATAGACCAGAGGTTAGAGTGTTCAGGGGCTTTATTCTGAGTGACACAAGAGACTTTGGAAGACTGAAAGACAAGCAGAATGCTTTATAATATTTAAAACATTTCTTTTACAATGCCAGTATGGCAGTGGATATCAGTAAATTTATGATATTGGTTTTAAACATTTCACTGAAATCTTTTGATCCTACACTCCTACTGCTATATCTGTATTGTTTAGGCTAGCCAGTCTTACAAAGATAAAAGCCACATCTCTATCTGCAATAGTAAGACAGTTGTGTGAGTATTAAAAGGCAGGTAGGTAAAATGCAGCTTCTGCATCAGGAGAGGAGATAAACATGACTGGCTGTGTCCTGGCATGATTAAACAGCTGCAGGTTAATTATTGCTCCATTTTATACTGTTTAACTTGCAAAGACGAGAGTATGGGATTTGTTAGATGGTTGATGCAGACATTATTGAGAATTATTATTGATGTAAAATTATTGAGCATGTGTTGCATGAGACATGAGACATTATTGATTAATTATGCTCACTAATTAAATAGATTTTTTTTTTTTTAGAAACTAACATATTAAGATTTTTTTTCTCTGTTGGTTTCCTTTTGTTTCATTTCTTTGGTAGAAGATGTTGAGGTGATTATATCAGGATGTTGGCAGTGTTCTCTATGGATAGATAAAGAAATTATTCTGTTTATGCCCCATGCTTATTCTTTGTTGCAACTTTAGAGTTTTTTAAGTAATATACATTTATGATAAAACAGCAAAACTGAGTTTTCAGAATTGAATCAACTTTTAGAAATTTTTGAAAATAAAAGTTATTTGAAAGACAAAAGAAATCAATCATCAAGCAGCCAGTTTTATAATAAACAGTAGTCTATGGGAAAGATAAAATTCCTGTTTTCTAGGACAAATCAAGAAATTAAATTGTAAATTTTTCTTTATCTTAGCCACCATTTTTGATATGCAAATAAATATATCAAAACAGTATATATATGATATATACATATGGTAAATTTAAAAGGATTTTGTAATTATAAGATCTGATTTAAATGAAATATGTTTAAATGAATTAATGATCAAATACCAGATTATTTCAGAAAGTGACATTATTGTATTTGCCATGAACACACCTGCATTCTAAGAATAGATCTACCTAACATATTAGTTCTGGCTCATAAACTCCATAGCTCAAAGATTAGGGTTATGTTTATTTTTGTTTGATCCCCATTCTTCAATCCCCTCGTAATGAAATCAAGCCTTATATTTTCATTAAACTCTCCCTTCAAAGAATTAACTTCCCCGCCCTACACTGGAACTAGAGAGACACTACTTCTAAACTTCAGATGCTTTTTATTTAAGATTCTTCTGCTTATTACTTTATTTATTTTGTCACATGACATGATGAACACCTGGATTAAATAAACAGACAGTGAAATTTTATTGTAACATTAATGAAAAAATTGAGTTCTATTTTTTCTGGTAGGCACATATGCTTAGATGTTTTATGTTAAACAAATTTAATACATGAATTTTTTCTATATGTAACATTGTTCTTTTTTCCTAATAGATTAAATTGATTAATTACCCTGAAATTTCTCAAAGGGCAGTGAATCATCCCAACCAAGCAGATATGAGAACCACAACTTAAACAGCCATTTCTTTTGACTGGCCTAGTTTTACAGCTCAATTGCATTTTACACAGACATAGTCAGGAGTGGGTTATATGGGGTCTTTTCTTATTTAATGATTTAGTTTTTATTTATTTATGCATATAAGAACTGGGTTATAGCCTAGTGGTGCAGAGAAGGAGAGGATTCACCAGAGACAGAGTGGGGAGCAGAACAGGAGTATTTATTGAAATCCTGCTAAGGGGAGCAGTGGGAGAGACAGGAGAGGTTTGCTGCACTGTATGTGGGTCAGCTCCCTGGTGGGGCATAGAACTGTGGTCATAGTGATGAGAGCATTGAGACTTAATCCCTAGGTTACCAGGGAAGCCCCTACATCAGGTCTTAAAGAATGTCTCCTTCCCAATCATTCTCTTTGTAGTTCTGTTTCCACACTGCATTAAGAAAGACCCATGTGGGGGCCCTTCCTGGTGGCACAAGGGGTTGAGTCACAGCACTGTGAACTATCCATAACCACTACAGCATGAGTTTGATCCCTGGCCAAGGAGCTGACCCACATGGTGCAACAGACCTCTCCTGTCTCACCTGCTGCTCCCCTCAGCAGAGTATTTCAGTAGATCTGCCTGTTCTGCTCCTCACTTTGTGTCTGGTGAATCTTCTCACCCCTGTACCCCAGTTCTTGTGTGCACTTAAAAAAATAAAAAAAAAGACCCATATACTTCAAGTTATTTGTAAAACAAGCTGTCAACAAATTCACCTTTACCCTTTAATGAACATGTGTTTGGGTGCCAGCCTAGAAATACAATATTTGTTTAATAGATACCTCTTACTTGTGTCATACTGTATTCTCACTGAACTCTAGGGATAGTCAAATATTTCATGATTTGTATTTGTTTATTTATTTTAAATTTAGTTAGATTTAAAATAGCCACTGGTAACTTGTAGACACTGTATTGCTCTAGACAATACAGATCTAATTAACATATGAGTACAATTTGCCATGATTAAAATCAGTTTTTTGTTCAGTATAAACCACTAGCCCCAGATATTCAGACTAAGAACTAAAAAAAGTTACACAATTCTTTCCTCAATTGCAGTTCATGTTCATGGACAAAATGAGAGGATCCAGTTATACTGATAAAGAGAATGTAGGTCTGTATTATTGTTGTTTTTTCCCTCTCCCAAACCACCTGTGCCCATCACGACTTTTAGATAGAATTTCCAAATGAGGCTGAATTCTTGGCAGAATGTAATGTATAAAAAACAGTTTTCAAGTTTTTGCCTGTGAAAAATTCAGTGAGGTAGCTTTTCGAGGAGAGCAGTTCTCTTTTATTACCCTCAGGCATAAGCCAAGTACCTACATTTTAAAAAAGCTTGGGGGGGTGTATATCATTCTTATGAGAATGTTTTAGAGCAGTACTGTCCAATATAAATATTATGGAAGCCACACAAGTAATATTTTTAAAATTTCTATAGCCACATGAATAGAGTAAAAAGGAAGCAAATAGAATCTATTTTACATACTTATTTTATTTAACTTCATATACCTAAAATACCATTATTTAATATTTAATCAATTTAAAATTATTAATGAGGTATTTTCCATTTCTTTTGTAAAAAATATTAAGTCTTCAAGACCTGGTATGTATTTTTACAATGAGAGTACATGAGCTCAATTCAGATGAATCTTGTAAATACTCTATGAACCACTGCGCAGGAGAACACTGTTTTAGAGGATTGCTTTCAAACCCAGTAAATAAGCTTGCTATGCTAAATAAGAGTATACTTTATTTTGTGTGTATTATGTGCTTGTGTACCAAGCTAAATTGTTAAAATGGATCATATTTTAAAATCCATGCAACAGGAATATGAAGTAAGTATGCTTTTTAACATTTCTGGTAGAAAAAAATATCCCAACATTTAGAAGTTGATTTATCTGAAATCATAAAGTAAGTGAGCGATAGAATCAGTTTGACATGGTCTCAGAAGATGTTTGCCAGCAACATTTGAGTATCTTCTTCTATACTATGCTTAGTTCCTGCCCACTTAAATGGCATGCAAGATTCCTTCTAATCTTAACATTTTATCTATGTTCAAGACATTTTGGGATGTGAATATATTATAAAACAGAATTCAGAGTAACAGGATAATATTTATATTATAATGCTTCATGGCATTTATGCTCCCTGAATTGGAATAAGAATCCTTTGCGGGAGCTGCTATGAGAACTGGATATCAATAACTGTGTATTATGAAAACGGAAGTATTTTATATGAGTGGCCTTTTCTTAACAATTTTAAATATTTTAAGATTAGTGTCTATCTTCAATGAAACAATAAGAATGTTATAACAAATAATATGCAGCAGTCATTTACTGATGATTATTCATTATATTAAATATATGAATAAATAAATAAATAATTCAATTGGGCCAATGTGTAACAACACTATGAGCTATAGACTTTCAAGGACGATATTTACCATATCATCTTTTCCTTAAAGAAGGTTATTTATCAGAAGTTATTTACTCTTCTTTTCCCTTGCTTCCTAAACTCACAATGCAAACATTTTCATTTACTTCTAACTTTGTTGATTAAAAAAAAAAAAGAATTCCCTTTGCTTTTAATATTGCTGAATATGAGAAGATCAATTGCAGCTATTAAATTAAAATAGTTTACCCCTGGAGGACTTTCAAAGACCAAAGAAAATATTATGTTTAATGGAAAACATTAGTCTTCTATTATTACTGTCTTGGACTGGATTGCATTAGATCTTCAGATTAAGACATCAAGTACTTTGAAAATTTAAAGTCAATTGTAAAGCATGGAATTACAGTAAACAGAAAATCAAACAAACATGTTGCTTCTCTCAGTAAGTATAAGCAAAATCAGTTTATTGGATCTGTATTTATCTATCATCAGAATGAATCTACATACAATCAGAATGTTCCAAACTTGATTACTCATCTTAATGAGAATGACATAGATAAATTATAAACAGCAATTTAAATATATATTTGGCCTAAAATGGGTGTATTATATTTAAATCTTTATTAAATGACCCTGAGTGTATAGTGAGTTACCAAGGAGTAAGTTTTCTTAGACTTGAACCTTGCTGATGTAAATTAAACAATGTAAATTAAACTAGCCTTACTTTTTTTCTTGTAAGTGATTCAGCATAGAAATCTTTCACATGTAGACAGTTCAATGTAAATTATTTTGAATATCAACAATTCCCTTAAATTAGTTATATAAAATCAACCATCTATATGATAGACATGAAAGCTTGGAAACAATGTGGAGGCTACATTCATTATCAAGTCAGTAAATCACAGTGTTACATCAAGTACAGCTGTTACCTCCTGGGTATAGCTGTCTAGTCAGAAGTAGGAAATATAATCCCAGAGTGCTCTGTTAGCCTGGGATTTCAAGATCAGTTTTGTTTTTGATCCCTGTATTTCTCAAATCCCTTTTCATTAATGATGAAATAGGGTCTCAATATCCTAAGCCACCATTTGGAAAGAGAGAAAGAAAGATTATGTTGAACACATTCTTGTTCTATGATATGTAACTTTCTTCTTTACTATCAATACTCGCCTTTTGATATTTCACATATTTTATACGTTAGTTCACTGCATAACCTTTACTATTTGGAATAGAAATGAAACAGAATGAGGCAAAAACAGCACTGGGTAACCAAAGAAAAGGTGCTATCAAATGTATGTGAGAAATCTCACATAATTCACTTCCACCTAAGTCCTCACTTAGACACTGTATTTTCTCATTCAATCCATGGTTGTACAACTATGCTCATTTTCTCACTCCTAACTTCATTAAAGCCTCTAATTCCAATCAAAATTATGAGGTATTACTAAGACATAAGTACTTTATATCATCAATAAATGCCATTCAATATGTAAGGAAAATATGTGTATGTAAGAAAGAACCTTTGAGCCCATAAAGTTATGCACAAATTATTACATTCAATAGATACAAAATTAATAATTATGGTTAGTATTTATAAACATCTTGCAGTCTTAATGCATCCTTTGTTTAGGAATTCAGGATAATGGGAATACAGTGTTGAAATTTTCCACTCAAAAAAGTTAAATGTGTGCTTAATGTGTATGTTATCATATAGATTTAATTTTCATGGGCATCAATGTGTCATCCTTATATTTTATTTTAAACCGAAAGTCAAAAATTTAGCGTCATTAAGTATTTATAATTTATAATGGACCTAATATGTTTATCTTTGCAACAATGCCCAATTTTGCAAGTTTGCAAGTTTTTCAAATATATATATATTGCAAGTTTTTCAAATATATATATATTTTCAAATATATATATATACCTATGTAAATGTTACTTTAAAATCTTTATAAGAAGATAAAAGAAATTAAGTTAAGAAATTAACCTTGAAATGTGGGCCTTTGGTTTTCACAATCTTTATTGTTATGTGAAGATTGTTGTCCTAATTCTACTTTAAATGCACAAGTTAACCTGACTGAAAGCTTGATCACTTATCTCCTCTGTGCTCTTTCATATATGATGTGCTTGGGAGATTCCTTTTGTAATTAAAATTAGGTTTAGAGATTCTTAGAATGAATTCAAGTATCTGAATCTAAGTTAGAAGGAAAAAAAGGTGGCATTTATGCATTCCAGTATCCCATTTATATTATTCTTGGAAACTGGAATGATAAAATCATAGGACGGTGCTGGAAAACCAACTTGAAACCAGCCACCTCCTTCAATACATGAATCCCATTTTGCCACCTTAAATCTAATGTCAATAAAAGGGCTTTTCTCATATTAATGAAATCTAGTGACTTTTATGGATTAAGCATCACCTCCTGGCCTGAAATAAAGCTGTCAGCTGTCCTCATAGAGACTCTTGTCATTCTTAACATTTTATGTATCTTTTGAGAGTGAGAGAGATGGTCTTTAAGACATGGTACCTTTAGGTACTTTTAGAACTTCCAGTACAAGTTCCTGTTTCAGTACTTTCATGGGTTTGTAATTACATTTCTAGTGGAGTCATCTGAACCACAGATACTTTATGGACCGAGGGAGTAACTTGCAAAGTTACTTAACTTGCAAAGTTTTTTAAATTTATTCTCACAATTGCATTTTCTAGACTTGATAGCTATTTGAATTTGAGTATCTAAATTTTTGGACGCCAAGTTAGGTAGGGGAGAATGTATTACTTGCAAATTCTGATTCAACTTGTATACCTTTTACTGTGTTCTCTGATTAGTGTACAGTGTGCAGGTGGGTAAGGGGGTGGGTTGTTTTGATAGTTGTGAAGCTGACAGAGATATTAAAGGATTTGAGTCATTAATGACTTAATGACTTCAGATATTCAGGTTGATTAATTAGTACTTCCTCTCCCACCTGTTGCCAATGGTTTACTAGAAAGAAGTCTGTTCCATTTAGACAATGCACCAAAGGGGTGGGTCAATTATCTAACCTGCATTTTTATAATTGCGAGGAAGTGGGGAGGAGCCAAACTCCCTTAAGACACAAGGGAACCAAGTGATGACTGTTAAGAGACACTAGTGGGCTTGGGAAAGACGTCACAGGAAAGAGCGACTGGGGACTTGGCACCAGTGGGATCTTTTGCATTTCATATAGACAAAAAGAGACTGATTCTCATGAAAAGCGCCCTACTAATTATAAAATGTTACAGTGTTATAAGTAAGATCTGGTATTACAACTATCAGAAAAAATTGAGAAAATGTTTACATACAATTTCAGAATATACAACTGAAATTTGAATTTTGGATACATTTTTTTCTTTTATAAAATTAACTTGCAAAGTGATTTGATCTAAAAAGAACTTGTGATGTGATAAATGATAAGAGTACATGACAAGGAATTATAATTTTATGACTAACTACATTAGTAAGTAAAGGAAAACATGTGTTTTAAATTCACTCAGCTGCAGTATTGCTGTATTTGTATATATCATCTAATGTTTTGTTATTTGTAGAAATGCTGTATCAGATAAAATCTCAAACATGGAGGATAAATTTATATATATATATATTTGTAAACTCATAAAGCATATGTCCATTCACATAAGAAAAAACAAGAATCTCTCTACTGTACTGTAGTATATTTTTGTTGAAAATTACCCCTAAAAGAGGATTCTCTAGAATATTCTGTCTGATTTATGTGTATTACAGTTATTGACATTTTTATCATATCCTTCTCAAATTGCAATCATTTGGAATTAATCAATGCAATTTTATTTCAAGTACAAACAAATGTATTATCCAAAAGATTTTAAAAGCTGGCTTTAGAATCATGAAAGAAAGACATGAAAATATTTACTTACATCAAATATTCAGCTAAATTATTTTAAATATCTATTGGGTGGATTTTACCTATTCCATATTGTTATTGATATAAACCTGCATGGGGTGCATTTTTCTAGTGCCATGTGAAGTTTTAAAATTAGTAGTGGACTGTAAATAACTTAACCATTAAGTATTCCCATAGTAGTAATGTGTAGCCACAGGACTTATTAATATCTTTTCCCTGAACAGTTGAACTCTGCATGTTTTTAAATTTACTGATATAATAGTAAAGTATGGATTTGTTAAAAAGGTAGAGAAAATGTGTTTCCTGAAAACGTAGTCTTTGTTCACTCTTGTCAGGTAAGAATTAACAGTCTGCAGTCATCCACTTTAAACTATGATCTAATCGGAACTCAAGAGCTAAATAAGAACACGGGTGATTAGCCCTTAGTTAGTAGGAACCCCCAGGGAAACTTCAGTGCTACAGGAAGTGATGCTAATGATTTATCAAGTGGTAAACTTGCTCTGAGAAAATACTGAACGTACAACTTCACTGTAATGGATAGTGTCTATGGGATATTCCAGTCACTGAGACTTTCTGCTCGCAAGTTCAAGGAACATGTTTAAAAGGAAAAAAGAAGCTAATAAGAACTGTGAAGGTTTGTTCATAAAAAGTCCAGCTCTGATGAAAATCTTCCTTTCATTGGAACTAGGAATCTTTAGTGGCTCAGCCAACAATCAGGAAACCCTTAATCTCCCAGGGTACTGAATGAAATGGTTTTAGATTTAAGTAAAATAGCATAATCAGATCCTCCTATTAAGGTCGATTTTGGTATCTACCTTGTATATTAGAATATTGAAATGGAAACATGAGAAAATTAACTCAAAAAAATCTTTTTTGGCATCTCCTGAAATAAATACTAACAGAATGACATATTCAAGCCCCATTGCACTAAAACCATTAAAGAAGAGGGCAAAATTCCAATTTGGGTAACTCATTTCCCGTTCTACATTGTAATAGTGATATCTGTTGAATATAAGATTTATTTCTGCTTCATTGGATAAGGTTATATAATAATCTTTCTGTTGTCATTGTAGGTTAAGCAATATGACACTCAGAATCAGAAAAACTAGGCAGAGGAAAGAATGATAAAATAAAAAAAAGCAGTTTATAGTCTGTATCTGAATAAAATAGTTTTAATAGAAGAAAATGTGAGGATTCATTACAATAAATGTAATGTCATACATCAAGCAATTTGAGAAACTTTTAAAGATCTAGCAATTATATGATATTCTATCTCTGAATTTGCTTAATTCTGCAATTGAATATACTTGGACGATGTTTATGGCTATTACAAGTACTATGCTTATATCTTCAACTTTTATTTGCTTTTTACTAAAAAATTCCAGAACATTTTAAAGTGGATAAAATTATGTCACCAAGAGAAGGTCAGGTGAACATTCTCAGCTGTGAAACATTTGGTTCCTTTTCAACATCCCCAGGAAGCTCTATTTCCAAAGGAGATATGAACAGGAAGACCTCAGTCAGCCTGAATCAGAGATTAACTCCCGGCAATTCAGTCATACTAAAGCAGGAAATTGGGCTCAATAAATATTGTAGCTGAGTGAAGGTTTCAGAGCAGTTTTTCAAGAGAAAAATTCTCTACTAAGACTATTTATGTTGTCCATGATTTTTTTTTTTAACCAGATGCTGGTGGGTATATGTATAAGATGATCCAGTTTCCCCAATTTCTCAATTTCTATTATTCTGTTTGTTTCAATGCATTTTTAAAATCAACTACCAACTTGTCTTAGAGGAACTTGTGTTTACTAACACAACATATATGGACAAAGAGGTGATTTTTTTCTGTGAATACAATTTGAAATAAACCATCATTTTACATTAAATTTCTTAAATTAGTTTAGGAGGTGATGTTAGTTTCAGGTATTTTTTTTAAATGTAGATTTTGCGGCCTCCCTGGTGGCACAGTAAGTTAAGCAACACACTATGAAGCAAACCGCAGCCACTGCAGCATGGTTTGATCCCGCCGGCCAGGGAGGGGACCCACATGGCACAGCAGACCTCTCCTGCCTCACCTGCTGCTCCCCTCTGCAGTGTGTTTCAGTCAGTCTGCCTGTTCTGCTCCCCACTCTGTCTTGTGAGTCCTCTCACCTCCCATGACTCTGGCCTGTATCCCAGCTCTTGTATGCATAAATAAATAAATCTTTAGAAAAAAGATAAATATAGATTTTGTTTTACAACCAAATCAATTGAATACCAGTAAGCAATGCTTTTCATTCCACCTCCATACATTATTTTAAATATTTGAAATCTGGTGAGTAACATAGATCAAGGTCAAATAAATATTTTTTGTAACAATGATTGGCAAGTCTATCCCTTTTGGTCCGTTGTCCACCAAGAGAAGTATAATTGTGTCTAGTCCAGTAGTGAATTCTAATTTTTATATATTTTCTGAGAAGCCACTTGCAGAGTTGCAGGCTGTCGGGACCAGGGCTTCCTGCACTCAAGCTTCTAGGGCAGAACCACATCTGCTTAAGGAACCTCCTGAATTGGCTCAAAGGGCAGCCCCTAAGCCCCTGGCCGCCAGATCAGGTGTGGAGAAACTGCAGATCTGTCACTCCGCATGGTTTCCTGCGAGTCAGCTATCTCGTTCCCATCTGCGTGTGTGTATTCTTTCATGGCTTTTTTTTTCCACTGCTTCCCTGGAATGCATATATTTGTCTGATAAGCCTCAGTTTGGCTTTAAAATCTGCCTTCTCAGGGCCCAACTGTTTTTGTGTGTGTGTGTTTTCCCTTAATTGTACTTATTATTCCTTCATTTTTAGCTTGGAGATGTTTCCTGGCTTAAAACACACTTTTTATGATGAGGGTCTTCTTACATGTTGTCTATCCCACTTTGAGGATTTTAATCTATCATGTTGTTTTAAAGTTTAAATAACAGCAAAATAAGCTTAAGTATACAATGACATTTTTTCCGCTTCACGTTTATCTTACATAATTCTCTTAAGCCAAAGAGGTCACTTCTTGCCAGCTTTCACTTTTCAGCAGGAATTTATTTAGAAAGTTTTGAATGTTAATATTTGAGTGAACCAATCTGCAATGTCAGCATTAGAGTCTATAGGTGCTATTTTTAGCCCATAAAGGGTTTTTCTAAAACTACTGCTTATTTCTGTTTTGTACCATTAATTGCCATTTTCAGTGATAGTCTTGATTATACAGCTGAAATTTTGTCTGAAGTGCCCAATCCCATAGACTTTGTACTTGCAAAACATCCATTGAATTTATTAAGAGTGGTGTACTTATGATGGCCTCTGAAGCAGGCTTGGCGGGTATTCTGAGTTGAAAATGAAAGGGCAGGTGATTCAAGTGCACCACGGTCTGATTAGAGGACCATGAACAGCTTCCTCCTCTTGCAGATCAACATCATTTCACGCTCTGTTTTCAAACAAGCAGTATCTGTTCTAAAAGTAGATCCCACAGATACAGCTAATGCACCAAGTTCCAGTTGTCCTGGCTTGAAATAGTCCATCGGGTTTTCTTTTCTTTCAAGAAATAAATCATTATTGTTTTCATGTATTTTGGCAGAATTCCTTAGTTATGGGCTTGTGGTTTGAAATTGGTTTATGACTTCCTGCTTCTTAACAATAAGGAACAGTATTGTCTTACTCTTTACCCAGGGTGTTTGTTATGGAAACTGTTTGGAGTGAAGTAAGTGGAAAGAGAAAGAAATATGAAACTCAGGTGGGAATAGTGTACTCAGAGATATCATTTTTTTGGTATATATAGATTCATTCACCCCATTGCATACTAATTGAGTATCTACATCATGCTAACTAATCTTCTAGTGTAGAATTATAATTAAGGGCATAATTTGTGCTTCAGGTGATTATAAACTAGCAGTCTGTCAAAAATTCTTATTAAATAAGTATGAATGACATGCTCCCTTTTCTCTACAGAACTGAACAAAAAGCCTGTTAAATAATTACCATAAGATTCCATTGGTTAATGCTGAAGTTAAAGGATGAAACAAATTTTGAGTGGGGAGGGAGAGGAGTAGTTTGTGTTTTGTTTGTCTTTTGAAAAACAATCAGTATAAGCTTCAAGATTTATTATTAAGGAAACTATGAAAGCTATAGATTTACTGGCTTACTTTATGTCACTATATTTTTGCCACTGAATCCCACAAGTGAGCAGCAGATGGCTTAGATCTGAGCTGTGACAATTTAAACTATAAACAAAGTAAATATGGACCATTTCAGTTCAAGGAAGGTCATGTCATAAATCTTCTTCCCATTGCAAGTTAATATTTTATTGACAAAATAAGCTACCTTGAATGTCTTATACAGAACATATGTGTTATTTGAGTTTTTAATTGTATCCAGATGGAAATACCTCTCCTTTTCCCCCTTAATCAGTACTTTTTTATTTTTCACAATTCATAATTTTGTCCTTTCTAGTTACATAAAATTGACCATATTTCAACAGCCCTACATCTGAAAAATGAATATTGTTAAATTTGAATCATAATGAAACCCACGAGTTTTTCTTCATTGTCAACAAAACTAAACAAGACCATGTACATAAATCCTTGCATTCTGGGAATTCACCCAAAACCAGATTGCCTTTGGCCACCTTCACAAAACCCTTGCTTTAAATGAAGGGTCTGGATACCATGATGTACTGAGAGGATCCTAATATTTATTAAAGATCAGGATTAAAATGTCTTATTTCTCTGGCACCTAAAGCCTATATTTTCTTTTTTTTTTTAAAGATCTATTTATTTATGCATACAAGCACTGGGGTACAGGCCAGAGGTGTGGGGGGGTGAAAGGATTCACCACAGAGAGCAGGGAGCAGAACAGGCAGATCAATGGAAGTACACTGCTGAGGGGAGCAGTGGGCACAGCAGGAGAGTTCTGCTGCGCCATATGGGTCCCCTCCCTGGCTGGCGGCAGGGATTGAACTTGTGCTGCAGTGGCTGTGGTTTGCTTCATAGTGCATTGCTTAACCCACTGCACCACCAGGGAGGCCAAAAAACCTATATTTTCTTATTCAGGCTGAATAAGGAGAGAAAAAGTGTAAATTTATATACAAAATGTGATTTGTATTTGATTTTATTTTTCAAGACTACATTCAGGTTAAAAATTTCAAGAAAATATTTCATAACTTCAGAATTTTAACTAATATTATATTATCTTTAGTGATCACAGTCATTTAGAATCATAAATATGAGACTATATTCTGTTTTGAATTATATTTTAAGAAAATTAGGAAATTTTGTCATAAAAACATAGATTTAACATAATAGTGTGGAAACAAAAGGGAATTAGATGTGATCTTTTCTTGAAAGCTTTTATAGATGGTACCAACTGGTAATATGTTTCAGTGTTAGAAAAAAATTAATGTATTTAGTTAGTATCACTTCATTGTCAATAAAAGTAATTAGCTCAACATGCATTATGCTAACATGGGATATACATGTAACCCAGTCTTCAGAAATGAATTAGAAGTTTAATGCCAACATACCTGTTTGTTCTCTCTCTCTCTCCTCTCTACTCATCTGCTCATTCTCTCTCTCTCTCTCTCTCTCTCTCCTTCCTGCCTCCCTCTTTCTTTTCTTCTCCCCACCTTTGTGCATACATTTTTTTTCTTCCTAAACTAGAGGTAATCTTTTTATCCTTTTCTACTTCAGGGTTGTAAGTCATGACTGACAACTCCATAGTTCCTGAATTTGCACTAATTGCAAACCACCTGCTTGCAAGATTGTTGTCTTGACTGGGTACCAATTTGAGGGACAGAAACTCTGGCTTCCCCGGGTTAAGAGTTGACCTTTATTTCAACTAGCCACATTCAGTAGAGAGGGTCCTAAGGCAGAAATACACTGGTGAGGGACTACCTCTGTGTTAAAATATTCTAGAGAAGATATGTCAGGTACTGTCAAATAATGACAGCAATTTAATAATAAGCACTTTGTGTGTCCCCAAAACTATACCTGAGTAATTCCCTTCTGTCATTTCTTTAAGTAGCAATGAGTACGGTCTTCCTGGTGGTGTAGGGGTTAAGTCTCAGTGCTATGTCACTAGGGGTTAAGTATCACTATTATGGTCTGAGTTCCTGAGAGCCAACCTACATATGACACAGCAGACCTCTCCCATCTTGCCAGCTGCTCCTCTCAGGAGTGTATTTCAGTGGATCCTCCTGTTCTGCTCCCCACTCTGCCTCTGGTGAATTCTCTCATCCCTGTACCTCTGACTTACACTATAGTTCTCGTGTACATGAATAAAAAAAAATATTTTTTTAAAGTGGCTGTGAGTAAAGCACTGCATTTAAAAGTGTTTTTCATGCATTTCATGACCTATAATGTGAATTCTAGCAATTACCCATGATCCAATAAATGCTATGATTTCATTTTCTATTAAAGAAACTCTTACTAAAAGTTAAGTGAGTTATTACATGACAGAGTCATTCCTGGTCCAGAGCTTTTTATTGGTAAAACCTGCTCCCTTTCTGCAAGGTGTCAATGAGTAACTGTTTGTGAAACACAGTAGGTGGTCAGGCCAAAGATGCCTACAGACTTGTACTAGTTGTCTAAGTGTGGTATCTGGGAACTTTCAAGATGTCTGGGAACTTTCAAGATTGAAACTTTTTATTCTTATCCTTTTTTGTTACTTCCTTTTTTTTTTTTTTTACCTTTAGCATGTATCATTTAAGACTATATTCAGCCATAAGTAGTCATGATTAAATGAAGGGTTTATTTTTCCTGATAACAAGATTCAAGACATCACTGAGGAGTCACAGTATTTCTTTCCTCCTACTTGATGGTCCTTAGTTTCTCATTTCACTTTCATATTCCCAGGCTGACTGCTGTGTCTGCAGCGACTCTGTCCCTGTTTCTGGTAGGGATAAGGCAGAAGGACACAACAGGAAAACTTCCCTTGATCTCATTTTCTTTCTAGTCCCTCCTCAAGTACTCTTCTCTGTGTCTTACTGACAACAATTTTGTCACAGGACTTCTCCTAGGACTGTGAGTGATTTCTTTTTGTCTTGATGTCATAGGAAGATAAGGGAGTGAGCTATAATATACTCTTTGCTTTAGTAGTAACTCAGGTCTTGGGCCTCCATACCTACAAGCCCCTCCATATAAATATGCTTCACTTAGGCATTTCTAGCACTTTCTTCATTCAATTGAATGATTCTAGTTTCCTTTCACTCTCTTAATATGATTGTTTTCTACCTTCTTTCTGACATATAGAACAGTTTTTATTGATTTCCTCTGCATCTGTATTTCTGTTCCTACCCATGAGGGTTTATATACCTACTTATTTCCAAGAGGATACTGGAGAATCATCCTGTTTAAATGTATCTCTTTTTCCACTTATAGACAAGATATGTGTGGTCAAGTGAACCAAATTTGCAAGTTAGTAAACCAAAACTATTCTCAATGTCTCTTGACCCTCACAGTTTTTGTTTGTTTGCTTTTTTAGTTTATTTTCTTAGCATTACTAACTAATACATCTTTGTGTTAATGTATATAGAAATTTAGGAGCAGAATAAAATCGTGATATATAAAATGTTTATTATAGAGCAAAAAAAAAAAACCCTCTTCAAATCTATCATTTCAGTTCTACAGCTTGCTAGAAATTAATTAGTGAATTAGGAGGCATTTTCTAGTTACTCAAACCAGTAGATGTTTATTGAGTGTTTGAGATAAGCTAGAAATCAAGGATACAGCAGTCAACAGGAAAGACGCTTTTGTCCTCCTAAAGCTTATGTGCTAGACTATATTTAATATGTGCATTGATTTACACACTCAGCAAACATTTTTTAAGGGCTTACTCTGTGTCATGGACTGTTCTAGGTTCCAGATACACAGTTTATGACAAGAGAGATAATACTCTTGCTTTTACCAAGCAGTGAAGTCAAAAATTATCCTTTATTCTAAGGATACACAATGAAGAAAACAAACACAATCTTTTCCCTACTGCTTATTAACAAGTACAACAAAGGGAACACATACATACACACACACACACACACTTTTAATCAGTAGTGTTCCTTAATCTGAGGGTTAGAGTAGCTTCCAAGCTTCATCTGAATCACTCAATAGAATGTTACTTTTGACTTCTAATACATGCCTTTTGGCTGAAGACCCAATTTAATTGGATTTAAAAGTGAATGTAGATTTAAGTGTGAATATATTGGACTGAATTCTAACAGTGTTGACTCCCTCTACCTTGATTCCTTTGTTTTATTGAATTTAACTTGAATGAATAATTTTTATTTGTCTAAGTCTATTTCTGTCTAGTAAGGAAGCTGAAATTGATCATGCCTTGACTTTGTGGGTCATCAGAGAACCATGACATTCCAGGGTATTGATTTTGCGGTGTTAAAGGGTGACAGATCTAGTGTTAAAGTGCCGAGAGAGAGTTGGGTTTCAGCTTGTACACCATAAGCACTCTTGGATTTTGCTGAGACATGACTAGCTTTTTAAAGTTATGATAGGAATTGTAAGTCTGAGGTAATTTTTACTGTTTAAACTTAGTTTAGTTTAAACCAGAATTGTGTAATCAAGCATACAAGAAATAAACCATTTCTACATGCCATAAATACACACACTACATAACCATATACATAACTGTGTATTTATATACCATACAAATTAAAATGTGTGTGTGCACAGTGTCCAGAGAATATACTCTGTGTTGAGAATATTGAGAAAAATGTCAAATCAATATCACAAAGTCTTGCCAAAACATACTTCTTTTCATATTTTGGAAGTTTCTAGTAAATAACAGACATTCTATTGTCTTTCACACCATTCCTGTTATCATTATTTTACATTTTGTTTCTGTAATGCTTTAACTCACTCCAGTAATTTGAGTGATATGAGTTATGATGTTCACAAGTCAGAAAGACCAGAGGTCTGCAAGTTTAAAGCCTGGTGAATTTTTTGTAACTCCCTGGGACATAGAACATTGACAAATTCATCATAACAGCTGTACACATGAACTGAGGAAGAGTAACCCTGGTCATCTTTCATTGTCCCACTTTCCTTTGGACTTGTTCTTTTTCAGTTTAATGTACTTTAGTGAATGCATTGAAAATAACATTTTGATTATATGATTATTGTGTGGAAAACTCTACAGAGCTAAGTGCAAGTGTATCTTAAGAAACTAATCAGAGGTTTACCCCAGATCATTGACTTAAACCAATCTATCATACTCACCTTTTAATTTATTTACACGTATTCTTCCAAATTCCCATTCTTGAATAAGACTCTGACCTACAAAGAAGCATAGAATGTATTTTATAATATATGTTTGCTCTGTTTTCTAACAACATAAGTATTTTGCTTAAGCAGATTTTCTAAGAAGTGACAGCTTTGAAAAATTGGACACAGGAGCCGCTGGAAGCATTTCAGTTCCAGGCAATCTAAATAGTGCAGAAGGGGAAAATGAAATATCACTGTGTTTTAAAGATGACAGTTTTGTCAAAGATTCCCTTTCACTCTTTGGCTTAAAACAAATGGAGCAAATCAAGTATATCTGTTCAAAATATGCATGCACACTCTTTGAGAAAGCACACCTTTTTGGGAGTATTTCTTCAGAGACAACCAATAAGAGAACTTTCTTTAATAATTCTGTTTTCTGTTGAGAAGATTATCATTTTCTTGGTTTAATTATTACTTTGACACATTCTGAGATCATGGGAATTTACAAGAACATAAAACCTATGAAAATCTACAGGATTAACACCTCCCTAGTATATGTTATTATGTGCATTTTGGATGTTCTTCAGAAATGTAATAATGTAATTATTATTTTGATGTGAGTCTGTGCACGTGTATTTGGGTGAGAGTTAATAATACTGCACTGCATATTTGTAAGTTATTCAGAAAGTAGGTATTAAATGTTCTTATCACCAGAAAATTTGTAACTAAGTATGATGAGAGCTAGATTATGTAACTAGATTTATATTAGTGATTACATTGTTCCATCCTAAGCTATAATGATGTTGCATGTCAATTATAACTTTATAAAATAAAATCTGAATACTTTTTTTAGTTCCAAAATGAGATTGGACATATTTGCAAAGATGTAGCAAGTTTGACAAAACCTGTTTTGAAGAATAATTTTATCACTAATTGGAGAGGTAAGAGTGTGTAGTCCAGGTAAGAGCACAGATACTGGGGTGAGACGTCCAGGACTTCGAATGTCAAGGCTGCCATACTGTAGAACTGTGGTTTGGAGCAAGTTAATTTCTTAGTACCTGAGTCCTTTGTTTTTTAAACTGAGTTAATGGTAGTATTTACTTCCTTGGAGCCATGCAAGTTAGTCTAAGCTCTCATAAACACTCAGTGAAACATTAATTATTACCAGCAATTGAAAACTTAGTATGTTATGAGGCCAAGAAATGAAAAATGTATTCCAGAGGATGAATTAAAAAGCAAACATTTCCAGGAAATCTGTAATACATAGAATTATATTTCTTTCAGGACAGTAGTAAATGAATAACAATCACTTTTTTTTTTTTTAAACAAAAGAAGCAATGCTGGTAAACCCTTAAGTCTTATACATAGTCTATAAAGTACTTTAGGAAGTATTCTATATTATGGTTATGCTATAAATCTTGGATAGTTCTTATTTTTCAGATACAATAAATTAATTAAAAGGCTGATTTCATGTTCACAGGTTATTCTCATTTTTGTTTTGCTACTGTTAGAAATATCTAACAAATGAATATATATTTCATAATTTGTCCTAACTTACCTTTGAAATGAATGGTTATATTAGTCTTGTTGTTTTACCAAACAACTTTAATTTATTATGCTGCGTTCATTAATTCTTTTTTCACTTGTATGCTTAATTTGACTCTTTGCTAAAGGTTAACAGGTAGTGTACTTATCTGGATTATAAAAAAATTCTGTCTTATTAAATAGATTGATTCATTAAGGTTTAATTAAACATTTTTATAAAAATCTATTTATACATTTTACTTCATTTTGGGGCCTACCAGCTTTTCATATTAACAGGATTGTCATTTTATATATGGTAGAATTCTGATTTGGTTTGGTTTTCAAGCATAATATTACCTATCCTCTAAACTCTTTGGAAACACTTATTTGCATTGTGTTAGTACAAGCTTAATTTTATCTCATGTCCAATATGACAAAGGTCTCTTTATTATGTTTTTCTCCCTTTCTTTTCTGTAGTTTTCTAGTATTTTATACTGTGTTATTAAAAAAAAAGTTCTGCTTCCATTAACAAAAAGTGAACAGAGAACAAAAAGCCAATTATTTGCAGCACATAAAATCCTTAAGATAATTTGGTAGACTTTAATTAAACTAATACATCACACTGCTCTTATAAGACAAAAGAGCAAAAGAGAAACAAATAATCCTTTTTTTTTCTCTTTGAAGAAATACCATATTGCTTTTTGATTAAGCACTTTAAAATTTGTGACAGATATTTTTTTGCAAAGCACATTAAAAAAAAAACAAAAAATTTCTTTGTTATATTGATTGGGACCAACCCATGAAATGAACTTTATCAAAAATTGTTTTGATCTTTCTTGTTCTCCCTCAGTTTTTCAAATTTATTTTCAATAAACATTTATTTAAGTTCTTATAGAATAAAATATTTGAAAGGCATAGACATAAAAGAAAATCAAAATCTAAAGTAAAGAAACAATCTGGCTCGAAGTAACTTTTATTAACATCTTATAATTTTTTGAAACTTTTCAAAATAAATATATCCCATGTAGAAGCATTTTTATTATAAGTAATCTTGTTTAGGCATTTAACATATTATGCTATATTTTTTGCGTTATCTTTTTTTTTATTTGTTGAGCCTACTGACATTATTAATTAAATGTACTATAAATAAAAAGAGATGTCTAGACTATATTTCTTCCTTGAATTTCATTCCTGGGGTACAGTAGAATTAAAGATACTTCTTTATTTAAATAATCTCATCCCCAAATCTTCCATTTTGATGTATAATTCTCAAAATTTAAATGTAAATAAACCACCCAATTGAGAGTGAGAACACTTAGATTTAATTCTATGCCTATACTTTTATATGTAGTATGCTTGTGATCTCTCTGGATTTCACTCATCCCCAAATCTTCCATTTTGATGTATAATTCTCAAAATTTAAATGTAAGTAAACCACCCAATTGGGAGTGAGGACACTTAGATTTAATTCTACGCCTATAGTTTTATATGTAGTATGCTTGTGATCCTTCTGGGTTTCACTATTAACACTCTTAAAATTTGTACTTTGGCAAAGCATGGTTCCTGTGGGCTTCCTTATCTCCAAAATTAAATTTTTATATTTGTTATATTAGTAATGCCTTCTGTACACTAAAAGTCAATATTTGAATATACTCATAGCAATCCTTAAATCAGTGTTGCTTAATATTTATAAAAGTTTTTGTGGAAATATGAAATAATCTACAAATTTGTAAGACTGAAAACATAGATTTTTAAAGCTGGTCAACCACAATCATATTAAAGAGAGTTATAGTCAGCTTAGAAATACATCATTATATTAACAAAGGGATGGGATGACATAGTCATTGTAACAACTCTTACACTTTTAATATTTCTTTCATAAGCAGGTGACTGGTTGGTTAGTTTTGGTGATCTTGTCTTATCTCATATTACTTTTTCATGACTCGATTCCTTGGGCATTGATAAACTCTTAGTGAGTTTATCCATCACCTAGAAACACTTTGACTACTTTCCACACTCTTCCATGGGTGGACAAAGCTCCCCAAGTAACTAAATTTTTCAGGCACATGATTTCAATTTCAAGTGGTATTTAAGAACTGCCAAGTTTGCTATTGACATCATTTCATTAACATCTAGTCCCTGTTTTCTCTCAGCAGCTTATTGCTTTGGCACATGAATAGTAGCCAGTATTGCTTTTGTTCCCAAAGGTGGCCAATATTATGGTCTGAAGAGGACAATGATGATGCCTTAACTTTGCTACATTTTACACTTTTATTATTAACTTTAAAAATGGGAATGTATTAATATTCAACTTTGGCCAAATATAATTCGAACTGTAAGACAGGGATCCATTCAAATATTTTTGCTTGTATAGTGAGTAGCAGTCTATTTGGATCTCTGTCCTCTCCTGCTTTAAAAATAAGCTTTCTTTAAAATATTTATATAAAAGAAACACATAAAAATATGAATTAATAAATACAAAATTTAACATCTAAAATAAACTGTTCTGTGTAGGAATACACAAATACATTAGTTTTAACAAACAGATGTTTTAATTTTTTTTTCAAAGATTTTTTTTATTTATGTATATAAGAACTGGGTGTAAGTCAGGGGAGTGTTGGGGAGGGTGAGGATTCACCAGAGACACAGTGGGGAGCAGAACAGGTGATTCACTATAATATACTGCTGGGGGGTGTAGTGAGACAGGAGAGTTCTGCTGAGCCCTATGGATTAGCTCCCTGTCTAGGAATTGAACTCAGGTCTCAGACCATAGCTGTGATAGCCTTGAGACTTAACCACTGGCCACCAGCAAGGCCCAAGCTTACTCAACTTTTAAGATCCAGCTTTAAGTTCACCAAGTCAATGAACCCTCTTCCTCTCACTCCATCACTGTCTCTTCTCAACCCTTGTAATGCTCCTTGTTTTGCTTACTTGGCTCTTCTTTTTCTGCCCACCTTTGGAATCAGTTTGGATGTGTATATCTGTATATTAATTCAAAAAATAAACAAACATCTCCTTAGATCAAAACTGTACCTCACGTTCTATTTCTTTTCATGCCTCCTGCCATGCCTCTTATGTGATTGGACTCCATAACCTTTGGCATTCTTTCTTTCTCTGAGATTCTATGATTCTCACAGTCGATTAATATTGATTACTTGGCTCTCCAGCTGAAGGCATTCTTTTGCTAGGGCTCAAGTCATTCATACTGTAAGGTCAGGGCAAAGTACTCATGATGAGGAATTGACATAATATTATCCATTCCCTTTCCTTTCCATGGCCAGTGCAGCCACTGACTCACACCTTAAATGTCTTCTTTTCTTTTTTAAAGTGTAGCTTCAACAATGCTAATGAATGGCTTTTATGTATGTGTTTACGTGTGTCTGAGTAGGTACATGTGCACAATCCCACACATGTAAAGAGGTATAAATTTTGCCTTCTTTGACTGGGTAAATTTAATTTCTTTGTTGTTTTAATATTTTTTGGCAATTTAGACCACTTTCAAGTATGCTGAAGTTGCTTCTTATGTATTCAAGAATTTATATAATTAAGGTAGATTCTTGTAGATGATAAATACATAGACTTCTAGGCTGAACTTCTTAACAGATTCATTTATAATAATTTAAGAAATGCATAAATTTGCTTATTATTCCTTAAAACACATAAAAATGGAGACATTTGCAATTATAACTTAGCTGGCTTTTTTTTTTTTAAAGATTCAAGTTAGATTAAAAAATAATTATGAGAAAATGAAATGTAGAGGAAAAAAATGTTTGATTAGGAGCCAAAGGTCTGGTTTGGGGGCCAAGAGACTAGCACTTATCTGCATAATTTTATATAAGAAGATTAAGCTGAGCTTTAATTTCTTACATGTAAAACGAACAAAAATATAACTCCGACTTCACAAGGACTTTGTAAGGTTAAATTAGATAGTTAAATCCAATCTTGTAATAAAGTTTTATACAGTTATTATAGTAACTAATAATTATTAGAATTTATGATTTATGGTACATCATTTATATAGATCAAAAAGAAGTAAAAGGTCAAAATTCCATGTACAATTGTCCATCTTAGTTTTCCACTCATTGAATACCATATCTAAACTATGTCTTACTTTACATTTTAAATAGTTTTTCAGTATTTCTTAAAGAACAAGTAAATTTTCAATGTTACATATCTATGGTCTGTTTAGCTCCTGTATTTTATTTATGCTCTTAAGTACAAATTTCAACTTCTCCCTAGATTGTGATAAAGAATGCCCATTTGGTTTGCTATGGCATAGAATATATGTATTCTGCTTTTTTATGTGATAACTTTTCCCTAGATTTGAGCATCAGTCAAGGGGAAAATAATGAATATTCATAGCATTCTTTTACATATTGCCAATTATATGGAAACACATTCAACAGATACTTGTAGTTAATCTACACCAATTACATAGGTGAATGATTTGTTATGAAGCATGCCTAATACAAATAAGCATATGAATATATATATGAATATATAAATACATACAAGTATATATTCATATGTATATATAGTTTTGAAGTTTTCTAAGAATCGTCAAATGAATGTCTGTTTCGGGCCTCCCTGGTGGCACAGTGAGTTAAGCAACACACTATGAAGCAACCCACAGCCACTACAGCATGAGTTCAATCCCTGCTGCTGCCAGGGAGGGGACCCACATGGCGCATCAGACCTCTCCTGCCTTGCCCGCTGCTCCCCTCAGCAGTGTGTTTCAGTTAGTCTACCTCTTCTGCTCCCCACTCTGTCTCTGGTGGATCCTCTCACCTCCCTGGACTCTGGCCTGTACCCCATCTCTTGCATGCATAAATAAATAAATATTTTTTTTAAAAAAGGAATGTCTGTTTCTGTGTGAATATTCAGTGTCTTTTTGCTCTATCTTCTGTTCTCTCCATAATTTAATTACTCTCTCCTAGCCCTACTGGTCATTTATTGACCAGTTTGGTCTGGAAATAGAAAACATACTTTGAAAAGTATAGTTCTGTTCATATTTATTGGATAAATTCCCATTTTATTTCAGTTTCTTTGGTTTGGAAATGGATACTGAGTGGAGTGCAGAAATGACCCAGTAGAAAGCACTCTACTCCAGAGAATCTTGGTTTCACATCAATGTGTGTGTGTGTGTGTGTGAGAGAGAGAGAGAGAGAGAGAGAGAGAGAGAGAGAGAGAGAGAGAGAGAGAGAGAGAGAGAGAGAGAGANCTATGTGTGTGTGTGTGTGTGTGAGAGAGAGAGAGAGAGAGAGAGAGAGAGAGAGAGAGAGAGAGAGAGAGAGAGAGAGAGAGAGAGAAGTAGATACAGAAAGACTTGTTGCCTGGGTGACAGAACAAATTTTAGAGAGAGGTTGAAAGGCAAAGACAAAGGCTGTGTCTATATGGCTTCAACTGAATTGGACCTGACTGAAAGATTGGTTTGGTCTGCTTTATTGGAGCCCATCTCCTCAGTGGCAGTGATCTGAAAATTGCTTCCAGGGCCATTTTAATTAGTTGATTCAAATCAAAACAAACACATCCTGGTTACCTCCATTTCTACCCTAACCCTCATCGATTACAGTTTTCAGAATGGTGAGTCCTAAGTATTTCCCCATGAACTCAGTAAACAATTGCAGGTAGGCATTTTTCTTTTTAAAATATTAGTCTTTAATGTTGAGAAAACATTCGATTTTTCTTAGCATTAGTAACAGGTATATATCAGCACATAGGTGCATTTGTTCAGTTCATCAACATTTAAAACCACAAAACTGAAATCCACTCTTATAGAGTTAACATATGAAATTAGAGTTCGTTCTGCTCCTCAACAACATTTTAATTAGAGATTTTATTATGCTCTTGACAGTGTGGTGACTATATTACTCAAACGAGTTCTATTTCTTTGATTTTCTTTTATATTCCAAGGTTTGCTTTTAAGTTAAATGTACATGAGTTCTTGAAAACAGAAGCATTTTTACATCTGCTATTCTATGTATCTTTAAATTATTTTACTTGCTCATCCATGCTTTAAAAACATTGTAGACTATTT
Organism: Galemys pyrenaicus; assembly: GCA_019455555.1. Classification (NCBI taxonomy): domain Eukaryota; kingdom Metazoa; phylum Chordata; class Mammalia; order Eulipotyphla; family Talpidae; genus Galemys; species Galemys pyrenaicus. The sequence goes on along the minus strand of JAGFMF010011678.1, from coordinate 11,404,898 downwards.
TATAGCATTATCTTTCTTTTAAGGAAAGTAGAGAATGATTATTTTATGGGAAGGATTAAAAAGAGAAGGTTAATGCAATTTAATATAGACAGACTAAATTTAAGAAAACAATAGAGGAAAAATAGGTAAGAATAATATGCTTGTAAAATATAGAGCACTTAATGTAGTATAAAAAAGGTCTATTCCATAATCTAATATCATATGATAAACAACAGAAAGGCAAAGATAACCTCATGATTTCAATATATTAAAATTAAATAAAAGCTGTATTATGATGTGACAATTAATATAATATTTTTAGTTAGCTATTCCCAAATATGCACTCATTCAATGAACCAAGTTTCTTTTTTTAAAGATTTATTTATTTATGCATATGAGAGCTGGGGTACAGGCCAGAGTCATGGGAGGTGAGAGGATTTACCAGAGACAGAGTGGGGAACACAACAGGCAGATTGGCCAAAGTACACTGCTTAGGGGAGCAGCCTACAAGGCAGGAGAGGTCTGCTGTGCCATGTGGGTCCCCTCCCTGGCCTGGGATGGAACTCAACTTGCTGCGCCTCCAGGGAGGCCCCCTCAATGAGCCAATTTCATTGAAGGTCAGCTGTGTGCTAACACTGAGAGTGATGCAGTCATGAACATGGGCATTATGCTTGTCCTCATGTGGCACATTGCAGCTTCGCAAAGGATGTTAAGAATGAAATGCATTATTATGCCAGAATGGGGTGCACTACTCGAGAAAATCCACCTACACTGCTGTAAAGACAAGAGGAAACTTTATTACAAGCCCAAGCCCAACAGCACACCAGAGGCACCTGGGTGGTAGGTAGGGTCCCGAGCATGGGGGAGGGTGAGACTTTACATGGGTTGCAAGCGTAGGTGTAGATGTAACACAGGCTGCTTTTCCATTGGCTAGCCCTGCAACTTTCCATATTAGGCCAGTAGGTCCCGTTGTCATGGTGATCAGCTAGCAGTGATGTTGCCATGGGTGATTGGGTGGCTGCCATGGTCCAAGGTCATGTGGTGGTGGCCTGGTGTGGGGTCATGCCGTAGGTTCCATCCCTGGAAAATCAAAGACTTAAGACTAAAAATGGCGGCAGCTAACTCCCAATGAAGGCTGTCATGCCCTTCGTTATAACTTCATGAAAATAGCAAATATCTGACAAATGTTCTGGCAGTATATCATATATAGTAAGATTATATATAGGAGTATCTGATCTAATGGGGTCTTTGCATACACTATAACTCCTTGGTTTAGATGGCTTGCAAATAAAAAACAGTATCTGAAACCTTTCAATATTTAACTTTTGTTATCAAGCAGGCATCTGGGCACCCCAAAATCTGCACACTCTAAATAGGTTCTGCCATAAATCACCTTTCCCTGTTACATTTTCACTTGCATATGAGCAGTTTTTAACTGAAATATGCAATGATAGGGTTTGTGTAAAATAAGATAAACTCTGTTCATCTTAAACTTGCAATTTAAATTATGCAGATTCACTTATCATAGAGGCTGTGGCAAATATGTGCTTTTTGTGTAATGGCTTAGAATTTAGCAAGTTATGTTAACTTTTAGAACTGCCAGAGAAAGAAAAATACTTTGCTTTTTTAAGAAAAGATAGTTTAACAAATTGAAAAACATTTTAAAGCTGCTTAAATTTAGAGCTAATGATCATCTTCAGTCAGAGCAATTTTTAAATGTTTTTTGCCCTTGAATATAATTTTAAAAGTAGACATGTTGATACCATTTATTTAAAAATGAGTTGGCAAACAGTCAGCAAAAAGCTTTGATTCTCTTGTGATGATGTGTTGTTACACTGGAAATTAGGCGGAATACTTTAATTTTCTGACTCTAATCATAAGTCCCTTTGGTAATAAACTGTGGTCTGTTTTCTATGGCAGTGATTTATTATCTTTTTTGATAATATTTAAACTTACTAAAGTTCTTACTTCAATTGTACCATCAAACTGGAAAACAATACTTTGTGTAGTTGCTGGTGCGGAAAACAGAAATTAGTCTATTTGTCAGAACTCAATTTCAGAGATATATTTAACACTATTTACAACTGACATTAACACCAAAACAGTTTAAAGGAGTATTATCTCCCTTTTATTTGTGTAAGTAGATACAGAATTGGAAAACATTACCTTTTCACAGGTCATAACTTTGCAGGGAAAAGTAATTTATCTTTGAGCAGAGATCAGCAGGCCACTTTTGATAGCATGCAAATTGCTCAGTTTCCTATAGAACTAAGGATTGCTTTTGAGAGAGACATCAGCCTTCTAGGGAGCTGAACCACATGGTGCAGCAGACCTCTCCTGTCTTGCCCACTGGTCCCGTCAGCAGTGTATTTCAGAAGATCTGCCTGTTCTGCTCCCCACTCTGTCTCTGTCTCTCACCCCCACCGTCTGGCTTACACCTCAGTTCTTATGTAAGTAAATAAATAAATCTTGAGAAAGAGAGAGAGAGAGAGAGAGAGAGAGAGAGAGTCTGAGCAGAGAGAGTGCACTACTTTGAATGGTGTGAATATTCAGATCAAATTCCACCCTCTGAGTTCTTAGGAGTAAAAGCATAGCCAACAAAAATGATCATCTCATTCTTATTTGAGTTTGCATTATAAATAAAGCCAACAAACCCTCCCTAGCCTCCACTCCTTTCCTAGTGACATTTCAAAGTCTTGAAAAGCTTGAAGCCTGAAAAACAATTAAGTCAATGTTTCTTTTACCATGCAGATATCTCTTGTCAGAGATAGCCTCCATGAAGATAAGCCAGTTGTATTGATTTAGATGCCCCCCCTCCCTCGTTGTTAATTGTAGTGAAAACTATTATGTCTCCATGACTTCTGAAAGAGGTTATGGCCATTGCAAATACATCTTAAAGAAGGAAAGAATACTATCAGCCAAGATGTGCATCCAAGCTTTGAAACTAGGCTAGCAAAACCTTACTCACATCCCTGTAAAGCAGACATATATTTTTGTATTTTTTATAGGTGGATACAGTGCAGACCACGAAACCCCCTGGCCACATTGAGGAATCGTGTAATATGAATATAAGTGCTCGTAAGTGAAATACATGTAATATTCCAACTCCATGTGTTGGATTCAAATAGACCTGGATTTACCTTGTGTAAAGAGAAATCGATTCCCAAGGGGCAGGAGCACTAGCAGATTAAATGAAGCTCAGAATTTTGAAGGAAAAATAAAAATGGCTTTAAAATACAATCTCTGCCAAAAGGAATCAAACTATACTTTGCAAACAAGTGAAAAACAAACAAACAAAAAACAAGCTTTCACTATGGAATAAAGGAGGGATGTGAGAGAGGTTTTGCGATCTTATCAATGACTATGGAGAAGCAGAATCAGATAGCCTCATACTCAGGAGTATGAAAAGAAGAACTGGAAACCCTTCTTCGTCAGTTTGCACTTGATGGACTCCAGCAAAGAGTGGAGACATGTATCCTGTTACTGTTTATTGTTAATAACGTGGAGGATAGTATAGATGTGATTTCATTTGCCTTGCTGGATCTAATTGGATGCATTATGTAGAAATCACCTGAGCCTGTGCTAGATCAACAAAGAAAATGGAAATGTATACCTCAGGACTGAATTTGGAGAAAATTAGACTGCTGAATGCTATTTAATAAGACACCTAGGAGAAAAACTATTGCCAATCAGGGAAAGTGAAACTTAGTGGACATGAGATAAAATAAAGTTTAGGCCATTCTAACACATGTTGAAGCATAATCTATTTTAATATCAAGCGGAAGGTAATCACAATGTATTTCACAGACATTTTACATATTTCTGATTGAATTTTAGGGTAAACCACTTAAGTGTTCAAGGAATATATGGCCATTATATCAATAGGAAACTGGCCTTTTAAATTTGTGGTCCTATGCACTTATGGATGCAGGGGAGGGCTTACTTATTTATTTATTTTTTTATTTTTAGTAAGGATCAATTGCATGCAAGAAGTACCTCTGCATTACAGCTACTTGTTCAATTGAAGATAGTGTATAAAGTCTTAATTTTGTATGGGGTGTGAGTGTATGCATATGTGTGTATGCTTATATAAGTGGAAGGAGGTAAAATTTAATGATTAACACTTACACTTTGGTTTGTTACCTAGAATGTAAAGAGGTAAACTATCTTAAGCCATTTCATATGTGTTATTATCTTTATTAAAGATTGTTACTCACAAAGGAGGCAATTTTAAAATAGAATGACTACTGTAAAGTCTTTCCAATTAAATGTAATATTTAATGTAATTGAGCCATTTAAATTAGGATGGTACCAATATCTGGAAATAATGAGAGTAAAATTCTGTGAAATCAGCTTGAAGACAGTTGGAAAGTCATATTATTCTCCTTCAGGCTGCTTCACAAACGACAGGATGTGAATCATGGTGGTAATCTTACAAGGAGAGACTCACTCAGCAAATATATGTGTTCTCATCTATAACCTTTTAATCTTCCATTAAATTATGTTTTTTTATTACTGAAATCTAAATTCTGTAATAATGATCATTATTAACATAGATAGTGAAGACTTAAAGGAACAGATTGATCTATTTTTTGCAGTCATTATGTGCCATATCAATTTTGAAACTATTGTTCTCTAGTATTTGTATTTATTTTTCTTTATCTTGTTAATTAACTTTATAATTGAAATTTTTACCTCCTCTTTCTATGTGATAATCAACCGAAGTTGGTACCCTATTTATTACAGGGATTTTTCTCTTTCTTTATTCTATGATAATAAATTAAAAGTCTATACACTGTATAATTCTATGGCATTGAATATTTTTATGTGACCAAAATAAAGAAAAAAGTAACTACTTTATAAAATGCCTGTATTTCATCTTTTAACAATCTCTTGGGACATCATGGGAAATAATACTATGTTCACATTGCTGGACTTTATAATCCATTTCCACAGCTTTATAATTTAAGAATGAAATAGTCACATAAGATAAAAAGAAAAGATTTGACGGAGGTAATTTCAGAGTGTGTGGCTAAAAGCACAGTGGACTGAATCAGAAGTCTTATTGTCAAATTTTGCTCTGCCACTGAATAGCCAGACCTGATGAATGAATCTTTTGAGACCTCAGGCGCTGTCATTTTTCATCCATAAATGAGGGGTTTGACTCCTACTATGGCATTTAAGGCCATTTTAACTCTAAATTTCTAAGATTGTGATAACTCAAAAATATTACAATGTGATCCTTGACAGGATCATATTTATAATCAATATTGATCTCCAGTGTTACAGAGAATCACATGCCATTTTCCACTGAAACTGACCCAGAATCCACCACATCCCTCCAGACCTATGGGCTGTATGAATTTACTATTGCTACCATTTCATTCTTGGTTGGGCTTATGGAAATAGGTTTAAATAATCATGTTCTGGGATCAATAGGTCCCTCTCAGTTAATTGAACCAAGTAACACCCAAGTACAAAATCACTCAGTTGTAACAGAGCAACCCTTTTTGTCAGCACTGAGTGAATGTACTCCCTGGCAGAATATTAAAGTACTAGGGCCAGTTTATCTTGCTCTTTACCACCCAAGGATTGATCAGCCACATGAAGGTCACTGTGACTTCAAAGGCATTTCTGGACTTGGATCAGCCTGGTTGGGTTCAGAGTAGAAGGAAACACTGGCCCCTGATGTTTATTGCTGAAGGTCTTTCATCTAATAGTAATTCTCTGCTTAAAAGAAGCAACAGGCAGAGGAGTTTTGCAACTGTTATAATTCTACCATTAATGTTTAGTGGCAAAGTGCCTCACACAGAAAATCAGTACTTTTATTTTAGTTTCCTGCTACTACTTCAACGGAGATAGGTCAGAGAAACAGTGGGATGCAAAATAAAAGCATATATATTATGTGATTTTTTTTTTTTATTGTAGCATACTGACTTGCAAAAAGCATCACCTTCAAAAATCACAAAGGTAGCAGGGATAACTTTCTGGATCTTACATCGAGAATTGGTTCCCATAAAACTTTTTTTTTTTTTTCATCTAAGCAAGATTCTGGCCATTAAAGGAATTCATTTTGAAAATACAATTTAATTTTGCAACTGTATTCTTTATTTTTACAAACTTAGAAATTCATGGGAGACTTTAGATTTCTACCCAATAAACCTCTCTCATGTTCTAGTACCCCTTATAAAACAAACAAAAAAGCAAAAACAAAAAACAAGTTTAAAGCCTTCCCTCTTGTCTCTCTTAAAATGAAACAAAAAAACAGACTTGGCTCAATAAATGACTACAGGTCAGTGGTGCATTGGTGCATGGTAACTACCAATGGAAAAGTTATCTTCAGAATCAGTTATCTCCAGATCCTCAGTCCGAATCCATCACCAGATTGAATTTGTATGAGTAAATATGTCACTAAAAATTAAAAAAATATTATTGAGGATAAAAATACTTGCTTAGGGCTTTAGTTTGTGTTCTTTTAAAAATGCCATTTTCCCACTTCCTTATTTCAGTAAATATAATTTACTTGAACTGATTTTGATATTTCTGTGATAACTTTTGAACTTAATATTATCTCATCTCTGTGCAGATGATTTATCAATTATTCTATTAAATATTCATAACAATCTCATAGGCAGATGCTATTACTGGTCACATTTTACAGAAAAGGAAAACAAAGCACAGTTAGTTCGAAATTTGAGTTGAGTTTGGAAAATTTAAAAGCTACAGAGCTATAAGGAGCTAGTAGAATGGGACGTTGAGTCCTGTCACACAGTTCCAGAGACTAGAATCGACAGGTGGTGGGGGTGCGGCCTTGGTCTTCCCAAACCATTCAGATAGGCTTGTCCCAAGATGTCCAAAGCTGCCTTTTTTCAATGCTCATTATGGTGGTCTAAGGAACAATTGTTACTCAGGTCCTGTGGCACTTGGGAGAAATTGTTGCCATTATTTAAAGAATGCAGATTAGCTAGATTTAGTGACCTCTCCAGAAATAATCTATATCTGGGAAATCTATCTTAAAGCAGGCCAAACATCTACATTTAATGCTTTGTCATATGCATATGAAGTTATCCCCTCCTTGTTATATGAGACTCACGCTTTTCTCTTTGACACCTTACACCCCTGATCTTCTTTCTTAGTACAGTCTATATATCCCCATTTGTTCTGTTTACTTTGGAATTTTCAGCCATGTGAAATTGTTCACATTATGTAATTAAGTTTGGTCATTGTTCTCACTAATCTGTCTCGTTAACTTGTTTGCCTGTCTATACCCAGAAGAATCCAGGAGACTGGGGAACTTTTCCCCAGCATCCTTACATGGGCTGCAGAACTTTCATATGAGAACTATTGTGGATGGAGGGTACTTGTTAAGTTTGGAAATTATTTGGAGATACAGAGATGAATTTTAAGGTTCTATAGATCACATGTCTATTAACCTGAGTGAGGACAATTCAGCATGCCTGATTTAGAAAGCTATTCAAGTGTTCTAGAGCTAAGAAGTTTTGGATAAAAATGGAATCTGTGGTAAAAATTCATCTTTAAATATAGCAAATAGGGAAGAAGAGTTTATTCTCTAATAGGATTGCTTTATAAACAAAAAGTATATTGTACTGTTTATTCAGCTTTTTTTCCCTTGAAAATGAAGACTTTGCTCCTGGAATCTGAGTGGGATTAGCAGCTGTGTTCTTTGAACAAGGAGCACCCTGAGTCTAATGGCAATTCCAGTCATTGCACGCAAAATGATAGGTTATCAGTGTGGTTAAGAGTAAAGTTAATGCTGCCTGGGCTCATACACTTACACACTGAGTGACCTTTCCACACATTACATCTCTCTGTCTCCATTTTTCATATATGTAAGTAAATAACATAAACTAGTTCTGATTAGAAAATGAATTTTGTACCTCCCTCATGGTGCAAGAGGTTGAACATTGCACTGTGAAGTTTCAGCAGCCACTCACTGCAGTGAGAATTCGATCCCCATCCAGGGAGAGGACCCACACGGTGCAGCAGATCTCTCCTGTCTCGCCCTCTGCTCCCATCAGCAGTGTATTTCAGATTTGCCTGTTCTGTTCCCCACTCTGTCTCTGGTTAATCCTCTCACCCATACACCTCTGGTCTTTACCCCAGCTCTTATAGTCATAAATAAATAAAATTTTAAAAAAAAAGGAAAGAAAATGAGTTTTACCCAGGCAATGTGTGTATGATATACCAAAAACTCAGTAAGCATTGGTAATTCTTATTTACTGTTGCCTTTATAATTTTATAATTTCTGACTGAGATGATCACGGCTGGGTCAGTGTAAACTAAATACCATTGTCACCAGTAAAATAAATAGCACTTCACAGGGATGATAATGCGGAGCCTTCAATGGCCTCCATTTACTATGGTGTGAAACTCAGCCTAAGTGCTCAGGTACAGGTTCTCCAGGGAAATTCATCAGTTTTTGGTCTGCTACAATTCAGAATCTTGGAGTTTTGAGAGCTGTAATTTTTTCAAGCATAGACAAGTGAAAGGAAGCTGTGAAAGTTAAAACCAAACCTTTGTCACAAAAAAAATCCAATGATGAAAGTTTCTAAAGGTCAAAGAACATAAGATCACTTTATCCACAGTCATGAGAGAACACACTTTCTGTGATTATTAGTAGCTTAAAAATTGTGAAATCTCGGATGATAAATTATTCCTGAGCTTATCATGAAAACTAAGGATAATGCCGATTATGTTAACTAATCCACAAATAAGTAGTTGTTATTCTTTGTAAATATTTAATAAGTTTCTATTATGTATGAAGAGAGATTTATTTTCAAAGTGTTGCATTAAATAGAAAATATGCTGCATTTATTCAATGATAAAATTGAATGTATGAAATATAAATAAAACACACACTTCCTCAACTGAACTGGGTACTATTTAGTATCTGAAGTCAGTGGATTTCATATTAAACATAGTAATTGGTTAACTAGGCATACTGAAGGGACAAAACAACTAACCATTAAAAATGCTTAGTCTTACCTATTTGAAACTAGTTTTTTGGATGCAATTGAAAAATAACTGAATATGGAAAATATAGGCCTAAGAAATAACTCTGTGTACTTGGGAACCTACGTCATTGCTTTGAAAACATGAGAAAAATTTATTTTACTTTCTTTTAGGGGCTAGCTTCTTTGTATTGTATTAATTTTTTATTGTGGTAATAGTGGATTACAACACTTTATGATTCATAGATAGGATTTTTGCCTCTTCAGATATATGTTACCACACCACACTTACCACCAAGGCATGCATAGTCTTCCATCATACCCTTATTGGACCCCTATCTCCCTTTGCTTCCCATACCCAGCTTCCCACTCTGGCAACCTAAATTTCCAGATTTTTAATTTGTTTTGGTTTAGTTTTGTCTATTCCTTCTTTTATTTCTCCATGGTCCACATATAAAGGAAAGTTATATTTTAATTCCATGTCACAGTGAAGTGATTGAGTATCTGAAAAGAAACAAAGTCTACTACAGAGTTTGATTAGGCCATGAGTTTGAAGGATTTTTACATGTCTTTAGGAAAGTGTTGGCTACTGTACACTTTTACAGTAGCTAATATCATCATAACCTATCTTGTGCTGCTTTGTGTGAAGTTCTAATGAGGAGTAAAATTTAATGTGATTAACAATGAGTATCTTCCTAGAATGTATCCTTAGATATTGGAGGAAAATGAACATTTCCTGTTTTATGAGATTGGGGTTGTGAGATGAGGTATAGCTCAGGCTGTTTTCTAATTGCTGCTGCCTGGTTGTGTCAGTGAAACTCCCATCTCAGTGGCAGCTGAGGGGGACCCGGGTCTCTAATCTTTCTTCTTCTCTCTGTGTCTTGCTGTTAAAGGCAGGTCAGCAAGGATTTTTTTCTCCTCTATGTGTCAGGCTCATGAAAGAAGCAGACATTCGGTATATGCATTCCAGCGAGATCACAAACTGGCTGCCTCCTGATAATACATTTCAAAGGGGTCTAGTGTATTCTGACTTTCTGCTGGTTGACTTTTAAACCCCCCTGCATATTTATTAAATGAAAGGCTGTGTGTCTTTTAACCTAAAATTGAAACCCAATTGTAAAGTCATGTAATTGAAAAAAATATGTGTTACGAGAGACAGTGATACTGTTAAGGAAGCAATGTAACACGTGGACCTTTTTCATAGAAATCTTTTAATGAAAAGTTACATAAATGTCTCACTACTTAGAAGTTCGTGGAAATATTTATGAGGACAACTTCCAATTAGCCCTAACTTAAAGACATTTTTTCAAATGAGTATCAAGAATTCTGGAAATACAGGACTTTTTTTTATTTATTACTAAACCACTTTTATTTATTTTTATATTTTTAAAAGATTTATTCATTTATGCATACAAGAACTGAAGCACAGACCAGAGGCCTGTGGGGGTGAGAGGATTCACCAGAGACAGAGTGGGGAACAGAACAGGCAGATAAATTGAAATATACTGCTGAGGGGAGACAGGAGAGGTCTGCTGTGTCATGTGGGTCACCTCCCTGGCTGGGGATCAAACTCATGCTGTGGTGGCTGTGAATGCTTCATAGTGCTGTACTTAACCCCTTGCACAACCAGGGAGACCCAACTATACCACTGGATTAGTACCAAGAAGAAATCCAATACATATTTTACACGAGGGCTTCTTAGCAATCATGTCCTCATGTCATCTGAGATTACATTTTGATTAAAGACTGAGGATTAGAAGATTCTAAATTTGTGTCACCAAACTTAATAATATGTGTCTTATACATATATATTAGGGTGATCTTAGTTTTGAATCTGTAATGTGATTTATAAGATTCTACTAAGACCCATTGAAATTACTTACAAAGATGGCATTTTGGAAAGCCACAATGGAACTGTGCCTTTGGACAGGCTTGAAGACAAAAAATATGCATCTTAGAAATAACTTATTATGTGCATGACATGAAAGAGGTCTCTCTCATCCCTCCTCCCCAGTGACAACATATTCAGATTGTTCATATTTGTCTTTATTTCATGAAATGGAAATTTCCAGCAGATTGGTTGGCTTTCAGAAGGGGGAAAAAATGGCCATGGTAGTTATGAATATTGGATTATAAAACACAACAAATCTTCTAGAGGTGCCATTCATTCCCTTCATTTTGCAGGGCTGATGATTAAGAAACCGCAAAGACATAAAACATTTTAAGTATCTAGCTAATATATTTGGATTTTTTTTTCAAGCTTTTTTTCCCAATCACTGAAATCTGTTGGTTTCCTAATTCATGGTGATATAATTAGCTTATTCATTTCTTTTGAGTTTGTATACGACATTAGGTCCAGAGGGCTCTTTGATCCTTTTCAAAATTGGTGTTTTGCTCCTTTTGGCAGCTAATGTATGGATGCCATTTGGAGCATAACTTTGGTTATTATGTTGCTCACAGATATTTTATTGTACATAGAACTGAGTTTTATGGAAAATTAAAGTCACTATGTGAAATCTTAGAAAAAGAAAAAAAATTTAGACAAAATACTTGACTCTTTCAAATTGTTCCCTTTTCATTTAGTCAAAATTCTTAACAGATTAAATAAAAATTATAAAAAAATGCATTTTTTATTTGATGGCATCAGATGTTTTATTTTCAAAAATAAGGAAAAGTTTGAATTTCTCTAAAAAATAATTCAGTAGACATTTGTGCTAGGAAAACAAAAAGATATTTGATACACTCTTTCCTTTTAGTTTGGTAGTATTATATATTCAGAAAAATAAAAAGTAGCAATTGTTTTTTGGACTGATACTTACCTGATAATGATTTATTTGATTTGAGAGTTATTTTTCTGTTCAAATACTTATGCGTTTGCATGATGATAGTTTGCCCTCCCTTGGATTTCCTATGGAATATATGATTTAAGATTACTTAACTGATGAATTAAAAAGTGGTAGTCCTAATTGTGGACTAGGCTTAGAGATTTAGAGCAAGTTATTTACCCTTTTATGTTACATAAGACAACTTACCATGGAGCAGGTGGCCATAATGTTTTTAAAAACAGACAACTTTGTTTACTAAAGGTTTTCTGATACTTGTGAGTTAGGTTGGGATACAAACCACAGGTATGTACCACTTTGAAGCTATATTTCCTTTAAGCATTTAGAAGAATCGGAATTGGTTTTAGAAATACTTATTGGTTTAGACTTCACAAACTTATAAATATCGTTTAGCTTATGTTTATATATGTATTTACCATTTGGCATGTCTTTGAAAAGGTTTTAAGAAAATATTTAGAAAATACAAACATATTTATAAAACAGTCATATTTATCAATGAGAATATAATAAAAATGATCAGTTGTCATTGTTATCTTTGAGCTCTTTCTATAAGGGTCTCTTTCGATTTAGGAACTATTTATTAAACAAACACCAAAAAAAGTTTACAAGTTCAATTGTTTCTAGAAGAATTCAGTATTGCAATTAAGCAAACTCATTTTCATCTCCACTTAGTTTTCTTTGAATATTTGAAATTGTAGTAGTCAAAGGTGTAGGTCCTTGTGTCACCAGAAACATCTTTTATATAATGACATTCTCTATTTGTGATGCCATTCACTTTTGTTTAACTCTGAGGTTCCAGAATATTTTATTTCATTTTTCTTCAAATATTTTGCTGTGATTTTTCCCCCTATTAACTTGTATTGAAGGCTACATTATAATTTAATCTTTATATTGACTACACACTGGTAGTTAAAATCTAGCACCTTTTTCATCATCTCTTTACTGTTAAATTTGCAATTAATATGCTTTGATGATGATTGTTAGAAGTTATGCCTCTTACAGTGCCAACTAGCAGTACTGGATTATAAGAACATGTGTTAAGAGACAAAAGACATTTCTCTCTTTGCACATCTAATAATTGATCAAAACTATGAAGTAAAATAGGTCAAAGTTACATATAAAGATTATAGTTGAAATCCTATTAAAGTTTGTTTGCAAATTAATATGGAGGATTCAGATACTAAGTAGAAGACTAATATGCTATATGTTTCTACCCTCAGATCTTGCAAAGAGAGAACACTATGCTCCCTCTTAGATCTATCAAATACTTTGAAGCAGTATGCATATATTTGTGTGCACATATATCACAGATCATGTTAGTGTTTCTCCTCTGTTACCAAAGATCATATCTGTTGCAGGAATTCTAGAGTCAGTTACCCAGATAGGGTTGTTACATGTTGTCAAGAGTAAGGGATATGGTGGAGACTGAGGCAGGATGGTACAAAAACAAGATAGATCAAAATAGATCAAAACATGTCGGATTTTCAGTTTCATGTTAAGATTCAGCTCCATTCTGGGAGAAACTGGAGTCAGATAATGGAGCTCTTTAAGAAAGGGGAGTGGAGGCCCTAATTTGTTAGGGAATAACTTTCCAAGGAGAGCAAAGAAGCTGCAGAGAGGGAAGAAGCAAATAACCCTAAAGGGATTTGGGTTGCTTTTTAAATTGAGGCATTTTTTTTTTCTCTTAGATTTGGAATCCTTTGATATTAGTGGTCACACTTTATGAGGAATAAGAAGTAGTAGAGACAACCACATTTGGTCATTTCTTGGCATCACTACACTGCTCTCTCTACCTTAGGGACTTATTTCCATAGCAGAAGTATTAGAATAATTAACCACAAAAGAAGTATACATTAATGCATAGTTTCTAAAATCTATTGACTAACAACCTTTCTTTGAATATAGAGTTCAGTTAGACTTAAGTGGTATGCCCGCGATGATATGGTGAATCTCTGACATTTGTGGACAGCTACAAAGCATGACTTTAATATAAAATTCCTTTGCTCTAATTCTGACTCTCTGAAGAGACTTTCCTAGATGTTAAGTTGTGATCTCAAATAACTCATGCCTTCAAGGCTATGTGGAGGTTGGAGATTGTAGAATCATCATTCTTCAAATTGAGGGAATCTTATTTCTATGTCTACTGTAGCCTGAACTAACTACTCAAACTATTAGTTAATTTTTATTTCAGACTTTATCCAGAATTTGTACTTTTTAATCAAATTATATCAATAATCACTTTATTGATTTATTATTGAATTAACATTGGGTTACAACACTGTATATGATTTAGAGTTATAGGATCTTACTAGCTGGTATATGTTACCGCAAGACATTCACCATCAAGATACCCAAAGTTCATTACCATTGTCCATTGTACCTCATCCTTACATTACTTTCCCTCCATCCCTTTCCCTTTGGTCACATCAGTTCTGCAATGAGATTGCTAGGGTTTGTTATTGGATTAGTTTAGTCTGATCTTTTTTTTTTGTTCCTGTCTATCCCACATATGAGTGAAACCATCTGGTATTTGTCTTTCTCCTTCTTACTTATTTCACTTAGCATAATTCCTCTCCAGTTCCATCTATATTGCTGCAAATAACAAGATTTCATCTTTTTTGAATGTCTGAGTAACATCACATTGCATGTATATGTATGTATATGTATGTGTATATATATATATGTATGTGTCTATGTGTATGTCTATATATATCACATCTTTTTCCATTCCTCTGTCATTAGGCACCTAGGTTATTTCCAAATCTTAACTATTGTGAATTGCTCTGGAATGAAAATAGGAGTACATAATGTCTTTTCAAGATACTGTTTTCAAATTCTTTGGGTAAATACCTAGAATGAGAATTATTGGATCATATGATAGTTCCATTTTTAGGTTTTTTGTGGGACCTTCATACTGCTTTCTATAATGGCTACACCAATTTACATTCTCACCAGTAATGGATGAGTATTCCTTTTTCTTCATATCTTCACCAATGTTTATTAATTCTTGGCTTTTTCACAATAACCACTCTACTCACTGTAGTTCAAAATGCATTGTTTTTGAAGTGCATTTCTTTATGAAAAGCTATATAGAACATCTTTTCATGTGTTTATTGCCATCTTCTTTGGTAAAACATCATCACCCAAATTTTATTTACTGTATTTGTTATTGTTGTAATAACTTCATATTTTAAACCAAAGATAACTTTGGGAACCATCAGGTAGAATTTACAACTATTAGTGATGGATGAAGGAAAATACTCAGAAAATAGCAGGTCTTTTACATATCCAGAAGATTGACGTAAATCCAGAGGTCAGGGTTTCTTTCAAATAGCATTGCTAGAATCACTTCAATACAATTATGTTAACTTATTTACCACTGTGTTCCAGAGTGGTAATGCTGAAATGTCTTATTAGGGTACTTTGTGGTAACTCAACTTTTTGATTAAGAAAGAGTATCACACTTTGAAAAACAGTATGACCAAGGTAAATTCATTGGGTGAAAAATAATTTTCATGAAGGAAATTAGGGTGTTCTTAAAAGTGACCCATCTATCTCCAATTTAAATGTGAGGAAGCCAGATCTTAGGGAAGTTAAACAACTTGGCAAATTAAAAACTTAGTGAGCGAATGACTTTATATTAAAGTCAGACTGTCAATGCTCAGATCAAGAACATCGAATAGTGAACACTCATTGATACAGCATTTCTAAGCTTCATCAGCATGGCAGCCAAGTAAGAAGATGACATCAGGTCTATGGACTGAGTTTTATGTAAGCAGAGCCACAGGATGTGTGATACTTTGCCAAGAACTTTTTCAGAAAAGAATCTGAAGTAGCAATTTTTTTAGCTGCAGAGATGAGAAAATGTCTTTTTCCAAAACAGGGAAATTCAGGTATGTTACTAGGTTGAAAGAAAGAGATTGGATAGGAAACAGACATTATGCTCATGAAACAATCTAGGCAGAGGCAGGAATGGTAGAATCAAACACTTAGTGGCTCAAAGTAATAACAATTCATTTGAGGTACAGAATGAAGTACCAATGAGTCAAAGATACAGATAAATTTGGAGAGTAGAGGAGGCAAGCAGACATGTTCATGCCTGATAGCCTCAGTGTTCTCAGCAGTAGGAGATGAAATCGTGTGTTGAGTTGAGGGGAGTGAGAATAAGAGTGGGGATATGAGGAGGGTGTGGTGGGAACAGCTGCTGTGTGGAATGGGAAGACCAGCCAAGTAGGAGTGAGTAATAGGGCTGTTGAGCAGCTCTGAGAGTTCAGCTGACATCAGAAATCATAAATTTGTAGTAGTTAATCAGCATGGTTATTCAATTTTCTATGTAAGTTTTGGCAATTCAGGAGCAGTAAGATTAGGACAAGGAGGAAAACAAGAAGAAGAAGGAGGAGATGAATGACAAGTGGGAAGAGGAGGAGGAAATGGAGGAAGAGGGTAAACAGATGGTAGGGTTGATTTGGTAATAGGATTGGCAAGGCAGCTGTGAAAGAAGGTCAAAGAATGAAGACTCAATGATTGTACCCATGAAAGTGCCTTGAAATGGCTGTCAGGGAATCAAAATTAAGTCAAGATAGCAGTCAAGCTAGGATTGGAGACTTATAAAATGGAAGGGTACAATGATAGATATCATCAATCTCTGAAGCCTGAGAAGAGTTTTTGTGTCCTTGCCAAGAGCCACATGTAGGATTAAAGAAGAATTTCACAGTTCTGTATATTACAGAAGACCACTTTTTCTTTAGAAACATTCAGTTTTGTATATGTGGTTGTGAATTGACAAGTCTGAGTAGAAGTGATTGTTAAAAAGAGTTTTGACAAGTGATTGGCAAAAGAATTTTGAAGCTAAATCAATGAATGAGTCATCTAAGTCATCTAGAATAGTTTCAAGTTAAAGAAGGAAAAGGCAACAACAAAACATAAATGCCAAATTATTCAAGTGAATTGATAAAATCTTTATAGATGACAAGATTTAAAAGATCATTAGTTAGCTTGATTGTTTGGGTTCTGTAGAAATTGGGATTATTAAACTAAGAAATAGAACAATGTCCCAAAATTGGAAAGGGAAGTCCAAGAGAATATGCCTCTTCTTTGTCCTGAGATAGGAAAGTTCCTCTCTTAGCAGTGATTACTCAGGTAGTGCAACCTATATAAATAAAATGAAATCAATTGCAAGCAATCCCATGCTCAACACCATAATTTGTCTTTATAACCTAAAATATGTTCTGGGGGATAAATTTCTTCCTCTCAGTTAGACCATGCAAATTTGCATTTCCAATGTGATAATACAAATATCTTAAACACAAAATAATTAACCACAAAATAAGGTCTTTGGCTCACTGTTCCCTCGGTTATAGACCCATGTTTTTGATCTTCTTCACCAACACTTGGCAAATATTTGTACGTACGGTTGTTCTCCACTTACTTGTATCATAACGTTTATCTTTGGAAATTTAGTCTTTTCCAGTTTTCTGATAAAGCTCTTGTCAAGCTCACCTGAATTCATTTTTAGTCCAATGATTTTGCTGGGTCCAGTTTTTTCTCCTTGCTGAAATCTTGGCATTTGCATGGTTGTCCATGCTCTCTCCCTGGAATACCTTGTACCACCATGTTCACTTGGTTTTCCTCCTCTGTTGTTGATTATATCTTCTTAGTTTTCTATACTGCTTCTCCCAGATATCTAAATCATGTGGTGCTGCATGAATGTGTGCTTAGGTCATCATTCCAGACTTCCACCTGGACTCCACACTCAGTATAATTCTACCTACTTGGCTTTTCCTCAGCAATGGCAACAGTAGACCATGGTCAAGTGGTAGGTTCATGGTCAAGTGGTAGGTTCTTGGCTCTATTCACTGACTGCCTAAGGAAAGTCTCTCTGCACTTTAGTTTTATTATTTCTAAAATTAGGATGATAATAGGGTTATTGGGAGAATTAAACCAGTAAAAAATATAAATAAAATTAATATTTAGAAATATGCT
Organism: Galemys pyrenaicus; assembly: GCA_019455555.1. Taxonomy (NCBI): domain Eukaryota; kingdom Metazoa; phylum Chordata; class Mammalia; order Eulipotyphla; family Talpidae; genus Galemys; species Galemys pyrenaicus. The sequence continues at coordinate 11,387,122 of JAGFMF010011678.1, read as the reverse complement.
GGGCTTAGAACAATTGTTCAATGCATGCTAGTTGTTAATGTCATCACCAATATAACAAAGCAAAAGCTGAACTATTGACTTTTCCCTCAAATACCTTCCATTTTGTTTTCTTTATAATCCTTTCTCATAGGAATGAGTTGTACTGACAAGCATTTAGTTTGTTCAGGGTAAAACTTGGAGACAATCTTTAGCTCTTTTTCCTTATGTGCTATACCAGAATATCCATGATTTCTATCATCTTTATCTCAAAATCTATACCAAATGATGACTTATCACCACTTCCTTTTCTAAGCCATGATCCTTGCAAGCCATGGGCATCTGCTATATCTCTAATTCCATTATACTCCTTACAATACATTTTCCATGGAGTGATCTTTCTAAAGTGCTAATTCAAACATATCCATCCTTCAGTAGCTTTTTATGACACTGAGAATAAAACCCAGTTTTCCGAAGTGGTCTGCAAGCATTCCCTGACTGGGTACCAGCCTGCCTCTGGGACCTCAGCTTCTTTCACTCTCAGTATTTATTACTCACTAAACCAAAGACAGTTTGACCTGGTTTTCTGCCACTCAAACATGCCCAAAGCTTTTGCCTTTCAAAACCATTGAACCTGTTATTCTTTCTGTTCAGAAAATTTTCTCCCCTCTGGTCTTCATACTCCTGCCATCTCATCATCATTTAAGTCTCACTTCAAGTGGCAAGTCTTCAACAGTGATTCCCTTAACCACTTTCCAACATTTTGCTCTATATCATAGTTTATGTCATACTCATTAGGACATGCAATCTCTGCCCCAACCTAGTAAATCCGAATGGATGACATTTGCCTATGGAAAAATATAGGGATCTCTTGCAGATTTTCATTTGTTCTACCTGATTATTTACATTTTGATCTCAGATTTCTTAAATTTTACTTTGGTGTAGGCTTGGCCATACAAGTTAAATAATTATTAGATGATATACTGGTGTCTCATGGTGCACCAGAATTTGGAATGCTGTTAACATCTCCAGAAATCCTCTTCACATTTGTAGATGCTGACATGAACAATATATGTTTGGGGATCTACCAGAGAGCTACAAGTTTTAGAAATTTGAGTTAATATTCTTCATATATTTGTGTGAGTGTATCTGTGTTTGATAAATACACAGACTGTTAAAATGACCTGGAAGTTATTTATTTATGCATACAAGAAGTGGTAGAGAGGTGCAGGGGTGAGAGGATTCACCAGAGACAGAGTGGGGCACAGAACAGGTAGATCTACTGAAAGGCAATGCTGAGGGGAGCAGCGGGCAAAACCGGAGAGCTCTGCTATGCCGTGTGTGTCAGCTCTCTGGCTGGGGATTGAACTCATACTGCAGTGGCTACTAATAGCTCCATAGCACCACAGGGTGGCCCTTTAAATTACTGTTTTAAGGACAATATATGACCATATCAAGTATGACTAAATAGCAATCATGAGCTTCCCACTAAAATAGAATGGATTTTTAGTAATAAAATGTAAATATAGTATTGCAGTCCCAACTACTTTTAATTACCTCATATCTGGATATAAAACTAGGCTTTCTAGATGTGGTACAAAACCACAATTATTATATTTATGGATTTGGGTGCATTTTAAAATATATAACAAACAAATGTTTTCTGATTAAATATCACATGCCAGGCCATACCCAGCACATGTTGTGACATTATTGTTTTATAAAAAATGAAAATTTGGTGATTACTGGCAAAATTCTAATTGGTAGGAAGGGTATTTGGACAGACCATCTAATTTTAATATATTATAAATCACATGATGAGAAGCTTAGAGCATAAATTTATGGACACTTTCAAACAAAAAAAGTTCTCAGTTTCTTTTTTTTAAGATTTATTTATTAATGCATATAAGAACTGGGTTATAGGCCAGAGATGCAGGGGTTGAGAGGATCTACCAGAGACAGAGTGGGGAACAGAACAGGTGGACTGACTGAAATACATTGCTGAGGGGAGCAGCGGGCAAGAAAGGAGTTAGCTCCCTGGCTGGGGATCAAACTCAGACCATAGTGGTAATAGCGCTGAGACTTAACACCTAAGCAACCAAGAAGGCCCCTGGATTTTCTTTTTTTTTCTGAAGTACCCTAACATGGCAAAGTCACAGGGCTCTCTGGGGGACTCTACAGTGACATGCGAGCCTCCTTTTCTTAGCTGATGTGGGAGGGAGTCGTGGGTATCTGATACATCTCTGTGTTGGTGTCTGCAGAGGAAGAGTGAGATCCAAACATATACAAAGGCTGTGGGAGGGATAGAAAAGGTGCCAGTACTGACTAAATGAACAATTATGTTGAAAAGGATTTACATGCATTTATTATTGACTTTGGAGAAATGATACAGTTGATAAATTCCAAATATCATAGAAAAGACTATAAATTGCATTCCCTATTCTAAAGTATTCTAATTTCTAAATATAGTTTTTATGGATTTGTTAAGAACAAGATGTTTGAATAACAGTTTTCTGCTTTTTTATTATTGTTGTTATTGGTAAGTAAAGCCAGGAAACTTTCAGGGCATCATACTGAATCTTTCTCTCTCCTTTCATTTTTTTCCCCCTTCAGGATAACTTAGACACAATTCCTAAAAGAACACCATTTGGCCAATTTCCATCTGGCATCCTTCCCCTCTTATTTTCACTGAGAAGTGTGGAATCTAGTTTTAATGCTATTTCTGAATAAATTCAGCTTTCAACTCAACACCCATCCTCCCCCTTGATTTTTTTTTTTGTATGAGCAGTTACCTCTTTTTGTAGGAAAAATAAATATAACTCTGGGCTTTCAATGGCGAGAATCAGATAAAAACAAATTGTGGAAATATGGGCTCACTAATTTCTAGTAATCTTTTGTAGGTTTTAGAGTACAAATGTGCTATGTGAAAAAGTTCCGTCTGTGCAGAAGAATCAAGTATTTTACACACAGATAATTAGAAAATTGTCAAGACATATGCTGCTTTTTACAAACGTTTTTATATTTATTGTTTCACAGATGATACCAAAAATCATCATGGTGCTGAATTATGAAAAACCCCTCAACTTAGAGGTCTTCATCAGTGACTAATTGCTACTATTTGTAACCCACTTTAAAAGCAAATAAAGCACCCATCTGGTAATTCTATTAATGGCTTCTATATTAAAATGACTATTGGTCCTCAAAAAGAAAATATGCAATTATGAAATATTCATATTCATGTCACTGTTGAAAAGCTCACAAATGCATCTGGAAAAGTAGAGTTTATCATTCCTTTTCTCTTTCTCTATTAAGCCTATAACCTTTCAAAAATTAAATGGATTAATGATGGCACTACATATATACATATACTTAAAGATATAGCTACTTAACAAAATGGAGAATTAAAGCAATTATCTGGATATATGAAGGCAAAAGAAAATAAGAATGCCTCATAATTAATTATTTGGATAGCAATTTCAACTCTCTCCACCCTTCCCAATCCCCAAATTTCTGTGCTGCTGGTGACAGAATTGATAGGACTTAAAATACCCATATCTCCCAATGGAAAAGAGGGTAACAGAAGCTTTAGTTCTAATCTTGATATTTTGAAACTCTTGACCTTGAGCAAAACTGTCTGAGACTTTGTTGCAGTGGTGGTCAAATGTGTGAAATTGCCCTGCTAGTCTTAAATGCTGTTGTGAAGAATTAAAGAAACGAATAGGTGAAAATATTTTGAAAAAGTCCCACATAGGAGGCAGAGATAATTATCACCATGCAAGCTACTGAAATAGGTCAACCTTTATTGTCTAACTGAAGGCTAAAATAGTTTATCTCTGAGGAGAAATGAGATGTAGACTTGTTTCCTTTGCTCCTTGGAGGTTGGTGAATATCCATCCCCTCACTTTGCACCTCCTGCTGCATGGGGGTTCATCTGGGCCTCTGCATTTGATGTCCCAGTGAGCCTCTCAGAAGAGACAGATGGGTTGGTCTGGCTGACATTCTGTGTAACACACACCGTGGCCCTGACCCCCATGCTTTAGTGCTTTTTTATGATTTTGCGGGGCCGGATCACTCTTATTGCCTTTGTACATGCTTGTACTGCACATTCTCTTTTTCTTCTGGCTACATTTTCCTGTTCTTCAATAGGCAGCTCAACTCTAGATGGTGTGATTATAGGTGACTTATATATTTTTTCTTTTTTATACTTGACTTTTTTAGCTCTCTTTCATGACTTTGATAGTTACAACATCCTTTGAAGCTTTTATTAACAAAAACCTGAGGTACTGCACTTGCAAACTGAATCAGGTTTAAGAGCCCCTCTTACATGTTTCTCTAAATAAGTGTTCACTTCTTCAAATAATTATTTAAGTGTAATAAAATTCTCACTAGACTGAGGTCTTCTGTGACATACAGTGCTTCATGTCTGCTATAATATCAATAATAGGCATTTATCATATGTCAGTGAAATGAGTGAGTAGTTTATACACATAGTTCATTTTAATTTACTAAGTAGATATGAGAAGTTTAAATATCTAATAATTCATTAGATGTGGAGTTAATGTACTATCCAACATACAAATTCCTGTTTTATTTTGTGATTTTATATTCAATGGAAATAAAAGGTGAAAAATATAGAAAACAAACAAATGATGATACTCTTATAAATAACATTTTCAAGGCATTTAATTTTTTTATTTCTTTTTTTTGTTCTGTATAAAGCATTTCACCTTCACAATAATGACTATACCTCACAGAAGTAGAGGCACTAAGGCAAGGTAAAGACACAACTCATGAAATCCAATTTAACTTTCATGATGAATTATTATTATAGATCATTTTTAACTATATGTTAATTTTGTGGCAAAACTGAAATTTGGATAACTGGTTATATTAAAATAATAATCAGAAGCTTTAAATAGTCCTCTCATTTAGAAAGATATTGTCCCTCCACTGGAATAGTATTATTCCTCCAATGTGGCAATCATTGGCATTTGGCATGAACTGACAAATATAAGCACAATTTTATTTAGTGTGACTCAAAAGACATTTAGTACATATCAATTGATTCACAAAACTCTAGATATATAAACGGCCATGAGTTTTTGGCCTTTTCTTTGAAGAGCTGGTGTTAAGGAGGCAAAAATATAATCAATTACCTACCAAGAAAATGTAAAATATTAATTATCAACATTCAATGAAGGTTTCTTAAGATGACTTTGCTGGGCATTGTGTTGGATACTAATAAAAATTAATGGAAACAAAGTAATGTAGAGTAGTTAACTCTGGCGTTAATTGGAATTAAAGCGCAGGGATAAAACTACCTTTCCAATGGTCACATTAAGTGAACCCACAATACTTTTTATATGGAAACCCTCAAGATATTTTAGTTTCCTTTGAAATCAGCAGGAAAATAAGGATCTCTTAATTTCCATATTCATTTTGAAAATGTTACCCAGTGTTATAAATTTTAAAATCACATTTAACCAATGTAATCATTTTCCTCTCAGAAATTCACTAAGAATTAGTTGACTATGCAAAATATGAATTATATTATATTGTATAAAAAAGTTTACTTATAAGTCAATAGACTTGATATTCTTTCTAGAAGTAATTCAAAATGAAAACTTGATGATTAAGTCATTTTTGTATTCATACTGCTGAATTCCCTTACACTAATTTCAAAACTTTACTACATCAAAGAAAACTTTATTCTGGTTAGTATATACTATTGTTTTCATTTAATTCCAGCTTTAATCAATTTCTTAAAGGCTATATTCTTTTCATTTCCTCTAAATCCTATTTTCTTGTATCTATCTCTTTTCTTTCCTACCTCATTTAATGAAGGCAAAACATTATTCATCTAATTCATATTGCTAGAATAACAGTAAAACTACTTATATTTTTCTTATTATAAAAACTGTAGTGAATAGTAGGTGAGCTGAAGAATTTAATTTTTAAACTAAGTAAACATGCACATATTAAATTCTCTAACTGTCATAAATATAATCAGGTCTTTAATTGGAAAATTAAGGAAACATGATTCTAAGCATTATGAAGATATATTGGGCTTCTGGTGGTTAATACATCTAGGGAGATGAGGTAACTCAATCAGAATGTCACACTCAAACTCTGTTCTGAATACAGCTATTGCACATCTATCATATGCAGAGTGTAGAATCATTGGACTTTTAATGGTAGGTCATAGCAAATATTATAGGATACCAGCTCCTATGAAAACAGTTGGATTGCTGAATACTGCAACCTATGTTTTTGAATATGGAGAAAATCTAGTGTTTAATTTTTTTTTTCATTTGTTACATATTTAATGACAAATCTGAAATCTTAAAAGAATCAGCAGACAAAAGCATTTGTATAATTTAAATTATTCATTTTGGGATATCATTCATTGGGTGAATTTGTAAGAATTCCATTAATCACTGGATTCCTCCATATAAATTTCACTTATTCATTCAAGAAAATACTAATTTTACAAAACATTATGCTAGAAGTACTGTAGTACAGTAAAAAGTACAATACAGTTCTTTAAGAAATTTATAATTTAGTAGGGGAAATGTAAACACAATGTAAACACGGTATGATGTGACTGATCCTATAGTTTAAAGGAAAGTCATTGAACTCAGAATGAGAGAACAATGAAGGTTATTTCAAGAAAGCAACTTTCAGCTGGCTCATAGATTTGCTAATTGGGTAAATTATTCAAAGTGATATACCTAGATTTATCTTTATTTAACATCATTATGACATTTTTACTGAATCTATTATTTTTGCTATTTAGTTAGGCAAATATACCTTAATGTCAGTTTTTTACAACCTACTTTTACATATAGGAAAAGTTTACTAATAGGTGTTATTTACAAATATGAATTAAATATATGCACTTACATATAGGTAATATAGGTGCAGACTAATTGATGTATGTATTATGTAAGTACACTTTTCACCTGTATATTGAAGATTTTTTTTATCATGCCTTTTCAAATTTTTCTGTAGTTTTAATTTCATACCATGTTAACAGTAAACAATTTTGTCTTATGGATTTATTTTTTTTATAATTTAATTATATTTTCCTTTAGTTTTGAGTCCTTAATGAATTGTAAAACTATGTGAAATTCAACACCAATTCGATTTACTTTCATCTTGTCCCGGTCTAAAAATAGTATTTCTTTTCTTGACTTAATTTCTCTTATATGAGAAAATCTCTGTACAAACAATCTCTGTTGACTGTTATTCACCATACATTGCACTAATTTTTAATAGTTGGTACAAAGACATATGGAAGCAAATTACAGAAGTCTTTTCTTCTTGTGCATATTGCTATGGCTTAAAATATTGATATAAAATTTATATAACTCATTAACTAAGCTTATTTTTAAGTTTTGGAAGAGGTTACTAGCTCCAAACATTTAATTCTTATTGCAAAGGTATAAGGGTGAATAAGTTCATTTTTTCCACAATTTTAGTTAAAGAAAATATGTTAATTGAGACTGAATTGAGCATCTGCTCCCCCAAACTATGTTTGACATGACAGGAATGTAAAAAGTAGTTTAAGACACTAATCCTGCACTAAGTGGGCTTAGAGAGTAAAACTTTGGACTAGACCAAGAAGCACAAACTAAGCAGCACTGTATTAGTAAAACATTATAAAAATGAATTTTAAGTTAAATGTTAGGTCTATAAATGTGTAGATATAACAATCAAAAGGAAAAAATATTTAGTATCTCATTACAGATGGAACTTTGAAAAAAATTAAAATATTATAAATATAACCATTTAGTAAGTGACAGAATAGATCTCTAAATTACATGGAACACATTTCTAGAACGAACCCTGGTAAATTATTAATTTTGAGTTTTTTAGATTATTCAGGTTTTGTTCATCCTCTTAAAATATCTTTTTGTCTTTATAGTAAATTCAGAAAGATACAGCTAAATTTTCCCAATGAACATTAAAGTATTTTAATCTATATTTACACATTTAAAGAAATTCAAATGATAACAGATTCTCTCTTGAGTTTTTTATAATGCTGCTCATGGCATAGTTTGCTTTAAGATATATTTCAATTCTAAAATCCCTGAAGTACTTCACTCCTGCAGTGATTGACTTTGAGAGAGATGTTGAAAGTGGAATTTGAATTTAAAAGTTATGATTTGAAACACATTTTCTTGTGTCAACTTTTGACACTGACCTTTTAAAAAAAACATGTGAGCAGGGATTTTTCTCTTTAATTATGTTGCTTCTTTTAAATTAAAGCTGTAATGTAATTCTTTACAAAATGAGGTAAAATTTTGAAGTGAGATCATTTTAGTTCTCTTAGAATTTGTTAGTAGAAACTACATATTTTTCATGAGAATTCAGAATTATTGTTTGAAACAGTTTTCTTTATTTGGGGAGGGTGAAGGCAAACAGAGCACTTGTTCTCCAGTGATTATCTATTATACAAAAGCATATTCCTGCCTTTCAAGATAAGTTTTACTGAATGAATGTGAATCAGGGTTTCATTATAAAGGAAAGATACAACAGATACTGGAGTGTGAGGTATTGATCAGAAAGCACTAAGGGAATGACACAGTTTGGGGGTTTCTTCTAGTCTTTTCATTATTAAACTTTTTGTTTCCATTCAAATTCAGAAAAACTTCATCAGTAGACTTTTAATTAGTGTCTTACACTATTCTTGCAATATGCTGCCAGAAATTCAGCATATATACACCAGTAGTGTAGAAACTGGTCATGTCAAAACAAGTTGACAGTAGAGAACATTTTTAGATTTTTAGATGATTTGACCACACAGTCCATGTTTTGAGAACTTCAAAGAAAAAATTTCTCAACACCATGACTGTTGTAATGTAAGGGAAAAACACGGATATCTAAGTATTAGTAACCAGGATCTGAATTGATGTCTGGTATTAATTTGCTCTGGGACATGGGTTAGGTCCTTTAACATTGTGAAGTCTTAGCTCTTTCATCCATCTCCATCTATCTTCTAGAATGTTGGAAAGGCTCAATGAAATATGGTATCTGAGACCTTACTCATGGTGCATATATTTTTAAAGAATCTTTCTCCATTTTTCAGTATACCTAGTTGTATTATTTAACATCCTGAAATTTAGTTTTTAGTCCTTTAGTTAATTATTAGTGGGTACGAAGATATAAGTAACTGCATTAAATATCAACCCTTTGTACACTTTCCTTTTCTTCCTGTACTTATTATTTCTATAAATTTCACTAAGTAGAAAAATATATGTAAGAATAGCATAAGCAAATGAAGAGCAGGGACTAATGTAATATTTTAAAGGATATCAATTTTTCACTTTCATTGACTTCCGTTTTGATATGATGAAACTGATTTTGGTATGAAATTTTTTTTAAAGATTTTATTTATTTATGCATACAAGAGCTGGGATACAGGCCAGAGTCCAGGGAGGTGAGAGGATTCACCAGAGACAGAGCCAGGAACAGAACAGGCAGACTGACTGAAACACACTGCTGAGGGGAGCAGTGGGCGAGGCAGGAGAGGTCTGCTTTGCCATGGGGGGCCCCTCCCTGGTCAGTGGTAGAGATTGAACTCATGCTGCGGTGGCTGTGGTTTGCTTCATAGTGTGTAGCTTAACCCATTGTGCCACCAAGGAGGCCCAGATTTCGGTATGATAATCGATCATTGATTACACTTTTCAGGATATTGTGGCATTTTGTGAAAGCACTTTAGTTGTTTTGTTTTTGTTAAGGGGCAAGTGTCCTATTGGGTTGCTATTTCTTCTACCAGAAAAACGTGTTTAAAGATACTTGATAAGTTTCTGCTTCTAACCCTTACTGCTACAGCAGTCTGTCTTAAACATTTTAGCCAGAATAATTCTTGTCAAATAGAATTCAAATTATTCCACAGACTAGAAGACCCTAGTGACTTCACAACTCACTTCAAGTTCAAGTCAGAGCTTTAAGGCCCTGCCTGATCAGTTTTCCTCCCCTCTCTAAGGATATCTCTAATTCTTTCTCTCTCACTCAGCTTCAGCCACTTTCTGCTCAAAATCTTTCTACCTGCTCTGTTTTCTGACGTGTTTTTCCAAATTTCCACACAATTCACTCTCTTCCCTCTTTCTGGGTCTCTGAGCAGTGAGGACTTCCAGAATACCCAATTTTAAATATTTCCTGACTCCAGGTTCCCAAATGTCCACTCTTCTTCTCCCCTAATCCCACTTCAGATAATGTATTTATGCATATGTGTAGGGATATGTAAATATAATGTCTGTGTATGTATTTGTAGGTGTAATATAATCACTTTATTGGGCATATTTCTCTCTTGTCCATTAGATTGCAAGTTCCAGGAGATTAGAAATTCTAGTGTTTTTTCCTATTGTTGTCTGTGCATTATCTATATATATAGATATATAGATAGATAGATTGTTGAATTGGTTGAATTAAATAGTGAAATTAATGAATTTTTATATCAATTAACATTTTTGAGCCTGCGATCTCTGTTTTTTCATATCAATCAAAGGGAAATTTTAAGACCCATAAAATGAGGCATTTCCCCCCCATAAGAAGGACATGGCTGTAGTTAACTCTTAAACACCAGATTATTCTTTCCATAAAGAGAAAGAAGGTTTTTGTTCCTTGAAAAGAATAAATAATTCTAGTTATAGTAATTAATTCCATGTATATGTAATTAGATAACCATAGTAAACCTCAGGTTTGCTGCATAGAACTAGAAAATCAGAATTTCTCAGAGTCTCATGCTCTACCCACTAAGCTAGCCAGATGGCTTAAAATCAAGGTTTCTTTACTGATAAAGACTCAAGGAAACATCTGTCTCATGCCCACCTGGGAGACTTTGTCTTAAAATATAGAACACCGGGTTCCCAAGCATGAGCTTTCCAATAACATAGCTTAATGATCCCAGGAAATGGACCTGAAGGAATAACATGACTAACAAATAAACATGACAAAACCTGGAAACCAAAGGATTAGTGGCAGGAAAGACTGTGAAACAGAATCCAACAGTGAGATTTATAATCTTCCTTTGCCTTATGCCCACAGTTCTAAACTTAATGTTATTGATTTTCACTGTACTTATTCCTACTGTTAAACATTTTGGCTTTCCATCTCCTGACTAGAAAAGGAAGGATGCTTTTCAGACTCTGTCATTCCTGCTCCTACAGAATGAGAGAGAGATGTCTGAACTGTGGCCCACAGAACACTGATGAATGGCTTTTTCTTAGGGTGCTGTGTTCCTTCTTCTCTCTGAGAGCATAGAAACCAGGCCTCATAATAGACAAGGTCTTTTAGAATTTTTTCTAGCATATGTATTAAGAACTTAAATGACATTTTCTAGGGAGGAAAATCAGTATCCAGAGGAATAAAGAGTTGTGGTAGGGAACCTGTGCTTCATTGTGTTGCTGTTTTGAAAATAGGGATTTTACTAGTTGGGCAGAGCAATGATGTTTTATCTTGATCGCTTCAATGTGCTTTGATTTAAATGTATTACATGAAGATTCTATTTAAATATATATATATATATTCATTCTCTTGGGATCTGATAATGTTTGGGTGGATTGTGTGATTAATTAATGTGTGCAGATGACTTTGTGCTTGCACAAGAATTTTACATTGTTAGGGGCAAATTGAATAGATAATGTAAAAATAGACTCTGTTGCCATTTTGCTAAGGATGAGTTTAATGATTAATATTCAGATTGTCTGTCCCTGCCATTAATTTGATGAAAGTGTTATGTTATGATAGTTCCCTCAATAATTAAGTTAAAGGTAGTTATGAAATCATTTGTTTGGTGAATTTTGTGCAGATAATCTTCAAAATATAGAACTTTTCTCTAGCAAGGTATGGTAAATTCATTCTTAAAACAGTCGACCAAGAGCTCTTCTCTTTAGAAAGTAAACTCTCTTGAAAATTATTTTACAGATTTTTGGAAGGGACTCAGGGTTAAAATGGGCAACAGGGTCTCTCCTGCCTAGAAGGGACCTTAAAGGAAATAGTTGATATAAATTAGTTCTGAATAAAACCTAAATGACATAAATATGGGGCATATCCTTTGTTTTAAGTGTACTCCAAATATGTTAACCTTATATTCTCATAAGAACAATGGCCAGAAAAAAGATATGATTAGTATCAAGATTTAAAATACACTTTGGGACATTTTTAATTAACCATTTTAAGTGGCTTAATGATAGAAAAATATTTTTTTCTATAAAAATAATGACAAAGCAGCACAGAAAACACATAAAGAGAGAAAATAGTATCAGCATTTTCAAAATATGCCCAAAGTTGCAAAAGAAATAATAAAACTTCCTGTTCAGAGAATGTCATCATGTGTAAAAATTTCCAGGACTATTTGTCCCTACTTTATCTCTGTTTTCACACTTTTGACTAAGGCTTTTTACAAAAGGAAAACAATTTATTTTGTATTCTTTAGGAATATGTAAAAGTGACATATTAATCCAAATGATTCTTGTTACTTGTTTGAGTTTGACCCCTGCGGAAGTAGTCTGTTCTACAAGGAGAGTATTTGACTCTACCACTTTCCTATAAAGAGCCTTATGGGTAGTGACATGTGAAAGAGGTTAAATCATATTCACATAATGGAAAAATAGAAATATATTATTCTGATGAGAAATTGAGTCTATTATTAAGGCAAAAATGTATTGTCAATAAACAACACATTTTTTTCCCTGAAGGATAAAGAAGTTCTTAGAATATATAGGTAATAGCCAACACATCAGATCAACTTATATAAAAATGAATACTAGCATATAGATTATACATGGAGAAGCACATGGAGTTAGAAGGAGCAACACGTTTTAATATGAATGTGAGCATTTTGTTTTAAATATCACTTTTGATTATTTGGCACATTTGTTAAAACACAATAGACTGCAGGGATTTACTGATTATGACAGAGGAAAATGCGGTATTTATAAAAAGGAACTACAGTGAAGAAAACTGGGAAGGTTGTTACTGGATTTAATTGGTTATTTTAATCATATGTACCCACCACCATTCTCTATACAACTAAACATTTTTCTATACCTTATCTCAAAAAATTGGACCAATGCCCTCACTTTTTTTCTTTTTTTTAAATTTATTTATTTATACATACAAGAGCTGGGGTACAGGCCAGAGTCGCTGGAGGTAAGAGGATTCACCAAAGACAGAGTGGGGAACAGAAAATGCAGATCAACTGAAATACACTGCTGAAGGGAGCAGCGGGAGAGGCAGGAGAGGTCTGCTGCACCATGTGGGTCCCCTCCCTGACTGGGGATTGAACTCACACTGCTGTGTAGTGGATGCTTCACAGTGTGGTGCTCAACCCACCGAGCCACCAGGGAGGCCCAACCCTCACTTTTTTTTTTTAGATTTATTTATTTATGCATACAAGAGCTGGGGTACAGGCCAGAATAGTGGGAAGTGAGAGGATTCACCAGACAGAGTGGGGAGTAGAACAGGCAGACTGACTGAAACACACTGCCAAGGGGATCAGTGGGCAAGGCAGGAGAGATCTGCAACACCATGTGGGTCCCCTCCCTGGCTGGGGATCAAACTTGTGGTGTAGCAGATGCTTCACAGTGTGGCGTTCAACCCGTTGCACCACTAGGGAGGCCCCGGCCTCACTTTTTATACTGTGTCATCATGATCACAACATAACATTTCTCAAGCAGTTATCATAGGCAGGCATTGATGCTAAGGGCATATGAATCGTCACAATGACTTTGTGAAATAAGTACTGTTATTTGACCCATACAGATAAGGGGACTGAGACTTAGGGAGTTTGAGTAATGTGCTCTGTGGCCTTGTAGCTCATAAATGCCAACATTGGATTCTCAGTCAGTTCTGTCTAATTCTAAAGATCAACTATTAACGTGTCTATGCCCCCTCTGCAGATGTTAGGAAATCACCAAAAATATTTTCTCAGCATTATCAGCTAAATGCTGATCCAAAATAAGATTTTCATCCATTTCCTTGTATTCCAGACTTCTAAAGATACCAATGTCAGGCAGAGGAAAGAGATCAGTCTAGTTTCAGTATCAAAGAGGATGTGCATTTCCACTGTTGACTCAGGTGTTTGCTGTGTCTCTAGCTTGGCACAATGTTCAGAAAACACAAATGAAGTTACACTGGTTGTGCGATAAAGCAAGGGACGATGGCCTCTTCGAGGTCTCATTCAAATGCAGAACCTGGATAGCCCATCTGTCAAGATTTCCCCCTGCTGAAACTGCTTGAATTAGATAGAAGGACACATTCCTCTGGTTGCAAATGCACTTGTCCTCTGAAGTTTAAACAGTGATACCCTTACTCCTTCATAGATTTGCTTCATCCCAGTGACAAATGGACCCGTGTCCTCAGCTGTCCAGAATTTCCCATGCTCTGATATTGTATGCATGACAGGTGAATAGGCAGAACTTGAAACATTTTATTTAAACCCAGCCCCATCCTTTTTTGTACAATTTTATTGTGTCTAGGAATATGCAGTTCAAATGGCTTCTGCATACTGATGTAACCAGAATAGAAACAGTGGGAAGGATAAAATGTGTATCCCAGAGGCACTATTCAGAACCTTCTGAGCTATGTTCCTCGATGCTCAGTTTTTATTAACGGTTAAATTAAGATTTAGATAAATTGAGTTAAGCTCCATAACATAGCAACACAGTAACTGGTGATAGCAAAGGATCAGTATCTCAGATATTGGGTGATAACACAGTTGCAGTAAGTTCTTAAAGGGCAGGGGGGTAACCTGAGAGTTTCTTTCCTCTTTGAGGCATGATTAATTAAAACTCTTCAACGGTGAGGTCATAGGAGAGCCCCTTACCCCATCCCAAACCCAATTAATTCCATTTTCAAAGAGTCCTGCTTTTAGATTTATTTGTGAGAATTGTCTATTATTTAATATAATTTTTACTTTAAAAAAATGAGTAAATTAGAAGCCCGGCTTAATGAAGGGCTAGATGCTGTAAATACTCACAGTGCAAGACACCAGTGAATGCTGGACTTGGAATATCACACACTATATTCAGGACCATTTTCTCATTGTTATGTTGCATTAAACAGCCACAGCCTGGCCCAGAATAAGAGTGAGCAGTGTAAAAGGTCAGAGGCTGTGTTTTCATCTTTTGTTTGTGTTATTATTTCCCAGGCTGACAAATGGTACTGTAAGTCTTAAATAGCTACTTTGCATTCCTATGGGGATATAGTGTGCATTTTTATGAATCCATCCTGCTTTACTTGTGTTTCCACCTCTTTATATTAAAAATTTATATTTTTCAGTTAGACATTTCAAGTATGCGGCTTTTAAGCATCAGTGCTTCTTGTGGTCATTGCACAAGGACTGTCCTTTATTGCATATTGCAACTCCGGGCATGCTGGTGAGAAGAGAGTAATCTACAGGACATTTTAGGACCCTGACATCATTCCTTATCTGCCTCCTAGTTTCTATAGAAGCCACTTGGACCCTCAGTCTTCCAGTGCTATTAGAACCCTTTAGAAATCAGAAGAATTAATTCCTTTTAAAAACAATAGGATACTTTCCATGCTGTAACTTCTTCATTTGAAGGGTTTTGCATTTTCTACATAAAAAGAAATGTAAGCATTAAATAGCAAAGACAAAATCCCGGAGTTTGGGTATAACAGCAGATGACAAAGCAGGCATGGCTAGAAATGAGCATGGAAGTAATATTAACATAGTGAAGAGTTCAGTTACAGTGTGTGATATTTATAATAAATCAGAACATGGAGATTGTCCCGTGTAAGCTTTCAGACAAACCTTAATTATATGGGTAACTTGACTTTCTGCTGGTAAAAATAGCGAGGCATGAATAGGGTGTTGTGATTTATCTCTTTTTGTTGGCGCTATCATCTTACTGCTTTCACTCTGATGCGCCTGTCCTTTGGTATTTTTCATAGTTTGACATGCAGCAGTAATGGTTCTATTAGCTGCAGCAAATCTGCTGAGCTTGCTTTTTGAGGCAAGCATGTCGTCACTGCTACTTTTTTGCACTGTCTTATTAGTACGTGCCCTTTACTGACTCTGCAGGAGCCATCACCTAGAATTAAACATTTTCTGCTAGACCTGTCCTTACTCTGTGCAAAAAGATTATACTCCATTATGCCACTGTCTAGCTGACAGCCAGATACTGCTGAGATTACAATAAAGTCCCTGCAACTTTAAATATGATGCTACCTGGGGGTGTGGGGTTTTGCTAAGGAGAACCATTTGGAGCATTGTCTTTTAGAGAATTGAAAGTGAGAGGGGCTTTTTATGAAATAATATTATGGAAAACATGGTTCTTATTAGATTTATAATAATGGGAACGAGAATCTTGGTGTTGGGAGTAATCAAAAATCTAACAGTGATCCCAGAATATGTCAAACAGTGCAGTCTCTGCAGATTGAAAAGTGCCCAACCCCAACTGGGAATTTCTACATGTCTAATTTGAGGTTATCATTGCTCTAAAAAGTGCCTTTTTCTTGCTTTTTTTTTTTTTCAGGAAAACAATTTCCTTTAATTCACCAGAAAATTTGGAATAAATTCAGACTCAAGAAGGGCAGTAAAGTAGGAGGTTTTAGAGAACTATCACTCACGCAATGGTGAACCCCTCTTGATGACTGTCTTTCTGGTGTTGATTTTGTAACTAAAATGAAGTTTTTGTTTTTCTCCTTTTCTCATATATATGCTTCCTCCTCCGCCATCTGGGCAATCTTTCTCTTTTAGGTCTTTTTTTTGATCGTTTGGAAGCCTTCATTATCTTTTCTCTAGGTCATTGCCCATCAAGTGTAGCTGTATGTGTTCTCTCGCCATTCCACATTGTGTACAAAATGACACTACATGCTCTGAAATCTGATGGAGTATTTTCCTGAGAAAGTTCAATATGTGGTTGTGGCATTTTGTTGAGAGACTTTTTTTTTTTTTCTTAAAAACTTGAATAAGTGAAAATATGGAACTCCTATGTATGGTTGGTTTACTTGATTTTGCAATTCAATGATAAGTCTCCCCAAACCTAACAAAACTAGTTTTTTTCTTTAAAGATTTTATTTATTTATGCATACAAGAGCTGGGGTACAGGCCAGAGGCATGGGGCTGGGGGGTGAAAGGATTCACAAGAGACAGTAGGGAGCAGAAATACACTGCTGAGGGGAGCAGCGGGTGATACAGGAGAGGTCTGCTCCGCACCATGTGGGTTCCCTCCCTGGCCAGGGCTCTAACTGGCACTGCAGTAGCTGTGGAAGCCCCTAGTGTGGTGCTCAACCCTTTGCACCACCAGGGAGTCCCCTAACAGAACTGGTTTATAGAAAGATTTTCCAAGAGTTACTGAAGGCAAAGAATGGAGTGATTGCCTTCCCTTGGGCAAGGGAAGTTCTTGGACAAGTCTGTTCCAGAAGGGAATGGATATTTGACCATGACCAGAGGTAAAGTTTTATTAGGCAACAAAGGAGGAATCAGCACTAAATAGGAAAGATGCATGAAAATGGCTTTGAACTTTGAGTATTCTATTATGGTTGAGGTAGCAGAAGCATAAGGCAGAATATCTGGGTGTTATAACTGGGATGACAGGCAGTTGGAGCTACATGAGCACAATGCTCATGTATAAAAATAAAACATTCATTTTTATTTTTTTTTCACTTTCTCCTATAGGAAATGGGATTTCACTAACAGGTCATAAAGAGTAACCTGTTGCTGTTGTTGTTGTTAAGGTTCACTTTATTTATTTATGTATACAAGAACTGGGGTCTTGGCCAGATGTGTGGGAGTGAGAGGATTCAGTAGAGACAGAGTGGGGTGCAGAACAGAGAGCATCAAGCAAAACAGGAGAGGTCCTCTACTGCACCACTTGGTCTAGCTCCCTTGCTGGGGAATCAAACTCATGCCACAATGGCTGTTGATAGCTCGATTGTGCAATTCTTTAACTCCTGTACCACCAGGAAGGCCCCCCAAGAGTAATTTTTTTAAGATATGTGTTATTGGAAGGTAATTCTGGCAGCAGATGGATGGGAAGGACAGAAATCAGTGACAAAGTGACTAGGACATAAGAGATAGATGATGGGTAAGATGATGAGTAGCCTTATAAATCAAATGTTAGTGGTAACGGAGGGACGGGGAAGATACACACAATATATATAAAGACAAATTGATAAGGCTTGGTGAATAGGTATGGTTATGTTATGTTAATGAGGGTGGTGGCATAAAGATCACTTTGTGGTTTCTGTTTTGAACAATGGAGTAGGTGGTGACACCAGTAACTATGATAAAAAGTACCACAATAGACACGAGGTACTTTCACCAAAGCATTTCTTTTGCAATACTACCTCAGCCTTGTTGAATCATGTCTGGGCTTCTGGGTCAGGCATATTATTTATGTGATTCAGTTTTCAGTGTTGACATTGAGAATCTGTAATAGGAACCAAAAGATTATCTATGATATTCTGTTTTGGTATAATGTGGTAGCACTTCTAATTTGCACTTGACTAAATGTTTTTATATAACTAAATTTTCAATTTGTTTTGCCTTTTAGCTGATTGTTCTCTTTCCTTTATCGTATTGGCCATGAACCTTTAGGAATCCTAAGATAGATCAATGCCACATTAAAATTTAAGGAACTACTTCATCAAAACCACATGCTTCATTTCCTGAGGATTGTCAGTAAGCCAGGGAAAAGAAAACATGTCAGATCTGTATAGTTGTTATTGGACCTCTTGTTTAACCACTGCTTTGCCATACTGGTGAATATGAGTAACTGTTTCTCTATAAAAGCAGAAAGAACATGGCATGACAGAGTCAAACTTCACTGGAGAGTTTTGAGGAAGAGCTATAGTGGTTTAAGTGATTAAACCCTTGGATCATTTTTAACATATCATAAACTGCAAATATTTTTTATAGTTTTTTTTTCCTTTAAAAAATTCTAAAATGGTAGGTCAGGCTAGGCCAACATTGACTGGCTTATTAAGTTAATGTTTAATAAGATGGAGTAACTTCCAGTACTTTAAAAGACTAGGGAACATGACTTGGATAAATAAAGAATTTTTTTCAAATTTAGCTCTCGTTCATTTCTGGCTAGAAAAGCTGTTCTTTTTTTCCCTCTGTCCTTTCTTCTTTCCTCCCCCTTTCCCTCCCTTCTCAGTCCTTCTTTCTTTCAAGCATTAATGCTGCTTCTCATTATTCATGCCCCAAAGAAGACTTCACTCAGCTGACCACTCTTTAAAACCTAATGGCAAAGCTGAAGTTCTACTTCATTTGATAACTTCATTAAAACCATAGCTGCACTATCATTTCTTTATTTATTTATTTGAAGATCCTATATTGAGTTTAAACTCATAAATATTCATGGTGGATTTTGTGAAGGGGAAGCAGGACTGATAGAAAGTTAGTGTATTGTGTCATATTGTGGTTAAGATTCTCTGGGACAAGGATAATATACGTACATAAAACAAATGTACTGAACATTGAGGCAAACTTGGAGTGGTGCCCTATAGGAGTAAACATATGCTTTTAAAAATTGCATCACAGTAATACTGTTTGTCAGTCTCTATCATTAGTCTAACTGAGCCTCTAGCATAGCTAGTATATTAAAAGTCATTTTGGTGCTTATTCCTATCATGCTCCACTTTAGGTAATACTGACTTTAATACCGTGCTTGGAATAGAAACCCAGAAGCTTCTTTTCTTGGAACTGTACCCAGAAGTGGATATACCTCATTCAGGAACATCTAGAGATTTCCAAATCACCAATGGGTACAAACCATAGTGCTTATAAGAGGTTATCGCTAGAGAGGACTTAGGGGCTCTGTTATCTATAACATTACTATCAGGAAAATTTAAATTTCTACTTGACCTCCCAGTGCCTTTAAGAGGCAAATGTGTACCTAATCGATGCCAGTACATTTCATTTTGATATAAGTAAGATAAAAACTGAAGAGAATCTCCATATTCCACACAAAGTTAGATCTCCATGTTATTTACATGCTTGTTGGCTTTTAGTTTATACCTCACTTCCTAGTAGAAAATATTGTTTTTTCTTATTTACTCTTTTCCACCACTTAAGTACTAGATTTCCCACTGAAAAAAACTAAGGCAGTTGAGACTCAGAGATATTAATTCTTTCTTTTTTCCAGAAACTTAAGTCTATAAAGATGTCATCATTCTTCTTTTTGGAAAGTACAAAAATTTACATACATGACAGACAGAGTATTTTTTAAAGAACCATTTGGGAAATCATAAATACAGAAAGAATGGTCATGGAACTGGTATTGGGTGTCATCTACTCAGAAATAAAAAATAAAAGGATAATTAAACTGGTTGGATATTCATGTCTTTAAGCATAAAATATTCAACACACAGCTGTTAAATATTTAAAGTTAAAACATTATCACTTACATTATACTTATGAGGCCATCCATCCGCATGGGCCTCATGCAGCTAGTCCACCTGCATTGCGTGCAGAGCAGTGACGTGTCCTGGACTGGATTATGACAAAATATGGCTTGCATACTCAAGAAGGCTATAATCTAGTTTAGATATAAATCCTGCAAAGTTTGGGCCCCTGGTGGCACAAGGGGTTATGTCTCAGCACTATGAAGCAATCTGCAGTCACTATAGCATGGGTTCCATCCCTGGCAGGCCAGGGAGGTGACCGACATGGTGCAGCAAACCTCTCCTAGTTCACTTGCTGCTCCCTTAAGCAGTGTATTTCAGTAGATCCACCTGTTCTGTTCCCCACTCTGTCTCTGGTTGAATCTGCTCACCCCCAGCCCACACCTCCAGCCTGTACCCAAGTTTTTGTATGCATATATAAATAAATATTAAAAAAATAAATCCTGGAAAGTTCTTGGGGGATGTGTTTATAAGCAAGTTGTTGAAAGAACCATTGACACCTATCTTTTTGAAGTGGCAGAGTGTAACTGTTAATAATGGTTCAAAATATAGATTTTGAAGTTATGTCGCTAGTGTTTAAAGATCACCCCATCACTTAATAACTTGTGACCCCTGGGATTTCCTTAATCTACCTGTTTCCATCACCTCATCTGCAAAATAAGAATAACAAATACGGTCTATTTCATATGATCAACAAACACAAGCATTTACTATGGGCCTTGTGTGTCCTAAGCATTTTATGAATACTAAGTAGAAGAATTCACAAAAGAACTAGGTACTATCTAACATTGAGAGGATAAAAGGACTTGATGTGTATAATGTATTTAGAGCACACAATAAATATGCATTAAGTGCTACCTCAGTAAATATAATCTTCAGCAGAGAAACTTGAAACAATATGGCAAACAAAGGCAATGCCATGTGTATAAACCATAGAGACAAGGGTATATGCATAACATGCTTTCTAAAGCCACCCTCATGATTTTGGTTCTGGTACCTAATAAAGAAAAACTCCTAAGTGGATGGTGGCACTTCTTAATTTTTATGGTAAAAATATGAGACATGGCTGGTTATTCACATTTTAGTGACTTAAAAACGTGCTAACGATCTCATTACTATTAATTGGGCAAAATGCACAATAAGAATACATGTACTCATCAGGAGTCTTAGTCTAGTCATGTGGGAAAAGAATCCATGATTTTCTGAGTTGATTTGAGAGAAAAAAGAAACTGCAAAGCAAAACTGGTGTCCAATTTCGAGAACATGACTCTCATTTAGAGCGTTTCTTCTTAAAGTGGTTGTTCACTATTTTCTACCCACAATAGACACATTCACTCCCTTGAATGTTTAAAAGTAGGGTGGTCCAAGGTGTTTTCCAGCAGGCCATTCACAAAGCTCTGTGTGCCATGCCCCTTTACCTTGACCCGGAGGTTTCTTTTGGCCACAGATATTAGTAGTGACATTTAATCAATACATTTCTTCTAATTTATAATAGTCGTTTGACTATATTTTATAAAAGCTCTTAATGGTCTCTAAGCTTTGTGAGCACTTATTGAATATTGCTGTTACCATGTTTCCTTTGAGTAAACCAACCTGGACATAAAGGTTTGTGTCTTACTTTAATCCAGATCTAACCCAAATGCACCTGCAGATGAGTCTTTTCAAACTTCTCATCTTTTCAAACGAGCAATCCATGCAGCTGCCATTCTGTTCTATGTTTATTTCTGGAGGAAAAGAGGGTTTTGAGGAACTGATGTTGGGGTTTGTGTGTGATACACAGAGAAGATTTTATGTAGGGAACTATATTGTAGGCATAATTCAATACTTTATTCCATAGCCCTCATTAAACATCTAATATATATGTTATAAATATATATATATTTAGATAAACATCTTTATATGAAAAATTCTCCCTTTATTTCCCTGGTCAACAAACAGTAAAACCCAGATATAAGAGAAAGTTGAAGTTTGGTTTTAGAGATTTCCCAAGTTGTAAGCAAACCTAGAGGATAAAAATCTTTATTAATCAATGAGATTTTGCGATTGAGAAGTGAACTGGTTACTGGGTAGGGTATCAATATATCAATATTTAGAAACAACTTCCTGAGCCCACAGATACAGCTTTTGTTCACAAAACAATTGTCAGCAGTAACTTATTAATGTCCATAAAGTACTTCTGCAAATGCCAACTGTTAAGAAATATGCTCAGAACACTCCTAACAGCAGTACAGGGTAATACTGCTACCACCAGGTGTCTAGAAATCTTACCACATGTCATTGTTTTAAATAGATAAGGATATTTCAATGTAACCAATCTTAGCTTTCGGTAAACTGGGAAGAAAAGAACCAAGTAATTTGCATAATCCACGGTCTTGGGAAATAAGGCTTCTAGACTATAAGAGATGTTATTGTATTGTACCAGTTTGCTCTAAATAGAAACATAAAATAACAACATGTTGATGGTATTTTGTCGTGTGGAGCACTTTATGACCCACATTCTTTATGATGTTCTAGTTGCTCCATAGAAACCATGTTTTATAATGAGTAACAGATTAAACAGGCTGGTAAATCATTGTGGTATATCTAGCCAATCAGAATATGTCCTGGTTTTGTAGAATGCTAATGTTTTAAACTTATTTATTCTGTTTCCTCTCATTTTTCTCTTTATCAGTCTTTATTTTATAGTAATCTTTGCTTTAAAAGACTCTCGTTTGGAGATATTTTAAAATGCACACCACATGTCAAAGCCAATTCAACTAAGATACCTAAATGCACGTTATTTAAATTAAATATGAATGCTTTGAAAAGCATATACTTATATCATAATTACTTAAAACTACATTTCCACATTATGTATGTTGTGGAGTTGAATCTTGTCAATGTATGCAAGAACCAAAGTTAGGTTTAAAAAAATTCAGAAAATAAATTATTCGCATCACATACATCTATACATCTGATGGTGTAATTAGCAATCAAAAAAGTACTACATATGGTGATGTAATAGAGACATTATAATTTTGTACATCCTGCTGTTGATGGATTTAGGTACCACATTTTGCACATTTTCTATTTCATTATTTTGGACTAAAAAAAAAGATAAAAATAAAATAACATGTTTTCTTTATTTCAGTTCCTTTTTAATCATCCTTCACGCTTCTTTTGCTTTCCTTCCGTGTCTGGCTCTCATTTCCCCAGTTTAGATAGAACTTGTTTTTCTTCATTTATCTTTACTCTTTCCTGTACTCTAGTGCTAACACTAATAATAACAATAGAAATTTTGGACCTAGATCTGGGGGGATTTCAGAGGTCATTGAGTTTAGTTGTCTGTTTTAAGTTAGTTATCTAGCCATTCTAGAGTGAGAATTATCTATGCTCTTATCAACATCACCACAAATATCTTGCATTTTTTCAAATTATGTTTGATCATATTTTTCTGAATGTTTTATATACTTTAACATTATTGCTCCAGCTAAAATGTTACTGCTCTAATTCTTATTTCATTTTGATGCCCTCAAGTTTTCTTGACTTCTCCTTCAACTCACTATTGAACTGATGTTACATGTAATAAAAGACTAATAATCTTAGTAGAGTGAAAACATTTCATCAAAGTAAGTTCTGAAGGTATATATGCTTAGACAACTTAATTTTAGCAGTTTCCCATGAGTGACCTTACTTTAGTATTTATGTTTTCTTTGTTCTCCATACATTGTTTCTCTCTAGTGGATTCATCATGTTATCTGTGCTATTTCAACTTCCGCTCTAGTAAGGCAGACCTTGTCTTTCACAAACTTCTTCCATTAATACACATATGCCCATATATGGTATATGCCCATATATCCATATAAGAACCCATACCATATCCCATTAAAGAAGAGAGTGATAACTGGAATCGATTCAGACATGATAGCCCTGCTCTGTGCCGCCATCTTAAGAACTACTCTAAGGTAAAAGAGAACGGAGATTTAGACTTAATTAGCTCACAGAACTGGGTTTGAAACTTAATCCTGGCATTTTATTACTGTGGGACAAAAACCTTTTCTTATACAATGGGTATAAGAAATGTGCATAGAATAATGTTAATTTTAAGCAAAATGAAGTAAAATTAGGCACAAATTTCTGGCACAACAAGCTCATGGGTATACATGTGCCAACAGATGTAAAAACCATGCTTCTTTCCTTCATTTAAATGTTTCATGAGGTCCTCCCTGGTGGCACAAGGGGTTAAGGAGCAGCACTATGATGCTATCTGCAGCCACCATGCAGCAGCAGATAGATCCGGCCAGGAAGGGGGCCCACATGGTGCAGCAGAACTCTGCTGCCTCATCCATGCTCCTCTCATCAGTGTATTTCAGTAGATCTGCCTGCTCTGCTCCCCACTCTGTCTCTGGTGAATCCTCTCACCGCCCCCCACACCTTTGGCCTGTACCCTAATTCTTATATACATAAAGAAATATTTTTAAAAAAAATAAATAAATATTTGATCAAAGTATTCTTAATTGATTGATCAAAACAAACAAAAAACAATAGAAAAGATAGAAGGGCCTTTACTTGTTACAGGCTTCCATGTTAAGGTGACTCCCTACCTGCAAGAGATGCATTAGAAACAAAATTAGCTGCAATTTACCCAGCAACAGCAGGGTGATGCAAAGTTTTCCTTGCTAGCAAAGGGACAAAGCCACATCGATAAAATGGGGTATGAAACACATATTTATAAGGTTATTATTGATGCAATTTCAATCACAAATATAACTACTTTGTCAGGCTCTTCTAGAGAAATGTTCTTTTTTGCTAACGAGTTCTTTTCTTAAAATTAAAATTATATGGAAGCTATAGATGTCTTATATTTTTATAATTTTATGTGTGGGTCTTCTAGTCATATATAAATCAGTATTTAATTGATTTGTTATTTTAGTAATCCCCTAAATGGCCTTCAAAAGATATGGTAACTACACATGAACTAAATGGAATTTGTTAAATTTCCTCTGAAAAAGTAAAAATGCATTTACACCTGGAAATGAGATCAGCATCACAAGTTGAAGCAGAATTGTGAGCTTTTTCTTGCTGTGAATGAATGAAACTAGGTTTTGGCTAGAAAGAACATAGCCGTATAACACAAAAATAAATTCTGTGACTTCACCATGGGAGAATTAATCCCATTTATCTGCCCACATGCACCAGGAATACTCTTTAACTTTTGGACTCCCAAAGAATTCTTTTTCACTTTCATCTACTCTACAGGAGATATCCTGCATATCCTCACATTCAGTATCTTATGAGTATTGATAGATTCTTGTTAAGTGTCATTATTTTATTAACTGATATCAATGATTCTCTTATTGATCAGAGTTCAGACTCTGATTAGATGATTAGATTCTTTTATTATTTCAGATTTATTTTATTTATGCATACAACAGCTGGGGTATAGGCCAGAGGTGTAGAAGGTGAGAGGATTCACCAGAGACAGAGTGGAGAGCAGAACAGGTAGATCTACTGAAATACACTGCTGAGGGGAGCAGCCAGTAAGATAGGAGAGGTCTACTGTGACATGAAGGTTAGCTCCCCGGTCATGGGTTAGCATGCTGCAGTGGTTGCAATTTGCTTCGTAGTGCTGAGACTTACCCCCTGCTCCACCAGGGAGGTCCTGGTGATTCTTGAGTCAGCTGTTACTCTGTTTCAAACTCAGGCTGTAGTGGTGGGCCTCCATTATGGCAGTGCTGAGAATTAGCCTACAGGCCAACAGGCAGGTCCTACTCATTAATTAATTTTTTTTAAAGATTTATTTTTTTATTTATACATACAAGAGCTGGGGTGTACAGGCCAGAGTTCAGGGAGGTGAGAGGATCCACCAGAGACAGTGGGGAGCAGAACAGGCAGATCGACTGAAACACACTGCTGAGGGGAGCAGCGGGGAAGCAGGAGAAGTCTGCCTCGCCATGTGGGGCCCCTCCCTGGCCGGCAGCAGGGATTGAACTTGTGCTGCAGTGGCTGCAGTTTGCTTCATAGTGCGTTGCTTAACCCACTGCGCCACCAGGGAGGCCCCCCTACTCATTAATTTAAACCCAGAAAACAATGATGGGCCTGTAGTATGTAATGCATTATCAAGATACCAGATATATAGATATGAAAAAGAACTCTGACTTTCTCCTTCAGTTTGTCCCCATCTAGTGAATAAGAAAGATAAGTGTTTTATCCACCAGCCAATGTGATCAAAACACTAATGGAGGAGTAGATTTGACACAGTAAAACCAGTGTGAATGGTTAACATACTGCATCTAGAATATTGAAGGCAGAATATTTGAATTTTCTACTATAATATCTCTGCAGCGGAAAGCTAGTTTAGCATTCAGTGTGGAAGGAGAATCCCTGCTAATTTCAAGTAAGAACATTGCAATTTTGAGAGTATTTTTATTAGACCTAAAGACAGGAACGTTAAATGTTCCTAAGCATTGTGTATCACACATATGTATATAGATGCCACATTAAGCATCTAGTGTTGCTGCAATAAATTACCACACATTGAGGGATTTAAAACATACCAAATGCATTATCCTGCAGTTTTATATGTCACATCTAGAATGAATCTCAATGGACTGAAATGAAGGCTCTAGTAGGATTGCATTCCTCTTTGGGTGCTCTTGTAGAGGTTTTATTATCTTGTCCTTTCCAATTTCTAGAGCTTTGTGGCATTCCTTGATTGTAGTCTCCTTCCATCTTCAAAGTCAGAGATGACTAACAGCGTCCTCATTGCATCACTCTGGCATGGATTCTTCTGTTGCTTTCTTCCACATTTACATCTTGGACCACTTGGACAACCCAAGATAATCTCGTGTGTACCTGTCAGTTGATTAGTGGCCATGATTCTATTTGCAACCTTTAATGTCCCCTCCTCATTGTCAGGCAACATGACAAAATTATAGATCCCAAGGGTTAGGTACTGGATGTCTTTAAGGGGAAACTCTGTTTTGCTCCTACAAAACTAGGGGATTCCCAGTAAAGGATTTGATATTAAGGAACATAATGTGAAAAATAACAATAAACTGAGAAAACTTTTCTATCTGTCAACTAAATAAAGTTGTACCTTTTAGTAATGGGACCCCAAATCCAGGGCAAATAAGAATATTGTTACAAATTTTAAGGCTCATTAGAAATTGACATCTATCCAGCATCTAAAATTGTACCATTTGGGGCTCCCTGGTAGTACAAGGGGTTAAGCGCCTCACTATGAAGCATCTGCAACCACTACAGCAAGAGTTCGATTCCCAGCCAGGGTGTGATTCACAAGGTGCAGTAGACCTCTCCTGCCTTGCCTGCTGCTTCCCTCAACAGTGTATTTCAGTTAATCTGCTGGTTCTGTTCCCCACTCTGTCTCTGGTGAATCTTCTCACCCCCAAACCTCTGGCCTGTACCCTGTTCTTATAAGCATAAATAAATAAATCTTTAAAAAATAAAAAAAATAAATAAATTGTATTTCCCTTTGTATTTCTTACATGGTCAGTGAAGTTGTAAACGCCGATAATATTAAACTAACACGACATTAATACAGCATTTGCCATATGCCAGACACTCTTCTAGCAGGGTTATAGATATTGAGTATTTGATCATCCTCTTGGCTGGAAACCTGTGCATCTACTTCAGTCTTCACCCACATTCTAAGAGACAGATCATTAAACCTCTTGGTCACCTTCCTAAAATTCCTTCAATTTTTGAAAAAACAGCCATTTGTATTTTAATTTTTCTCTAGGACCCATACGTTGCTTGTCCTGGTCCTTGTAACAAAGTACTCAAAGTACTCCACTAGATAAAATTATTACCAACATTTGTAGAAGAGAAACGGAAGCACAGAAGGGTTAGGTGCCAAGAGCACACTGCCGTTCAGTGGGAGAGCCAGGATCTAGGCAAGAGGAGGTCTGACCACCCACCTTCCTCCTATTTCTTGGAAAGAAGAAAAACTGTCTTCATCAATGTCTTTTATGATGAGCTGTTTGCTATATAGTTAGTTCAATCAGTGCTCATTGAACTGAATTATATTTGATGTTTTGGTGAAAATATTTTTTTCAAATAATAGAGATGAAAGTTTTTTGTTATTTTTTTTTTAAAAAGTCCTGAATCTGGAACTCCCTGGTGACTCAGAATGTTGAGCACCATACTGCGAAGCATCAGCAGTAGAGTAGGATGAGTTCGATCCCCAACCAGGGAGGGAACCCACATGGTGCAGCAGACCACTCCTGCCTCACCTACTGCTCCCTGAGCAATGTATTTCAGCTGATCTGCCTGTTCTCCTCCCCACTCTGTCTCTGGTGAATCCTCTTATCTCCTGCACCTCTGGCCTGTACCCCAGCTCTTGTATGTATAAATAAATAAATCTTTAAAAAAATCCTGAATCCCTCCCAAGGTATTTATTTATGCAGAAGAAAATCAGCTTTATACCTTTTTCATAAATATATATTAAGGCAATCCCCTTGTTTTTGGTTCATGTTTATTAGTTAAATTTCTATAGCAAAATATTAAAAAGTGATCTGACAAAACTATACTAGTTAGTTACTGGGACTACCCTAATTTGTTCTTAAAAAACTTAAATTTTAGAACAGTGGTTTGATATGAATCCATGACTCTAATTACTTTCAGAAGTGTAATTATATGTGCATTCAGTAGATTGAGAAAGAGTAGAGCCACAGATAAGAAACTGGAAGGGAAAGAGGAGTCTTTGAGAGAGTTTGTTTGTTGTTAGACATCAAGTCAATTGAACACACACTTCTGTGTCACAGGCTAGACTGTGTGAGGGGCATTTGATAATAATTTTATAAGTAATATTAGTAACAAGTTGTCTTCAGGGAGTGCAGATTCATTCAGTGCGTTGAGAGAGCCAGTCACACAGAGCCCTCATCAGAAAGTCTATGGCAAGGACTGGGAGAGACGCCACAGCAAGAGCCCAAGACCAGGATGTGGACGTTTTAATGTTTCTCCTAAAATAGAGTCATTGTCCCCTTGGGCAGCTCCCAGTCCATATTTCCGTTTCACCATCTGTAAGTTGTGGTCAGAAATATCGCTTTTAAAAAAAATTTATTTATTTATGCACCCAAGAACTAGGGTACAGGCCAGAGGTGCAGGAGGAGGAGAGGCGTCACTAGAGATAGTGGGGAACGGAACAGGCAGATAGACTTAAATGCACTGATGAGGGGAGCAGAGGGTGAGACAGGGGTGTTCTACTGCACCATGTGGGTCACCAACCTGGCCTGGGATTGAACTCATTCTGCAGTGGTTGCCTATAGCTTCATAGTGCTGTGCTTTAACCCCTTGAGCCACTAGGGAGGCCCCAGAAATATGCTTTTTATCTACTTTAAGACATCATAGAAATACTGAATGGGTACATGAACATGAATGCATTTTGAACTTATTTTCAAACAAGAGAAAGATGGAAGTATTAAAATAATGGGTTTTCTTGCACTAAGTATAGTTTCAAACAAGACACAAGCAATAAATCACAAAATATGAAAGAGAAGTCGTGTTTAATATTAAGCACAGAGGCAAAATTATAATCCCTACTTAACTATGTTACAGAAGACATATTTGGTTGACTGAGTTAAGTATTGGAAAACCAAAACCAGAACCAGAAGACTGAAGATGTTATTAGTGTTTATTTATTTTGATCTTTACTTCACTATTTTATATAATCCATATATGCTTGACTCAGTTAATAAAGAAGCCAAAGCATAAAACAAGTAAGTTAGTTAACAAATAAGTTAATTTGATTCATTTCATCTCTTTATTGGACATTTATTATTTATAAGTTATTGCAAGTAAGGCAGAAATTAATACGTTAAATCAGGTGTAATATATGGAGTTACAAGGAGCACAGAGATAAAATGCATGCAGGCAAAACCAGATGTATTCAGTGCTGTGAAGATTCACTTGGAGGAGTGCATATAAGAAATAGAAAACTCTATTATTAACAATTTGGACTCTATATATATAAACACATACACACATATGTATAGTGGTATGAAAATGCAGTTTATAGTGAAGCAGTGTGGAAGAAGTAGAACATGCCGGGTAAGTTAGTATCATAGTATTGAAAGCCCCTGTTATTTTACAAAGAATAATCATGGCTTTCTAAGAGATTGTATATGTTGGTCAATTTTTTCATGACAACCTATACTGTAGTTTATGAAAATTTGAATTTCTCTCCTGCATATTTTTGTAATGGGAAAAATGCCTGACTCTAGCTGCGTCATATTTTAAGATGGTTGATTTCAATCCCCATTCTGAAATCCCCCACATTTTTGTGACCTTGAATGCTTGTCAAAATTACTGTTTAACTTTACTAGCTTAGCTAAGTGCCTTAGAGTTCATTACAGATGACTCACTTTAAGGCATATCGGCTAATGCAGTAGGGCATTCTGGGCTTCTCCACGAGGCACATATAAAACATTTAACAATGAGAAGCCAGCTTTTGATGTCAGTGTTTTCAAATAGCAACTACCAAGTGACAGAAACACAAACCGTGGAGTGGTTTGGAACATAAAGAAATGCACTTATTTGTTAGTGTTGAATCAGCAACTGTATGGGAAGTAGTATAACAAGGATTTTAGGAACACAGAGACGACAAAGCACTGGATTAAACCTGTGCAGAAATTATTGAAATTACTCAGGGCTCAAGGCTTTGTTCCTGCTGACCACCCGCAGCCTGCGGTAATGCCCTTTTAACATTGCATCAAGGACCCTGCATGGGCTGTCTGACTTGACACTGGACACTGCTAAGAGGAGACAAGCATGCAGAGAGAGGAGTGATTAATGTAAGCCGTTCTGCAACTAGTCAGAGGCTTAAGGAATTCTTTTCTGCTACATTCCAGAGATATCACCCATCACTTTATCTAACAATGTGCTGTCATTATAGTATATATATATATATACACACACACATATACATATAAAACCACCTATATATATATACATATATATAGTAATGGGAGCACATTGTGTGTATATGTATGTACATATGTATGCATATGGTAAATTGACTGCAAAGAGGATGGTGACACATAAGGATGATAATTTAAAAAATAATGGAAAATTAAGGGTGAACAAGTATGTATGTGAATCTGCAGAATCTTTGAGAGAAAGCAGGGTGTACCTCACCAATGTACATCAATTTTTCAGCCTGCTAAACTTAGATGTTAAGCAATCTCTCCTTTACAATCTGAAAGAAAAATGCATAAAATCTCTGAAAAGGTATCTTTTATAAGTGAAGGTAATATACTTGCCAGCTATAAACTTATTTTCTGCAAATTAATTCTCACTCTATTATTAATGTCTCTGCAAAATGAAATTGTAATAGAAGACACTAAACAAAGCACATACTTTAAAAATAATGGATTAGAGATATGTATAACATTATTGTGTTTGAATCCATTACTGTCTTATAGGAGGCCAATTCCGTTCCAATTTGGCAGCTACAATCCACAAGAGTATCTTAGGTTCCAAAATATTGTAGCCAAATATCCTCTTCGTCATGCTGGGACTGGGGGCTAGGGAGATAATCGACTTCAGTTATGTTCAGAATGCCGGGGCGCTCCATATGGCCTATTTTCCATTGGCAAGTTAGTCCTTAGAATCTTAGGGGATTCCGCTACATATGCATAAGTATTATAAATTAATGTTCTAATGTGCTTTGAGGCCCTTGCTGAATAAATGGCAGGCAAAATGAAAAGAGAAAGAAAAACATATTTTTTGAAGAAACCATACGCATGTGGTTCTCCCCAGGCACCAGAATTAGGAGTTTGAATAGACTCAAGGAATTGATCCTTCCTCTTCTGGAATTAAATCTTGGGAGAAGTATGGACATTAGGCTGATTCTTGTGCCTTAGTTTGCAGAAGTGCCTGTAATCATTCCAGTCAAGTGCCTTGCCTCATCCTTAACCTATCATCATTTTTCAAGCATATTTTAAAGGTATTTTCTTATCTTTGCAATTGTAAATAAAAACAAAAAATGAGTTTAGCCACATGGAAGTGATCAAACAGAAGGCTCATTTGAAACAACAACAAAAATTCAACCACTTATTTAACAAGTGAGTCCGACTTTGGTCTAACAGCATAGACAGACCAAAGATTCTCTCTCCCCCTCTCCCTCCCTCTCTTCTTTGTCTTCTTGATCTTCCTCCTCCTCCCCCTCATTCTCTTCTTGCTGCTTCTCTCTGGTTTTCTTTCTTGCCTTCTTCCCTTCCTTCTGTTCCTTCACTTCCGACTTTCTTCCCTTTTTTTTTTTTTTGTCAGAATGATTAAGATTTCTTTCTTTATAGGCTCCCTGAAACTGTTAGCACTGTGGATTTTATTTTCTGTTGCAGAACAGGGAGTTCCTGGAAACAATTCAATCAAGAACCACCAAATAAATATATAACATATAACTAATTAATTATTAAAGTCTAGCATCCATGATTTCACTCTTAAATGAGGGGGCAACCTTTCTTGCAAAGCAATTCACCATTCACGCATTTAGAAATCTAATAATAATTTATAGATAGTGGGAGCATTCCCTCCCTCCTCCTATCCAGCCTTCTTTCTTTTGGTATTGTACTGTATTAATAACACAGTAATAGATATAGATTAGATAAAATTATCTAAAAATGGACCACTATTGCTGAAAGTCAATCATGAACTCACAATATTGTTTCACCAATGAATAACAACAGAGTGTAGATATATATGTATGTGTATATACATAAAGGCCTGTATTATGTAAGATACGTATAGTAATTGCTATATGTTATATATTTAGTTACTAAATCTAACACATCTAATTAATCACTAATTGTTGGTCTTAATTACTATTTAAGCAGAAAATTGCGTCCTTCAAAATGAGGGAGAGTAGAGAAGCTGCGCTTAATCAGTTAATGTTAAGTCTTCAAACTTCTTAGGCCTCATTTCTTCACGCAAAGTATTCAGTTATATGGCTATTGTGCGGATTAAATGGCACAAAATATGCTAAGTCCCTGAAATTGGTGTTGGCCTTATAGAAATGATTAATAAATGGCAGCTAATATTGCTATTTTATATTATGCAAGTTGAGTAGTAATTACTAGTCTCCACCACCCTTACGGGGTCAGAGTGATTTTTATTTTCTGCCATAGGGACTGCAATAAGGGAAATGTAACACTTACTCAAGGTCACCCAATAAGTCACTCTCTGTCATTAAGACTTAAGGGTTTTCGGCTTTGCTGTCTGATTTCAGTCCATTAGGCCACAAAGTCATCAAAACAAACCAGAAAAGAGCACCATCAAAAAGCAAAAGTAATAAAATCAAAGGATCCTGGAGCAGTGTTGTACTAAAAGCCATCTGCTATCTTAGTCTATATTCTCAACTCTCTTGAAATGTTATTTGTAAAGTCTTAAAAGGCTTGACTGGAAACCTTCATGTCTTTTTAAAGATACAGTATATCTCTTGCTGACTCATGCATGCTGAATTAAGAATTGTAATATAGATTTTTGAATATACATCAGAGAAATGCCAATACTTTCTACATTGCCAAAGCCCTTAGGCTTTTGCTGTTCAGAAAGAAGTTTTATGATTAGCTAAGCAAATGATTGTTGCTACAGCGGTAATGGATATGAGAGTGTGTATATGTGTGTGTGTGTGTGTATGTGTTCACACATGCACAAGTATCTAGAAGAATGGGGATGGTTGAATAAAAGTATTTGCTACATTTAAATGACGTAAATACTGGCCTGTGTATTATTTCAGTTCTGTTTTTATATCTAGTGTTCTTACCATCCTGCTAGATTTTTTGTGCCATATTCAGGTGAAAAGGAAAAAGACACAAAACTGCTGTCTTAGCATTTCCACTTGACTTTGGTGCCTTGTCTCCCTGCCTTGCTCTGTCGGATGCTCTTATTCTTCCCACTCCTTTTCTCATTTGGGTTTGGCAGGAACACTTTCGCTCGGTGCCAGTGCGGTAACCTTAAACTTGCTTACTTAAGTGGCTGATCTCATCTCTTCCTTTATGTGGTTTGTGGGATTTTTCCCCTCTTTGGCTTATTACTTCCTTCTGCCACCTTGTAGATTCTCCTCTCTCATTGTACTTCCATTATTGTGTTATCCTTTAAAAATAAAACAATAAATATTTAAAACATAAAACCTTTTTAATGCCAGTTGTGGGGGCAGATATTTTTATGTGAGCAAAAGTTAGGGGGAAAATGGATTTCTTCAAGCTTTATAAAGCTTCAACAGAGCAAAGGGCAAATTCTCAAGTTACAAGATTCTACTTGTCCTATTTCTGAGGAGCAGAGCAAAAATTCTTTTTGCAGATATTTTAAGAGATGGCAAAACAGGGAAGCAAACCAAAGTCATCACAAAAGGCTCCCAGTGTAGACCTAGCCATCTGCATATAGTTCACAGAACTCTTCTGTTTATTTATGAGTCGTGGAATGTGTAAAGCCAACTTCTCGCTGTAAAAGGACATACAGTTGCTCTCATATAATTTCTTTGGCCCTTTTTTTCTGCAAAATCAAGAGTTTGCTGTCTCATATACAGAGAAACACTGCCATGCATAAGGACTCAGTTTTGGGGAATTCAAATTCTTTTGCTAAAACATTTAAAATGACAAAAAGAAAATCCTTAAAACATGAGAGTATGGAATTTAAATGAATGCAACTGATCTTGGTATATATGCACAGAAATATCATACCTGCCAAGAATACTTTAGAATAGCTCTAATGTACTCTGAAAAAGAAACAGAATTAAATTGAAGCTAGAAACATTAATTTTCTGGTATAATTTGGTTCTTTTCAAGATAATAATCTTCGATTAAGACAGGCACAAAGGAAGACAATGAAAGAAGCCATATATTTTACCTTAAGACTTCAAAATTGGCTTCGCAATATGATTTTTCCAGCAGTTTTTATAAGGAAAAATGATTTCTCAAATTTCATCATGATATAATGAGTTCAAGGAGCTAAATTGTTTATATATGAAAAAAAATTAAATGTCTCTGCCTTTCTTGTTCTGCAGCTCTGTGCTCTATCTCTCTAGTTAAAAAGAACATTATGTTTTGTAGGCCAGTGACTTCCTTAATATGTTTTAGCTTAATCTACCCAAAACACTACCCTCTAGACATTCTAAGAAAGTGATTTTTCTGAAACAATATGATTTTATGATCCCTTTGAAAATGTTTTAAATAGATGGAAATAGGTGAGTGTTGGAGTGTTTGACCTCTAAATGTGGCTTGGAATTACCTTTCCAAATATGTGAAAATCTAAAATGAT
The DNA here is from genome assembly GCA_019455555.1 of Galemys pyrenaicus. Classification (NCBI taxonomy): domain Eukaryota; kingdom Metazoa; phylum Chordata; class Mammalia; order Eulipotyphla; family Talpidae; genus Galemys; species Galemys pyrenaicus. The sequence continues at coordinate 11,351,506 of JAGFMF010011678.1, read as the reverse complement.
GCAGTAGAAATATAAGTGTATAAACAAATGTCACCCTGTTCCACATCAGGATTCTCTAACTCATAATTCTCTTTCTTCCTTTATAATTTTCAGTGGATCTTGATTAACATATAAGAATGACTAATGTCTATAAAAATAATGTATATAACCTGTAAAAAAGGGTGAAGCAAGTTCAATAGTCTCCAGAATTTTTCATTGACAGATAGAAAAATCTTCCTATATATATTTAACACTATAACCCCTATGGGAGGTGTCAGCAGGTAAATTTATTTCCTTCAGGAATATAGAGTCTGAGGATGGTTTCATAGAGGCTTGGAGGAGAAGGCAAAGGCCATTAGGGAGAGTTTGTTGTGAAAAATAAAGTTGCTTATAAAAACTAGGTGATGGTCTGTTGTTACTGCTTTTAGCAACAATCCTAGCTATCTTTAATATGTTAGGAAGAAATATTCATCCACAGCAAATAGTTCTTTTTTCACTTATAATATTATATAGAGAGCTCTATGCCCTAGGTTGGGAACCCAGAAATAACCTGCGCTTGAGAATTACACAAATTTGTTGTAGTTAAAAAACACACAATAAAACAATATTAAAAAACATGCCAATAGGTGATCAATTGTCTTATATTCTGAGGAGCATGTCTTTTTTTATTCATTCTGGTGATATCATATTTCTCTCTTGAAACACTCCTCATATTTGCAATTGCCAGTTTCTTTTTTTTTAAGATTTTATTTATTTATGCATACGAGAGCTGGGGTACAGGCCAGAGGCGTGAGAAGTGAGAGGATCCACCAGAGACAGAGCGGGGAACAGAACAGGCAGATTGACTGAAACACACTGTCGAGGGGAGCAGCAGCCAAGCAGGGGAGGTCTGCTGCACCATGTGGGGCCCCTCCCTGGCCAGGGATAGAACTCATGCTACAGTGCAACAGATGCTTCACAGTATGGTGCTCAACCCATTGCGCCATCAGGGAGGCCCTGCAATTGGCAGTTTCTTTGTGTGATTTAATTATTATCAGTTTTCTGTACTAGACATTAAGTTCTTGTAAAGAAGGGACCATGAATACTTATATTCACCTTTTGAGTCTAGCACCTAAACACATCCTAAAAATATCTTCTGGATGGGTATATGAATGATATGTCCTTGAATAAATAAGTAAGTGAATAAGTGAAAGCTATATACAATTTAACATGATACATTTTAGATAGAAAATGAGACTGGAAGAGAGAAAATGAGGTTGGAAGAGGAGCAGGCGAGGAAGGAGCTAGCAGGCTACGGGCATTAGCTTATGTTCTATAGGAACAATGAAAGATTTTTAACAGAAATGTGGCGTAAGAAGCTTATGGTTTAGCAGACCATGGTGAAGGTTATGTGGCAGACGACTCATGAAAGAGATGGTAGAGGGGAGCACAGTGGATAATTGCATCTGCAGTCATTACCATAGCACTCATTATTTTTCATAGTACTATTCCCTGGTAGAGAATTTGCATATTTGTACATTTATTAAATATCAACTTTTGCTTTCTTTGAAGGAAGATACTACATCTGCCTCATTCAAAGCTTTGCCTCAGCAATTATAACTGTTGCCGTAGGGTAAGGTCTTAAATTGATTTTTTTGGATAAATAAATGAATTATTAGCAATTAAGCTTATCAATCAATTATAATATACTATCTTATTTTTACCTATCCTTTTATTGGATGTTAAACAGTTTATTCTACCTTCTCACTAAGGATATCTGGAAGTTTAAATAAAATAGACATACTTTTTCCAGATGAGGATATACCAATTATTTTCAAAGGTCATACCATTATCTGATTTTTGTCTTCACTTTTGTCAGCCTGTGTTCTATTAGACATGAGGCAAGCAAACAAGGAAAAACCTATCTGAGCAAATTTAAACACATAATCTTAAGAATAAACATCTTCACTTCGTAATATAGATATTTGGTCTTTTGAGATTTGTAGTACATTTGGGCTGAGAATGCAGTTTAGTATTTCATCAAGATTAGAATAGCTTCTTCTTACCAGTACAAGGATCTATTTAAATAAATGAACACAGACTGCACTTTCTCCTAGTGACAAAAACAAAACAAAACAAAACAAACAACAACAACAACAAAAACCCATTGCCCTGTGTCTAGGCATTTAAGATCCTATCGAAACCTTAGACAGAAACTCAGACTGATCATGACCTTGTGGATCTTTGTGTACCAGAATTCATAGTCTCCCGAGTTAATAAACAATCGTGGAATCCAAGTTATATTTCCTTTTAAAAATTGTTGCATTGTATGGTACTTTTGTTCATTTTCCAGGGATTGTCTGACTGGAAAATTGAGAAAACCGTTTATTTATGCAAATGATTTGTTAGGAGTGTCTATTGTAGACAGTTCCCAAGAACGGAACATTTGTATGTAACATGCAAAGATGTTCATTAGCGTTTACTAAACAAATATATAAAGCCTAAACATGTACAACATAATTTGAAAAACTAAGAATCTGTATAGAGTTTCCCTGACTTGTGTTGTTATGAAAAAACAAAATTACTCAGCTTACCAATGTGAAGTTACCACTATGGGAGTAAAAAAATGGTAAAATCAGCAATTTAAATGTTTTTTTATATGCTTAGCTCTAATGATGGAAACAAACTGTTTAAATATTTGCCTTTTCATTAGCCATTGTGAACTCCGGATTATATATTGACTTTTTCATTCCCTACTTTCTATTATGTTTTCTGTCTTTTATAACTTTTGCAGTCTAATATTTACATTTGTTTTTAAGGAAGGTGTAGATTTAAGATATTTAGAGAGAGGTTATGGAAATATATATAGTCAGTTCACTTTCCTAAATCAAGTATTTACATAAATTACATTATTAAATATATTTTAAAACACACTTATAATTTATATTTGTATTTGTAAACATGTCTTTGCTTCAAAAAGAATTTAAATATGCTTCAATTTGTATATTAATGAGATAAGCAAGTTTGTTTTGTGATGTGATGGTGGTGAGGAATATTGAAAAAAATACAAGTTAACACAACCAATGATTAAGGTTCAGTTGTTTGGGCCTCCCTGAGGGCACAGGGGTTAAAGTCTCAGTGCCTTCAAGCTATCACCAGCCACTTTGGCATGAATTTGATTCCCAGCCAGGGAGCAAACCCACAGGGCACAGCAGACTTCACCTTTGTTGCCTGCTTCTGCCCTCAGCATTGTATTTAAGTAGATCTACCTGTTCTGCTCCCAACTTTTTTCCCCAGTGAATTCTCTCACCTCTCATCCCCACCTTGGACTATACCCCAGTTCTTTTATGCATAAGTAAATAAAAATAAATATATTTTTCTTTTTAAAAAGATTCAGTTGTTCTAATTGCACTCTGCCTGGTTAAAATCAGATGGTACTAAGCAAGTCATTTCTCTTCTGCGTTTTGAAGGGGATGGAGGTGGGAAGTACAGTAAATATCCTAAAAGTCTGTGTCTGACTTCAACCTGCACAAGTGCATCTTCAAACATAAAGTGTTCCCTTCACCCTCTTTTTCATTTACTACGGGCACCAATAGCACTAATCTTCAGGAGAATTTTGTAGATAGTCATTACTTTATCAGTGAAGTCCTTCTGAAGAGATTAAATACTTAAATGATTTCCCTTGGAGCTGTAATGGTGAATTATGTGGTGCCCTAATTGTGCTATTAGTTTATCTAAGCTAAAATGCAATCTACTTAATTTCAGGGTTTTATTACACATTGGTCTCCAAAGGTGAAACACATTAAAAGCATATTGGTTCTTTCAACAGGAGGTTAAGCCCTTTCAGATGCTGTTAATGATGAAAATATTGTCTATAATATTTACTTTAAATGTTAGTGTGAGAAGTTTATATTCACATAGAAATGTAACTTGGAAAACTTTTAGGATGCTTGCTCAGTATTTATTCATTATAAGTTTTGGAGTGTAAGCTGCAACTCTTTTAGTAAAAAAAAAATATCCACATATCTATCTCATTAATACTTGAATTTATATTTCTTATATTGTATGGTAGATATAAAAAAAAAGCAGAAATCTGTGCATTCAAAAGGAAATAATTATGATTAGGCAAAGCATATTTTTAGGACTGTGAAAATACTCTGTATATATTTTAATGGTGGACAAATACAATAATATGTTTGACAAAATCCATGGAATATATGACATCAATAGTGCAACATTAATTCACAATAATGTGTTAAGGTTTAGTGATTGTAACAAATGTACCATGTTGGTTCAAGAAGTCGATGGTGGGGAAAGTTGTGTGTGTGTGTGTGTTTGTGTGTTTAGGGGTACAGAGTATATAGAAACTGTACATTCTGCTCAGTTTTGCAGGAAATGTAGCACTCTTCCAAAAACTAAAATCTATTCAATAAAGGATCAAAGGACCTTTAAAAAGATCTGTGCTAAGTTGAAATTGAATGGGGTGGAGTGATTTACCAGCTTTTCTTATTTGAGTACTGTGGATTTACTTAAGCTGTGAAAAGTCATTTAGAAATGTAACATTTACGAATTTTAACTTTCATCTTGGAATTATTTTCTTAATGATAGTTTGATTAGCAGATATTTTTATTAACATATTAGTTTTTACTTAAATAGTGACAGATACCTAGCTTAAACTCAGATATTTCCCACTTTTCAAAAGTTTGTTTTATACCATTTCACTTTTAGGAAAGACCTACATTGGGAGTTGGTTTGATAACTAAAATAGATCCAAAGAGGATTTTCACTTTTATGACAAAAGATGAAAATCGGAAATAGTGTTCAGCGTTTGTTCTGCATCAATGGTTCTAAAGGCAGCACACCCCCTCTCCCCTGAGTATCAAGAGTGACCCCACCAAGCTCTGTCCTTCCCAGGGAACTACTTTATACAGACTGTGTATGTGCCATTATATTTCTGCTTTTACTTCATGGTAGTGTGATTTTAGGTTTTATGTGTTGCTTGGAATTATTTGTAAGTGATTTTTTGCAATGTCTGGAAATGCTTAATTTTTTTCTATCTAAATTAATGGCAACTTCTTCACTTTATATCCTTTTGGCTTAGGGAAAGGACATTTCATAAGAACTTTCTACAGTTGGATGTGAGGGGGCACCTGTATTCGAGAGCAGGGTGTTTCAAGCTCAACACTATTGACATTTTGGATCAGATAATTCTTTTTTTTTCCTTTTCTGCAAGTGACTGTCCTGTTGGTTATTGTATGTTTAGCCGTATCCCCAGTTACTATTTATTAGATACCAATAGTACCAGACCAAGTTATGATAATCAAAAATATCTCCAGACCTTGCCAGATGTCACCTGAAGAGAATGTGCTTTTGATTCAGATCTATTGTTCATAAGGTAAATGAATACAACTGTATTTTATCACTGCTTTGATAGGTGGTGTGTGTGTGTGCATGTGTGTGTCTTTAAGTTCCTTGGACTATATATAGAAATCCGGTTTTATTATTTTTTTTAAGATTTATTTATTTATGCATACAAGCACTGGGGTACAGGCCAGAGGTGTGGGGGTGGTGAGAGGATTCACCACAGAGAGCGGGGAGCAGAACACACAGATCGACAGAAGTACACTGCTGAGAGGAGCAGTGGGCACAGCAGGAGAGGTCTGCTGCACCATGTGGGTCCCTCCCTGGCCAGCAGCAAAGACCGAACTCGTGCTGCAGTGGCTGCGGTTTGCTTCATAGTGTGTTGCTTAACCCACTGCACCACCAGTGAGGCCCTAGAAATCAGGTTTTAAATGACAGAGTACACAGAAAAAACAAAAACAAAGCTTTAACTTTCTCCATAATGTCCAATGCTGCTATCAGATTTTGTGTTTATACCTCTATTTTTCATGGGATGGATTGACAAAAGTTAGATGTACAATTACATCCTCTTGCTCAAAGAACACACACGAATGAGAACCTTCTATTAGTTAGCTTTCTGTGTTAGGAGCTAATTCAAAGTAGTTGTGCTGCAGGCGTCCCCCTGTGCTTCACACCAGAAGGCTCTAGAATAAACATTTGGCTGGAACGTCTTTATAGGACTCATCCAGCTGTCCTGTGAAGGAACTGTTGCCCACACCCACATGCATTAATGTATGACTTGCCAAAATGTTTGCCTTCACAGAGACAAAGGCACAATGCAAATGTGAATAGCACTGTTTCAGCCAACCAAGTGAACTTGGAATTTTTCCATATATAAGATAGATGGTTTAGTGAACGTTTACTTAAAAAAAAAAATGATGGAAACTACTAGCTGACATTTGCTAAAAGTTGTAATTCTAAATTAACCTTATAGTAGATTTTAATAATGCAAAGGACTATTATAAATTAATTATAGATTTTTATTTCATTTTTGAGAATTACATGATAGATTTTACAAAGAACATTTCAGTTTTTATCCTATGTCTTTGCACTTTCTTCTCCCACATTTTTTACTTTGTTAATATTTGTTACTTCTATTGTATCTCTGAACCTAGTAATTGAGATTTAGAGCTGAATACAATAAAGGAAACATATTACTTAAAATAATTTATATGAGAAAATATGCAAGCCTGTTTCTATTTAATTCTATTTAATTAAGTGTATTTAATTAACTACCCTGGCATATACCTGTTCCATCGTTGATAAGCATTCTATTTCACTCCCATAAAATATACATCACATCAATTGTATATAGATGGATTAGTTGCATTTACTAGAAACACAAACTTATACAAATGTGCAATCATATTATCTTCTCCACACCACTGCCTTCTAAAATAGTTTTAGTGAGTATGTCAATGACAATCTGAAATTTCTACAATACTGAAATTTCACAGTGTTAGAACATAACACTGTGCAGGTAGCTAACCTTTGTCTACATAGCAACTCTAGATAGCTGTTGAAGGATTTGCATCAACAAATATATGACCCATGTAGAAAACAAACATAGTAGTGGGAATGCATCATCAGGCAATTCTCTGCATAATTGTTTGAAATGTGTATTTATCATACTGATAGTGTACTAAATGGTAGTTTTTCAGCATTTTTAAATATTCCATAGCAAAGAACATTCCTTCCTTTTTTGCTGAGTTTTTCTTCTTTCTGGATGAGGACAGATGCAATGAGGGCTGTGTGCCTAAATGAGTACTTTTACTTTTTACTAAATTAGTCTGGCATAAACACTACACTGGTAGCTTTCAGTACAATTGAAAATAAGTGCTGGGGTTCAGAGGTCCTTCTTTTCATAGTTCTGCTAAATCACGCTTAAAGTTCAGTTTGTATTCCAACAGTAGCATTTAAGACATCATAGTTAAGAATCTCTTAACATTTCCATTTACAACTTCCCTCTCCTTCTAACATTTTCTTTATTGATTTTAGGATGTGTCATGGTAACAGCTTATCAGCGGTTACAGCCAATGACCTAAATATGCAATTAAAATTGTACTTTTGTACAATTCTAGGTGATAAACTGGCCTTCACCATGGGACTTTGGAAATACTGTTTTCTTTCCTCAAGACCTCTTCTTATTACTAATTATAAAGCAGAAAAGCACACTGCTGAGGTTGAACTCTTTAGAGAAATCACATTAGGTACTTTATAGATTTAAAAATGAAACTGTTTAAACATTCTTTTGTCTTGTTAATAACACTTCCTGGCCTTTAACATTCCATCCTAACTAAAATCACTAATTGATGTGCAGTTAGTAGATGGAGAAAAGAAACCTAGTGATGTTTATGCTTTTGTAATTTAAATGGCCACAGGGAAACCATCATCAAAAAGAGCTTGCCTTTAGGTAAACTTGGTCTCCAGGCAGTCATGTGTTTGTGTACTAGAGTCCTGAACCCCCAAAGAACGTATTTGGGGAAATCATAGACTAGCATTGTTAGTTTCACTCCCATGTTTTCAAGTTGAGGTGATTTCCTGCAGATCCCACAGATTACAGCATGCTCACTGTCCCAATGTAATATGCTTTTTCTTGTTGTCAGTCAGGGAGACTAATCTCAGCGACTTTGTCCATTTCACCCTACTTTCCACTTTCTGAGTGCCCAAGGTACCATAGGACAGATTTTAACAGCAATTAACAGGATTCTTTTGTACCACTAATAGAGACAAACAGACCATAATGAATGTGACCATGTTTGTGATGTTAGTTTAATTACAGATATCACTTTGCTAACTTGTTTTATCTTTGAAAGTTTGTATTTTTTTGTGTGAGTATGCTATAACTGTTGTTGTTTTTTCTGGGAGGTCTAATCCAAAATTCAAAGCATTGATCATTTTTTCCACTAACTGCTGTTCCCCCATTGTCCTTCTTCTAGCCCCAAACTTATTGAGGTCACACTTCTCTCCTGGATTTCATCTTTCATTCCTGTCCCTTAAACCTAAGGCAAAGTAGGTTCTCTACTCTCTGTGAGCACACATGTGTTTGTATAAGTTTGTATTCTAGGGCTGAACTTTCTAGCTTTGGGTTAAAAGTGTTTCCTAGTCTTGGTTTATAATATGCCTCTGCTTGTAACGTAATCTCCCTTCCTTTGAAAAAGAACCAGTTTCTTCTGCTCCTATGCCTTTCCCTTCTCTCCCAGATCCTTTATCTATTTTTCTTGCCCATGTCTTTGTACAGCTCCAAGCTGTCTTTCTCCACAGACAACAGCTATTACCTCTTCTCATATAAGCCTGTGTTATTACAATTATATTACACTTCTGGTGAAGACTTCAACTGAGAAGGTATTCTTGATATACATGCATATTATTTGTGGTTGGAGGGCATGGCTTTATGGTATCTCCATGTCTGCCCTTGGAATGAATGAAAATGGACTTTTAAACTGCAACTTGATGGCTGTACATTGAATCTGTTTTGATGTTGATTTTCCTTCACTCTACCTTTAATTTTAATAACTGCTCTTTTCCTCTGACTAAGGCATAGATTATTTGTGCTGGAAATAGTACTTGAGATAATTTTGTTTTATCCCATAGTATATGTGTATGGATAACGGAGATCCAGAGAACCAATGGGATTTGTCCATTCACGGTTACAACTAAAAATCAGTCTCTTTTTGGTCATTTTTACTTTAGCTAGAATTTTTAAGTTGGCATCCTTGCATTGTATCTAATTGCTTAACTAGTATCATTGGCTACTGTTTTTGAGGTCTGGCTTTTCTATAAGGTGTGACTTTTCTAAGCTTTTGAGGACTGTTAACTTATGTAAGAGCCCTTCCCCATAGGTGGACACTCAAATCAGCCCCAGTCTGATCTCGTGCCCATTTCCTGCTTACTGAGTACCCAGGCTTTGCCTCCCTGGTTACTATGTGGGCTCCAAAAGACCCTCTTGTTTTTCTTCCCAGCATCACTTGCCTCTGTACTTCAGATGGATCTCCTTGACTTCTATTTGCCCCAATTGCCTGTCCAAGATAAATATTATTCATGTCTGTCTCTGTTTTGACATCTCTTTTTCTGACAGAGACTTGAAGGAGGTTAAGAAATATTTCCCTGGAATTTCTTCATAATGTGACCCTACAACTGATTTGGGGGTTTTATTTAGAGTGACAGACATGTTTTTCATGAGTTTGTAACTTTCAGTTTGTATGAGACTGAGAAGTTAAAGCGTGTGTATGTGTGTGTGTTAAAGTATCACACAGTGATTAAAAATACAAAGTCACTGGAGGAATTCCTTTTAACTTTTGTGTGTGATGGGATAAGTTTGGACTTGGGGGATCAGGTTCACCTCTTTTGGAAATGATTCCTCCAATTACTAAATCTGTGACCTTGGAAAAAACTATATAGTAAGTGTCAGGGTCAGAGCTGAAGCTCAGATTTACCAGTATCTAAAAATCTGTTTTTCACAGACTCAAGACAAGGTCTTCTCTTGAAAAGGTTCCTTTATATAACTAAAGAAAAGAGTGTTCCTACTTTTCTGTTTTTAGTCAGAATAGCAAATGAGCTTTATCTTACCTGAAGATAAATGATTGAAGACTGAAAGATTGATCTTATTATTTAACATCTTTGACCTTGAGTTGCATCAGTTGTAACAGTGAGATAATAGAAGTCCATGGCTGAAACAAGATCATGTATGTGAAAGATAATCTTTTTGAAATAGCATTGTAGGACAATTATTTTCCCTTCTTCACTTTAAGAAACTGAGTAGCCAAAATTACATCTTAGTTTGGGCTGTTATAACACAATGACATAAGATATCTTATAAACAGTAAGATTTATTTTTCATAGCTCTGAAGGCCAGAAGTCCTAAATCATGGTGTCACCATAGTCTGAGGAGGACCCTCTTCTGAATCCCAAATTTCTCATTGTGTTCTCACTTGTCAAAAGGGGCTGGGGAACCTGTGGTATCTCTTCTATGAAAGCACTAATTCCATTCAGAGCCTGCCAACTCCACAACCTATTCATTTCCTAATAACTCAAGTAAAGTCAAGTCTAAAGTAAAGAGTAAAGGCTCCAACATGTGAATTTTAGGGAGACACATTGAGACTATACCAAGATTTTATTAATCTTTTCTTCAAAGTATTTATTAGATATGGTATATTTTATGGTCACTGATGTCAAATACATCACGACTGAGGTATTTATGTAGCAATAGTGATTTATAATAGTTTACTCCTGAAAACTAATGCACACACATAATCTCACATGTCATGGTTGCTGAGAGGTAACAAACCTTATAAAACCTTAGATATAACCTAGGAAAATAGATTTGTTGAAGGAAAGTGAAAAATAAAATATGCACTAGCTGCCATGTAATGTTCTGTGCTATTTTATGTTGTTTGCCTCAACAAAACTCCTAAGAATAGTGTTTTCCTATCTCAAAAGTGTTGTGATGTAAGCATCTCTATTTCTGGTTAGTGAGTTGACTGTTTCTGAGCAATTTTAATGCTTTATATTTAAAAGACAATGGCAAAACATATAATACCATGCTTAGGCAGAAGTTAGCAAGTTACAGAAACACATTGGATTCAATTAAGTCCATTTGTTTATATGTAGATATATATAGATTTAATTACTGTGCAATTTAGCAATTATGTCAAAGTCAGGAAAGCAAAAGGCAGAGGTAGAAGTGGGTGGATTAGTGAAGATTGGGAAAGTAATTATTCTAGATCTGAGACAGTAGCCAAATTACTAATCGTTTCAGAAATGTCAGAGGACAATCTGCCCTTCACAATACTACTTCAACTAATCAGCCAGAATCCTAAACTATCTCTTGAGACTCCTTGAAGCCGTCTCAAGTTATTAATATGTAGCCAAAATGGTGGTAGAGTAGAAAACCTCTTGGTGATCAAATCAAATGAACTACTTGAAGATCTTTATTGAATCATAATAGTCCTTCTGGAAAATCCCTGAAGGAAGAAGGACTTTAAAACTTTTCACATAAAACACTTATTTAATAATGTTGTGTCATCCAAAGTTAATACCTTTCTCACAAAAGTCCAGTTGCTCTGACCTGGGGTAGGGGCCTAAGGTAATTTGTAAATATTGATATGGAACTATCATATCAGAAATCAAACCCCGGTGGGGGGTGGAAATCTCTGTTTAGGGATCTTATTCCAGCTTCACTGAACAGCAGAGTGTGCCTCATTTATGCACTTGGTGTGTATCAGGGATGGCAATGTGTTTATTCAGCCTGTTGCTGCATTAAGAACTGATTGATAATAGCTTCCTGGAGCACTACCTTGGGAAGGAATTTATGGCAAATCCATGTTATTGGGAAAGTGACATAACTGATTTGCAAAGCCTACCTTAATATAGGAGGAAAACGATAGCTGTTATTATTTGCCATTTCTGGGTTAGAAATACCATTTCTAGAAAAATATGTGTTGAGTATTACGTACTAATACTCTCTTCCATTATTTCTCTTCCATTAATTATTAATCATCTCTTCTAGATGTAGCCACAACACTTCTTTCAGTAGGCCTCTGTCTGGCCATGCTCAGCAATATTTAACTGGAGCATCTCAGAAGACAGAATTGGGAGTTGAGCTGAAAGCTAGAGACAGGAAACTCTTTCCCTAGCTCTCTCTATATATGGATATCTGTATCTATATCTATATATATATATCTATGAACATATATGGACATATATATGGATATATATCTATATAGATAGAAAGATAGAGAGATATAGCTATTTATGTATCTATATCTATATCTATATATATATATATTTCCACCATATTGGCTTATAAGAGAATGTTCACATTTCATATATTTACAAATACCTTTTTAAATCAGACACAAGATATTCATAAGAAGGAACATATTTTCTGGAATACAAAGAGTGAATTGAAGCTATATTTTTTTTTATTTACTACCTTAGGCTAACATGCCTAATATATTCAGAACATCCAGTGTAAATAATGACATCTATTATTCTTCTATTAGCTTCCTTTATTTTGCAACTTAAAGTTAAAAATCACTTTAGATGTAAAAGTGTAACTATCAAATTGGCCAGGATTAAAAAAAAACATTGTGTACTCAAAAGTCTATTTTCCTTCTGAGTAGCTATGGAAGAATGGACTCCTAAGAGACTAGATTAATCAAATTTAAAAGCAAATCTAAATTTAAATCAACCATGGAGCCCTGCTGTACAGCAATTAACATTTCAAGGTAAAATGAAATGTGATAATAGTAAATACCAGTTCTATGCAGAATTGGAAACATATTCTGTTTCATGGTGTATTTGAGCAGAGAATGTAAATTTGAAAGGAAAACCATTATTAACACTCTAGCTTTGACATTTCAAGATATAATTTAAACTTGATTACAACTTCTATTTAAAAATCTCAATTTTTTCACAGTATAAACCAGATAAGAGTTTCTCAATCTTGGCACTATGACATTTTGGGCTATAGAATTCTTTCTTTAGGAGTTGTCTATGCATCACATGATACTTTGTGGCTTTCTTGGCCTCCATCCTAGATGATATTAGCATCTTATGCCCTTCTTCCATCAGCAATTGTGACAACAAAAATGTCCCCAGACACCAAACACTGATTCAAGGATTAAGAGAATGGGTTATCAATCACTAGCTCTAAAATTCACCTATTGGTCCTCCCTGGTGGCACAGGGGTTAAAGTCTCAGCAATTTCAAGCTATCACCAAACACTGCTGCTTGAATTCCATCTCTGGCCAGGGAGCTAGCCCACATGGCACAGCAGACCTCTCCTGTCTTGCCTGCTGCTCCCTCCAGCAGTGTATTTCACTAGCTCTGCCTGATCTGTTCCCCACTCTGTCTCTAGTGAATCATCTCAAACCCCCACCTCTGGCCTGTACCTTAGTTCTTATATGCATAAATAAATAAAAATTAAAACTAAAACTAAAACTCACCTACTGTGTAATCTCTGTCATTGTCTATTCTTTTTTTTTTTTTTTTGGGACCAGATTTCAATTTTAAATATATTTTGAATAGTCTTAGTCAGTTCTAAAATTTTCTGGTTGAACTACTATTTTCCTAAATTAAAAAACAAAGACTGAAAATCCATGTAGTGGATCCTTGAGGGTTAAAACAGACAGAAATGTGAAGATATTGATTAAAATTTGTGTAGCAAAAGCAAAACTACTGGATTCATGCATAATTTTTATACCTATGACCCAAGAGTCTGAATTTTTATAGTTCGTTTTAATTACCATGAAAATCTGTTTGAAGAAATTGGGAAAAGTGAAGGGGAGAGTGGAAGTTTGTAGGTGATTGGGGAGCAATCTCTTTCTAGATGCATTCAAGTAAAATTACCTTCTGTGTAATGTTTAAAAAAATTTTTGAAGATACTTTCAGGTAAAAACAAGTATTCTGACTTATATCTCTGTGACTGGAATCTCTGTAGTTCTGAGTCAAATGACTCACCAAAATCAGATCTAACATCTCTTCAGCTTAAGTGGAGGTCAAGCATTTGCTTATTGACGCCAGAAGGTTCATGGCTAATTTTCAAAGTCCACAAAATCTGCTGTGGAGGTATTTCTAGGTCTGCTGACAAGGGCAGGAAGCTGCACTTTGGTGGAACGCCTATACATAGGCAGTGCTATTGCTAGATCATGGAGATTCTAATTTAATCACCCAGAGATAGGAAAAGAACAGCATAAATACAAGCTTTCTAAAGAGATTTGCTTTGTCACACTCAGAACAAAACATCATGGTAGATCTGCTTATTCTTCATTCACAGATGTGCTTTGTTATCGTTTCTTCACTCCTGTCCTTTCCCAATTCTTCAGTTGCTCATTGTCCCTTTCTGCCCATCTCTCCAGCAAGGCAGCAGTGCACACTCAGTGTGGCTGTGAGACACACTCTGGCTGGCGACTGGGCATGGTTACTCTTTGCAGCAAACACATCCTTCCTCCCTAAAGAGAAATCACTTTGACTGGAAGTTATCTTTAATCACCAGTCAAATGTGCCTCTGAAATTTGGCTTTTCAAGATCTGGCATCTCTGCAACGTGCTGCTACCACCTTACTGGACTGGCATCAAATAGGGTCATCTATCAGTGCAAGGCAATTTCTGAAAATCTGTTAAATAGGATGATCTTTTGCTCTGTGGCGTGCAGATGACAATGGTACACTTAGTAGCACATAGGGGTTAGCACAGGAATAGTTCAGTTTAGCTTCTTTTCCTTTTATTCCTTTTTTTTTTTATTACAGAACTGGAGGAAAGGTAATTTATTATACACTTATTCACCCTGAATAGGTCAGAACCATGAAATTTGAGAAACCTTCATTGGGGACTATCAAGTCATTTGGGAGATTAAATCTACATTGTGCTTTAATCTACCAGAGAGCTGTGGCCATCAGTAAAATGTCGGATCTGTCGGCGTTGTTAATGTAAGGGGCACTGTCTGGGTAATCATCAGCTGCATGCAGTGACAAGTAATTTTATCGAAGGACCTAGTGAGAACTTAACCCTCTTGATTTTTTCCCCTTGAACCCATTTTCTAACTTTTGATGGAATGAGAATATTTTTAGGAAATGCAGTGAGTTCTATGCTGGTTTAAACAAAATGTTTCTCACCCTCTTTACAGCTAAATTTAGTTCCTTTGAGAGGTTACACCAAGAAGAATTAACGGATTTCCAAAAAAAGAGAAAAATAATTTTACAAGATTTAAAGGACTCTATTTTTCTGTCTTCTGCTAAGTCACTATTTTTATAGTAGTCCTTGGAGTATTTATACTTTATTCTGAACAGAGAAGAGTTCTTCCCCTACGAATGTACAGGAGTTGTATTAACCCTTGATATTGTTCAAATCAACTTTTCATAATAGGATGTTCTCATTCCCTTTCCTTTTGAGGCTAAGAATTTAGGTAGGTCAAAGAAAAAATAGGTACTAAACTCTGAGTTCCTTAAATAATTCAAGATTATAAAATGTCACTAAATATTAGAGATCATGTATTAAAAAGACTCTATATTGCACAGATGTCATACACCAATATGAGCTTGAGCACACATTTTTAAATATATAAATTATAAGATCATAATCTTACATATATATGTATATATGTACACATCTATTAATGCTTAGAGAAGTGCTACTAAAATGAGCTACAGAACACTTTGCAGTTACTTACATATGCTGACATATATATTTTCTTTTTTATTTATGCATACAAGAACTGGAGTACAGGCCATAGATGTATGTGTGTGGGGGGGGGTGGGGGGGACGGTGCCGGGTGGTGGTGAGAGATTCACCAGAAACAGAGCAAGGAGCAGAACAGGCAGATCTACTGAAATATACTGCTGAGAGGAGCAGCAGGTGAGACAGGAGAGGTCTGCTGGCCAGGAATTGAGCTCATGCTGCAGTGGCTATGGATAGTTTCAGAGTGCTGTGACTTAACCCCTTGTACCGCCAGGGAGGCCCCGACATATATCTTTAAACAAGTGAAAGCAGAACTGTAGCTTTTCATATAATAAGACTGAGCTTATATGCCTCTGACTGCAAATAAGTTTAATGATTTTCAAAATCCATACTTTTACTCTTAAAAAGAAAAATAGATTATTTTCTGAATACAAAATCCTGCACTATTTGACTGTGAAATTGTTCATCTAATTTTTTACTGAGAAGCATTTGGGAAATACACTTTTTTAAAAAAAAATCTTCAAATGACTCCACTTTGCCAGGTATTTCAATTATTAAGAAACCGCGGTGGTGGTGGTGAGTCAATGTGAAGGTTGAAATAGAGAGGTAATGAAATACATTTCTGAAATTAGAAAACAAGGATAATAGTGATGTTTGAATGAAACCTTTTCAAATCCACTGTCAAAACACAGGTTCTTTCTCTTGTTTGAGTTTCATGGCAACCTTGCCACTTTTTACAGAGACTTCCCTTCTGGGGTGTTTTCTGAATGCCTTTCATTTAACAGGCATATTTTTGAATCTAATTTTGCTGTCTGCTTCAGAGCAGCTAGGCTGTGGAAACCTAACCATTTTAGACTGTCTGGATGCTGTTTCGTCAAATCATTAACATTATTATTGAGGGTGACACAAGGAAGTTATCTCCCCTCACTCAGCGCGTCTGATTTGCTAAAAACCACAACCCTTAACCTTTAGAAAGGATGTGGTTTCACTAAGTTAACTTTTTAAGTGGAGCTGTTTTCCGTTATAATTTCAGTTTATGTATGTCTGCAGTGCTTCCTGCAAAACTTACAAGACTTTTTCATGTCCAAAAAGCATGGCTGGATGGGGGATAGGTGATCTAAGGACTTTAGTTCTTTAGCAGATCAGAGTCAGGGCCGGTTGCTTCATTTTGAACAGAAAGGAACTAAAATTCAAGTTGTCCTGTCAAGCAGCATCAGTATAACAAGACTTCTTATGAATATTCTTACACTTTCTCAAGTTTGTTTTCTTTTTTCCCCATCCTACCCTTTTGCACTGGTCTTATCTGGTTGGTTCTGTATTTTAGGATCTGGAAAACCAGCTGATTTATTTTAGTCCTTTTTTCTGGATCTTTTCTCTGTTATTTGCATGCAATCATGACACACACCTCAGCCTTCTGCTTTGTAGCTTAATTCATTTGGGCAGAACTCAAACCTGAACAACACAGTTCATTACAAAAGGAATATTATTGCTTATGTAAAAATAATGCACACTAGGATGCAAATTTACAATGACACACTAGAAAATAGTAAACTAGAAAATACACCAATCGCTCAAACTCACTTTTTGACAAACATACTTCCAATAATATCTCTTTGTAAAGACTGATTTATACACATGCATATGAATCTTTGTCTGAGTTAGTTCATTCTGTAGACATCACCAAGAAAGGCTGAGATGCTCGTTTCTTTTGATACAGGCTGTGAAGATCTTTGATAATTTAAACAGTTTTACCATTTTGATTTACATTTAAAGGTCTCATCTTTTAATGATTTTATTTCCATTGTTTAATGATAAAATGACATATGACAATTTAGAAGAAGTCAAGGCAGAAAATTAATAGATTTAGCTTGGAAACTGCTCTCACACAGGATACATTAAAAAAAAAAAAAAAACAGTAAACTTTGCCTTTGAAAACCTTCTTATTTATATCATCATGACCATATCCTTCTTTTGGTTTTTTACTGGTTTAGAAAATCTATCATCTTTATCATCTATATGGCCATTTTGTATATTTTGTAAACATTTTTCTTCATTTAAAAAAAAAAAAACCTTAATCTCTTTTTGATGGTTTTATTTATTGTTGTTGCATTTTTTTTATCTTTTTGAGAACAAACTTTTTTACTCCACACTGTGCAAGTAGTTAATTACTATAATTACATTCAGAGGTAGGCCTAATACATAAACAGGTTAATGGGAAATAATACCACAAATTAAACATATCTTTCTGCAGGAGTAAGTAATATTACTAATATCTTTGTAGCAAAGAGAGGGTCTTTCATTAGGCAAGAATAGCAATTGCCTTAGTATGTAGCCAACTAATTAGCTGTTTACTGATTTCCTACCATTGGGTTAGTGTCCCCTGGGCATTTCGTTCATCTTGTTATTGTGCAGACACTCTACATGAAGCTTTTTTTTTTTTTCTTTTAAACCTTAAGAGTGTCCTGTGTGAGTATATTTTCCAACCTAAATCTATTACATTCTTGCTTTGAATTCTTCTAAAGTATCATATGCTATTTTATCATTGATTAGTGGAAATGAGATAATTTGCCTTGCAGGAATTCTGCAGTGCTTGGTCAGATGTGTTTGGTGAGCAGAGTTATGCTCTCTTTCATACTGAGCTCTGCAGCTTAAAGCTGGGTGCTTCTTAACAAATCATCTTTTCTTTCTTGCCCTTTTTCTTCTTGTTCTCCCCTCTTGCTGCTCTTGTTTGCTGAGGTCATTCATTTTGTTTTTAATATAGTGCATTCTCTTTTGTAGTAATTGCTCTTTGCCTATAGAAAGTGATTGTTTTACATCTTAGGCTCCTTCAAACACCAGTGACGTCAAGTTGAAAGCTAGGTAACAAACATGTGAAGGTCATTGTGTCATAAGGAGCATTTCTATAATATTAAAGATTTTACAAATTTTGGATACACTTAGGGGACCACATTGCCATCCACTGAAGCTCATAAATCTATCCTCATGCTTACACTCTCAGTCCACTGTGTGCTATTTTCAAAACTATACACCTAATTTTATTCCCTTGTAGGGGCAGTGGAGATAGCTCTGATTCCTCAGTTGTCTTAACTGTTCATTGTAATTTTTAGATCATGCATTACTCCTTATGTATTTTGGAAGTCTATGTGCACAAGCACACAGGCTTCTGGTATTCTGCTTATTTGCTAGAGATCTTCTCTTCCACATGATCATCTCTTTTGCTCTATTTCTTCACAACTCATACTAGTAATATCTGTACTTTTATGATGTTCAAACTTTGAGTTGATGAAATCTACATTAAAATTTTTATGTAGAACATAGTATAAATGTACTAGAATCTTATTTTTTTATCTTTCAAAATTTAACTTGTGACTTGTTACCAGTATAATATGAGTCTTATTTAGAGCCTTAGATTGTAGACTCATAGAAGGAAGAAAACATCTTTTGCCATCTTCAAATCTCTAGTCCCTACAATGCTAATATCTACTTTTCAACTGAATCATTTGGAAATTTGGATAGTATTTAAATAGAGTGTGTTTCTGTAACAAAATCATTAAAAAAAAAAAAACTTTTGTTTTTAAGGTTTTAAAAACCTTTTAAGTGTACTGAACATACTGAGTTTCAATAGACTTATGGAGTTTGTGACTAGATTTTCCTGATTAAGAAACATTAATTGCAGAGTAGCAAGGAAGAAAGAGAAAATGAAAGAAAGCTTCATGGGTTGTCTACTGAATCAATTGTATTACATGACAGCCACACCTTAGGCACTTAAATTGCTCTTCTTTGTATGTGAGGATGATGCCTTTAATGATGCATCATCGGCATTGCACAATCTTGAGTTGTTTTTCCGGTAGAGGTAATTACTTTCTCTGATTCAACCCCACTCTCTTATTCTGATTCCCTAGTGATGTACTGCGTAAAGGTGTAACATGACTGGCTAGGGTTATGGTTAGAATCTTTTAACAGTGAATCTGAACAATTAATCATTTTTTTTGTCTACATATTGTAATAAACACTCGAACAAGAGTGATATCTACATGTGAAACTGAAAAAGCAATAATGCCATAGAAAAGTCATTGTTTTCATTTTTTAAAAAAAGATTTATTTATTTATGCATTCAAGAACTGCGGTACAGGCCACAGGTACAAGAGAGGGTGGTAAGAGGATTCACCAGAGACCAGGTGGGGAGCAGAATAGGCAGAGCTACTGAAATACACTGCTGAGGGGAGCAACAGGTGAGACAGGCAAGATCTATTGCACCGTGTGGGTCAGCTCCCTGGCAGGCCAGGGGAAGGAACTGGTGCTGCAGAGGCTGTGGATAGCTTCCTGGTGCTGCGATTTAACCCCTTTTGCCACCAGGGAGGCCCTGAAAAGTCATTATTTTCTGCAACTTAGTTTTTATGTCATTGTCTGCAAATTTAGGGAATTAGGATTTTTTAACTATTTAACTATTCTAATTTAGCTATTTCCAATTTCCTAAAATGTACACTTTGTAAATTCAGGAATGGATTAATTTGCACACACACTTAGTCCATACATAGTACCATATTATTTAATATTTTTAGTTTATTTAATATTTAAATATTTAATTTTTTAATATTTAAAACTTTTATGTAGAAATAAAGTCAAATACTACTTTACCTTTGGATTGTATATAGATTTCAAAATGCCCTCACATGAATTTTTTATAATGGGTATATTTCCAATGGTAGAATAAAATTATATTCATTCATGGCTTTGTCTAAGTCTTGGGTAGAGAGTATTTTGCTTGCCTTTACTTGAATGTTTTTCAACATGAAACTTATGATTTACTTTGGTCTTTATTAGTTTTAAATTATAAGCCATGTATAAATTACAAATATGAGAAAATATAATCCTGTTAAAGACGTTAAGGAGTCTGCTCTATCTAGTACAACTGAAAGGGGTCATGGGAATTCCATGATTAAACCCTCACTCTGTTTGAAGAAGCTGAGATCAAGCTCAGAAATCAATAGATTTCCAGGCTTTCTTGAGTTTTTTCCACTATCTTTCAGTTTATTCACTGTATACTTTAAACTGGAAAACATTCACTAATAAGATGTTGATTAGCATGTAAACTCAGTGGATGTTCGTTGATAGTGACCAAGCCTAAAATTGTTCTGTGGTCTCCAGAAATTTCAGCAGAAAATGCCAACAGTGTGAAGTATTGTGTAGCTTAACATATTTCCCTTATAGTACTTGTCAGAATCATATTATATGCCCTACAAAAAACGTTCTTGCCATTAGCAATCTAAACCTCACAATGTATAAAATTATGCTAAGGAATTGGGTATTTTTTTTTTTTAATGTTAGCAGAAGTTTGCATTCTGATGGGCTGAGCATTGTGAATGCAGAAATTTGCTTCTGAAATAAAGCTTCTTTGAAATATATAGCCAGATATCCCAGAAATTTAATTCAGAATTGGTAATATATTTTGTCCAGTGTTTTTTCAAGACAATATCTTATGCCAATAGCAAATATTCTTCAAAGCCTTGCTGCCTTTGCTGAATATTTAGTTACTGCAGATTTTAAATAAATACACTGAAAAAAATCTTGCCTGTGCTCTTTTCTCAGTGGCCTCTTTCAGCTAAACAACAAAAGGGTCATAAGAGAGAGCAGGTGAAACATCACTTGATTTAGTCTTTCTAATTTGAAATGAAAATATTTGTTCTCCTGACATTCTGATGTCTGCAGCACTACATTTTTAAATATAGTAGCATGAGGTTGATTTAATGTAGCTCTGAACCACATGATTGTGGAGACATAATTCTAGATCATGAGAATTTACTGCCAAAAGTGAGTTAAAGAAATGAAAAAAAACATTTTTTTCTGGTTATACACAGGAGGCAAATGGCAATGTAAAATAAATTCTTTCATATTTATTAAAACCAGTGAAGGCACAGATTTTGGTCAAAAGCTTTAACAGTACCAATAAATGTCTTCCTTTTGAAATTTCAAAGCTTTCTTCAAAGTTCATTTGTGTTCAGGGATCAGAGAACCACAAGGGAAATTGGACTTTTGCCTGGTGGTTATGGAATAACATCCTCTTGCTCCAAAATTTTATCAAATGAAAAAGATATTATATTGGTTTCTTGCCCAGAAGATGATACCTCATTCTCTGATTATGCAGTCAGCTATCTTACCCCAAACTGCCATATGTGACTCTTACAGAGGCATTCTCAACCAGGCATTATTGTACTCCCCAGGAAAACTTGGTGACTGAAGATATTTTTGACTGTCCTCACCGGGAGTAGGGAAGGACATAAACACTGCTAAACAGCCTACAGTGTGCAAGTCAGGTTTCCACCACAAAGACTTGTCCAGCCCAAAATATGAATAGTGCTGAGGCGGCTTTAAATTCTATCACATTTTATTGTAATCATTTTGTGTATGTGTCTCACCTCTACTAACTTGTAAGATATGTACTGAGTAAGGACTAGTCTTCCATCTCTTTGAAGTGTCTTCAGTATGCCAGGTGTTCCATAAATCTCAAATGTTGACTGGCTTCAGTACAATGCCTACTGTGATTGTTATGTGCCTATACTTTGTCTCCTTATACACATTGGTGAAGTTTAGAAATCATTGTTTATTCTTTGTGTGAATGTTTGGCTTGCAGAAAAAGTTGTGAAAACCTGAAGTGTATACATCATCATTAAATGAATGTACCATCAGTATAGGAAAACATTGATGTAACTATCTCACAGACCAACAAATAAATATCGCCAACCACCCCACAGTAGAATGTGTTTCCAAGACACCATTTCCTCTGGTGACTGCCATCTTCATTTCTAATACTCATTTTCTTGTCTTAAAACTGTTTTTTGGTTCCAAATCACAGCATGTTTATGATAGTCAGCTACATGTGTCTGTTATTTGTTCATTTTCATTGTTGAATAGTTGTCCATTGGTTTAATATACCACACAGTTTAATTGGTTTCGTTTTTAGTGTCTTTTTGCTTATTCCTAGTATTAAGTTATTACAGCTCACAGGATTACCATTATTCTTGTGTCTGTCCTTTGATGTGCATATACATGTATTTCTGTTTGAGTATGTGTGATGAGTGAATTTAATATAGTCATCCTTAAATCTGACACGTGGTCGTATGAAATCGTTTGAGACATGAGTAATGGGCAAACAGTCTTTTATCCTACCTCAGCAAACCCCCCTTATACATATATCCACTCTGCTCAATTTATCTATGGACCTTCTATTTTTTACCTTTAATCCACATGTCTGTTGCTTTTTCTTCTCTTTTTTCTTATTGGGTGATCTTTATTTCATCTGAATATGGTTGTTTTTCTCAAAATTGAACACTGTGCTTCTAAAGCCACACATTACAGACATGTGATATCTATTTGGACAGAAGGAGAAGGAATCATATTTATTATCCAGTGTGTAATTTCATAATGACCAAGACATCATAATCTAATAATATAATCAGATCTCAGCATTTTAAGACTACAAACATTGTGAGTCATTTGTATAGGACTCCAATTTTATTGCTGAAACCCAGGGGAGAACTTGAAGTGACTTGATGAAATGACTAGTTAGTATAGGGCTGGGCTTAAGACTCTAGGAATTGGACTCATAATCATGACTTTTTCTCATAAAGACTTACACACTAAGTAAAAAGATATGGAAATGACATAAAATTATTAAATTTCTGAATTTATACTGAAGTGACCATAATCCCTGATAGTCAGAAAAAATACTTTTGTAGAAGAAAATTTTCTTTTTTTATATAGAGAAGTATACAAATTAGGGGCCTCCCTGGTGGCACAGGGTTTAAGCACCACACTATGAAGCCTCCGCAGCCACTGCAGCACGAGTTCCATTCCAGGCCAGGAAGGGGACACACATGGCACAGCAGACCTCTCCTGACTCGCCCGCTGCTCCTCTCAGCGGTATATTTAATTTGCCTGTTCTGCTCCCCACTCTGTCTCTGGTGAATCCTCTCACCCCCCTGCAACTCTGGCTCCCAGTTCTTGTATGAATAAATAATATTTTTTTAAAATAGAAGTATACAATTTAAAACTCTTTTTAAGATTTTTTTTAAATCTTTACTTTTTTACTGACATAATATTGATTTACATTATTCTTGGTGTTTTAGAATTACATGATTCCCCCACTTCTGGTGCTGTGTTCCCACCACCACATGACCCACAGTCCACCACCATTGTCAATTCACCTTCTGAGCTATTTTGAGCAACTTCAAGTTTAACAAATGCACTCAATTTAGTGATGTCAGAGGAAGAAATTCTGCAAAAGAAATAACACTGTTATTTTTCTATTATAATATGCATGTCTGTACACCTATGTGTGTGTGCCTGTATGTAAATGTGTGTGCGTGTGCGCGCGCGTGTGTGTAAGGGGTTGTCAGTAATGATGGCCAAGTATACAAATAATATATACTGAGGCTTTTATTGTTTTAATGAGTCATGTCACACATACCTGTTCAAACACATTAATTAGCCATTGTGATAAGATTTTTGATGGGAACCACTTCTAAGACAAATTCAAATAGAAAATTGGAAGGAAACAGAAAAAAAGAGAGAAGTAGAAAAAATACCTAGACATTTTCCTTAACGCGAGTAGTCACATATTTTTCTTTTAATAGCAATTCCACTAACAATTTAATTTTTGCCATTGCTTATAGTCTAGAACACAGATAAAAAATAAGTACATTCTTCAATGCCAACTCCTCTCACTTCGTGATTGTTCTAGGGAACACTATTTTAAGGAGATTTCTGAGGCCAACTGCAGATTTATTAAGGAGTGGCAGCAAACTTGCCAAGTATGTGCCATCTTGATGGAGACTAAAAAGGCTGGTGTTTCAGTTTTGCTCTTACCATCTCTCTGTGGATTTCTCACAGGCATCTCAAAAAGCAAATTCAGAAAGGAAACTCTGATCTTTTCTCCTACACTATTTTACCAAACTATTCCTGAGAGTCACTGTAGCTGCCTCCTCCTCTCTCCCTCCCACCTCCAAGCAACCACCAATTTCTGTAAAGACCACCTCCCTCGACATCATGAATTCTCTTTCTTTCCATTTTCCTCAAAGTATCAACCTTCCTCACCCATCTGTGCTGCTCTGAGAGTTTTAGTCATCATCTTTCCATGTTACATGCTCTTTCCCAATTCAATTTATAATCCAAAAGTGAGCTGGATGATCTTGAAATGCAAATTTGGTTATATCTCTTTCCTGTATAAGGTGTTCCAAGGACCATAGGTTAAAGGTGACAGTCTATTATATGGTTTTGAAGGCTCTGCTTGTCTGTCCTTCAACTGTCTCCCTAACATTGCCACTGACCTCTTCTTCACAAAGTCATTTTGCACAATTCCACCAACTTTTCAGGCGTGGGCAATACCAGTTTTCATTCTTCCTCACATCACTTGTATAGACTGTTTACTCTCCCTGAGAAACTTCCACGTTCATTCCATTTAGTTTGGGATTTGTCCTTATGTTTAAAATTTCAGCTAAAATGTTAGGGAAACTTTTCTGACATCTCAAATTTGGCCAGATTTCCTAAGTCCATACAAATAACATTTTCTTTTGGTTTTTATCTTGTTCAATACAACTGCAATCAAAATCTGATCTGATTATTTCTTTAAGGTCTTATTAGTCACCTGTTGCTAATCTAAAATTCACTACAAGTTTAGTGGTTTAAACCAAAACAGACTTATTATCTTAGAAGGCCCAGTGGTTAGAAGTGAGAGAAGGGTGTCACTTGGAAGAAAGTAACATGTTGGCAGGATTACATTACTTTCTGAGGAGTTTGTGGGAGAAT
This sequence comes from Galemys pyrenaicus, assembly GCA_019455555.1. Taxonomy (NCBI): domain Eukaryota; kingdom Metazoa; phylum Chordata; class Mammalia; order Eulipotyphla; family Talpidae; genus Galemys; species Galemys pyrenaicus. The sequence continues at coordinate 11,326,166 of JAGFMF010011678.1, read as the reverse complement.
ATTTTATTGTGTTTGCTTTTCCAGCTTCTTGAGGCTGCCTGCCTTCCTTATTCTGATCCCTTCTATCTTCAAAGCTAGCAATGACCAATCAAGTCATTCTCTTAATGATCTCTCTCTGGTTCTAATATTTCTGCCTTCCTCTTCCCTATTTAAGCACCCGCACACTTACATTGGTACATCTGAGTTATCCAAGATAAACCTGTTTATTTCAAGGATAACTGATTAGAAATCTTAAATTCCTCATGATATAGCATAAAATAATCACAAGTATGAGGAATTAGGGCATGCCTGTCTTTAGAGGAGCATTTTACCTACCAAAGTATCTAAATAGTAAATTTCACACTCCTGAAATCAAGAAACCATACTTATTCTGTCCAATGCTAGATCTCCAACACCTGAAACATCGCAGAACACAGAGTGATACTTCATTACTATTTTCTGAATGAGACTATGAATTAATAAAGTACAATTATTATCAGTTATCAATGGAAACAGAGATAGACAGCAAATCTCAAGGTAGGGAATAGGCTGCAGGTAATTTTGTTCCATCAAGTTATGATGGAAGGATAAACTGTTTGGACCTCTCTATTCAAAGCAACTCATATTCTTTGAAGTTTTAAAAAACAAACAAACAAACCCTGTATTTCATTTTAGAATGCTTGCTGGTTCTTTCTAACCCCCACCAGAGTGAATTTCATAATTATGTATTCTGTACAGAAATGTCAACATAAATGTGCTTTTTTGAAGCATGCAGCTGCTATCACGAGACTGACTGTAACTCAGACATATGCTGGGTGGCAGCAGATAAGTTTGGAATTAGTGGTGATAGGTAATCCACAAAATAGCTAGACCACATGCCAGTAATCAAGAATTCACTGTAATTACTTTTATCTGTAATCGGCTCAACACAGTGCACAAAAGACTGACAGAAGAATTCTGCAACCAGAGAGGAAGCTGGTTAGTTATTCCAAGACCATTTCTTTGTTCCCATATTGATTTTGAATCGTGTGACCTTTTCATTCATTCATGTATATATTTATTCATTCAATGGAATGTGTTAATCACAGTAACAGCATAGCAATTACACTGGAGACAAAAGACAACAAAACATTGTCCCATCACCTCTCAGTTCATTGAGACCCATAGTGACATGCAGACGTGTAAATAATCCCGTAAGAGCAATATTAATTCTGTTCTTTTCTTGAACAGGAAGTCTTATACACAAAGAGAATATATAGTTACTATGAGACAGTCTTAAATTTTCTATTAGAAAGATAAATTGTTGGAAATCATGCACACAAGCTTACACACACACACACTCACATATACACATCCAGTGGTTGCCAAGGTAGCCAGCTTGGTTTACTAAGAAAAATAGTGAGGCTTAATTGTTTTTTCATTTCTGAATTGGTAGACTATAGATTCTATATTAAATATCAATAGATAACAGGCTACTTATTGCACCATAAATCCAGTCCATGAAAATCAGGTAGTTTTGAATTCTCTTTGGTTGTTTTACACTGTGAATGAAAAAGTTTGTATTTTCAAAGTTCAGCCGAGGAAACTTCTTATTCTGTTCCACATTCCTGGTTACCAAGATACTGTGGCTTGGTCCAATGTGTAAATATCTCATAGTGAACAAGTGCAAAAGGCTCTCACAGGCTGAACAAGGAGTGGAGTCTTACAAGATGCTATTTAATACATAGGAAAAAAATTTATAAGTCAATATTTAAATACAGAATGAGAGAGATAAATTTCAAGAGCAATGGATACAAAAAAGACTTCAGGATTTTCACCTGATTCAAACTTTAACACACCCTAGCCTTGAGTATAGCTTCTATAATAAAATGAACTCATGTGCTTTTAGAGTGCTTAGTTAAGCTTCTATTCTGTAAGTGATCATAGATGGTCCCACAATAATCAGATGATGCTAGATATTATGCTTATTTTTATACATCTCCGGTGATGAGTGATAAAATACTTTTAAAAAACTGGAATTGCTTTGAAGAGGTAAGAAGTCAGGATGGTGAAAGAGTCTAGCAAAATAAAATAGAAGCTATTAATATTGTTTGACTTGGAGAATGTAAGTCTTGAGCTATTCATAAGTCCTCATTTTATAAATTTCAAATATTTGAAGATTTTTCCATGATCAAGAGGAATTAAGTTTTGGTATTCAGTGCAATAATTAAGGTGAGAGGAAGAGAAGCTTCTAATCAGTAGGAGAACATTCACATGGGGTATATCCAAAACAGAAATGGGAATGCTGCCAAGCTGTTTACTTAGGGGTCTTAAATAAAGGCTGGGCTATCATTTGGGAACTTTTGATGCATGTCATAGAAGGATTTGTGCATTTAACCCTATTAAACATCAGCTTTTTACCTGTAAAATTCAGCATTCATGATATTTAGATCATGAGGCAATAGTAAAAAGTAAACAATAATTTATGAATATTCATGATCATTTATAATGATATCATATTTTAAGGAAAAGTATCATAGAAGGTCTCAAAAGAAATGATAAGAATGTTCATACCTTCTATCTTTCCAACATAGCCATTTTTTTTCTCCATTGCGTTATTGACTCTTGCATTAGGTACCAGCTAAATAGTCGGCATGCTTGTGGAGTATGATATATGAAAACTATGTGTTATTTGACCCTTGAGTCACACTTGGCTTGAAGAGGTTCTCACATGCCGAGAGGATTGTTAGAGTTAAAACTACTGAGAGAGCAGCAGATTCATTCTTTTATCTCATTCACATGTGAGAGCATGCATTTAAGACAGACTATAGTTTAGTTTCTATAGTTTAGTTTCCCTCTGTCTTCGATCCTGAACTCATATAGTTAAATTCCCACTTGTTAAGTGAACACTACATGACTCCATTCTTGTTTATTTAAAGGTCTGTTATTAGCTGATAATCTTGAGCTATTTCTGCTCAGTATCACATGCCTCATTCCAGTTTCTTCCATTATCGTCATTGCTTTACTTGGTAAAATGAGTGAAGCTGGTGTTTCCGTGCTAAAGTACTATAACAAGACATGAACTTTATTTATGTGTTGCTGATGAGAAGTGGTTTAAAGGTTTAAATTCTCTTAATATTTAAAGGCTTTGTTACTTAAGAAATCTACATGATTCCATAAAGTTCTCTACATTTTTCCAAGAATGTATTATTGTTAAACATTAGAAATTTAAGGTAACAAAGACCTTGGTTTTTTAGCTAAAACTAAAACAGAAAAAAAACCTGAGGTCTGTTTTTATCCCTAAGTTTCCAAGTTTCCATTATGTAAAACTGCTTCCCTTATTTGACTTAGTCATTTTAATAGAGGCGTTTTTAGGCAGAAGGTTATAACGTTAGAGGAAATTTATTTCTCTAACTTTTCTGTTCATTTTTTCAGGTTGCTTTTCTGTACAATGAAGAGAGAATGGCTATTTTACTTACACAGCTTTGCTGAGCTATCATTTGCTTTCTAGCCATGACCTTAAAAGGAAGATACTTTCCACAAATAGCTTCTTAGACTAAAAAAAAAAAAAAAAAAAAAAGTATTGTTTCTTTTGATGTGTTTTTATTCTTTCTCTGAAATCCTTACATGGTAAAGTAGAATAAGACAATAGTTTACAGAGTTATGGGGATAGAAAAAGACCAATGAAACCCTCCAACAACCAATAAAGAATGTGATCCTTATTGGATAGGACAATAAACTATATTTGCTGCTTCTTTTTTCCCCTCTCATAACATAGTATTTGACAGAAGGGGGGTAAGAAATATAATCTTACCCTTAAGTGCGAGTTAAAACTAAGATTCATGGGGTAGAAATAGCAGCTTTCTTTCCAACACTTTCCCTTGCTGCTATCTTTATGGAGTTAGAGATTCTGTTTGCCTAGGGTGATGAGATCAAATTGATATGTCAGTCCAGGTTCTCTGTGCGGGTCCATAGATCAGAGCTCTCTGTGGCTTTCCAGAAATACAATCCACAGATTGAGACTTATTGCTGGTTTGAACTTTCAGTTCTGACTTGATTCGGTTATCCCATGTAGAATTAGCCTCTGTGTGTTAAGGTAGAAAAAGGTAGGGCAAGAGTTGAGAGGCCAATTTAATATTTCCCAAAGGCCCCCCTCCAGGAAATTGCTTGATTTTTAAAGCACATACTCCAAACAAGGAGAAAATATGTAACATTTGTGATATGTTCTGTGATTATTTGGAACATTTTTCATGAACTCCAGGGAACCTAATAATAAAATAAATGCATAAGAACAATGAAATATCTTCTAATACAGTATCTGACAGGCCCAAGAACTTTTGCATTTATACTTTGCATGATTTTCTCCTGCATCATAACCCTCAAGTTGTAAGATCATTGAGGGAAGAAAATGCAGGGCTTTAATACTTCGTTGTAATCACCTGAGAGCCTGGCATGGCCCCCATGGTGCTTTCGTCTGGTAGGGCCAACAGGGCTGGTGATTCATTGGTATTGCCACTTGGCTCATGAAAAACGGGAAGACAGACCATGCAGGGGGATGTGGAATATGCCTATTTCCCCTGTCACCTGTATAGATCACCTAAGGGGAAAATAGCATTCATTTTTGAGTCTGATTGTAAGGCCATTCAAAAGAGCTGTTTGAATTTTATCGGAGATGGAATTCTCATTTTGAGAAAAACTAACATATAGTTCCGGATTAGGATGCAGTTTAAAAATTGCATGGTATTTTTAATATATGTTAAAATTTAGGTCTGCCAATCATGTTGGTGTTTCTATATGAGGATGTCACAAAACCTTTCCCTAAAAGAGGCTCAAATTTGAAGCCACATTAGTTATTATTAATAGTTATTATCCATCATTACATGTCTTGTAAAATCCATCATTTTCACTACTTTTCAGTAGTGCTGTCAGCAATGTATTCTGACAGAAAGAAAAATTCATGCACTACTAACTAGGACTTCAGTTAATGATACCAACTGTTATGAATATTCACTTTTTAAAGCTACCATTTCTGGCCAAATTCCTATATGCCAGGCATGCTGCTAAGTGCTTTACATACATCACCTCATTTAATCCCTATTATAATGCTATTTTAGAGAAGAAGAAATGATGATTTAGTTTCATTTGCATATTAGGATCATACAAAATGGTACAGCTTACAAACATCAATTTGCAACAGTGCACTGTTGACTTAAGTGCCTACTTGATTTGTCTCTGCCTTTTCCTGAACCTTTAAGAACAGACCCTTGTTTATTTTCTGATTTAGCTCCTGGAAGGAAAAAATCTTTAGTGTCTGCCATTTTATGATGCTTTTTCAAAGACTCTTGTTTGAAACACAAGAAATTCCTTATGTTTAATTTTTGTCCATATTCTTTTGGGCCCTATACGCATTTGAGCCAGGGCAACCAAGGAATGAACCCTCGGATGGAAAAGAAAGATAGATCTATGTTTATGTAAGGGTAACTGATGAAAGCCAAAATCAAATATCAAAAATTCTTGATCCCTAGCAGATGCCTGTTGTTTTAGAATGCTAGAGAACAAAAGCAATTTTTTTCTTTTACTCAAGAGCACATCCAATGTAAAGCTGTCAAAACCAAAAGTGGAGCGATGCATCTGCAAAATCATATGTTGACAGATGTTTTTGTCTGTAACTCTAGCTTTCTGATGAATAGTGTGACTTCCTCTCAAAAAGTATTTTCCTTTACTTTTTGAGGTTTTACCAGCAAAAAGAGCTCACCCATATGAAAAAGAATTAGTAAATTACAATTATATTATATGAAAGTCAAGAATGTTAACGACCTTTGTTCTTCCTTCCTAGCGAATGATGCAGAACAGCATGATAATCTTAGATTCCTTCTGTCAAATAGTCCAGAAGTACTACCAGGCATAGTGACAGTTCCAGGGTGATGGCATAGCCACCAAACTCCTTGGCATGCAACTTCAAAGAGAAACGTGCAGCCTCATTAGGACTTATTGTAAAAAAAAAAAAAAAGAAAAAGAAAAATAGTTTGCCGTCAATAGTAAGAGAAACTATCAAAAAACATTTGGACATATATTTTTGTTTGTTTAAAAAAAGAAAGGAAAACATAGAAAACATTATGTGAAATGTTTGCATGAAAACGTTTGCATTTGACATCTTATTTTCCTTATTCCAAACAGGACATTGTTCTTCCTCATTTTAGGTAGCCTCTGCAGAGTCTCAAGTGTGCTGATCCATCTTTGATAGAAGATGCTGCTCTCTAAATGTTAATCCCTCTAGGAAGGGCAAATATAGCACCTTTCATCTCTCTATTGCACCCAAGAAAAGATCACATTTTGTCATCACTTGGAAGCCATTGTTTACAAAAGGGGCAAAGTCTCTGATTCATTCATTCTCACCTCTTGTCTACTGCTTTGTGTCCAACATATGTAGCTGAGAATCACGTTGGTTTTAGGATTGCTTTCCTTTCCCCATGCCCACCAGGAAATCTTATTGCCCCAATTTCTGAGCATTTACCTAATTTGTTCACCATCGAGCAGTTGCTTTTCTATATTTGTCATACATTTTATTTGACTTCTCTAGGGGGTTTATGCTGATGGTAAATGTTGCTCGAATTTGAATTAATGTGCTTGTGAACTTTACACTGGTGATGTTTTAAAACCCCATTTGGTTTTAAAAATACGTATAAAGGAATCATAACATAACACCAATGGGGAGCTCAAGTTCTAGAGATGGAGAAAAATTTCTGTTAATAGTTAATGCTGTTGAGATAATGTTTGCAGAAAGAACATACAAACCATTCAGGGCTTGTGTAATTTTCTCTCACACAGAGACCAGTTGGCAGAGGGCAGGGACTTTCTGACATACATATTTCCAGTGCCCAGGCTTGTTACATCTTGTGGTTTCTCCACACCTGGGACTTGTGAAATACCCCCAGATTTTCTCATCCAGTCTGAAAAAGCAGGCTGCTCTTTAGTCACTTTGGCTCTTTTAATTCCATCAATATTCTGTTGTGTATATGAGTCATGTGGCCCTGACAAAAGCCAGTGGATACTAAGAAGTGTGGTATCTGGCTTGGTGACCTCTCACCAGTTACATGCTTAAAGACAGGGAGATGAGGACACTTCCTGAGAAATGTGTCCTTAAGTCATGTTTTCATTGTGTGACTATCACAGAGTGACTTATTTAAACCTAGATGGTTATGGCCTATCACATACCTAGCTTATATGGTTTAGCCTATTGGAACAACCATTGTACCTGAGGTCTATTGTCAATAGAAGTAACGCTAGGAAATGCATGACCTGGTAAGTCTACTAAAAATACTAGGTGGATTGCTGGCGATCCGCGGTTGACCTCTAATACTCTCCTCAAAGAAAGGAACTTAGCGCTGTCCTCTGTCTATCCATATCTTAAAGGTCATTGCTCCCTAAGAATGTCATAATGAACAAAATGGTTGCTCAAAGAAAAAGGAAGGTCTTATTCTAAAGTTTGGGATGCTAAACATTTGAAATCAAAGTACCAACAGGGCCATGATTTTTCTGAGACTCAGGGAAGAATCCTTCCTTGTCTCTTTCTAACTTCTGATGGTGATCTTCATTCAGTGCTTGTATCCTTTGACTTGTCATTTACGTTACTCCTGTTACACTAATAACTCCCTCACTGTGCATTGACATTCTCTCTTTGCCTCTGTCTTCATGGGGTGTGTTCTTCTTCTTATAAAGACACTAGTTATATTAGCCTAGAATATACTCTAGTGAACTCAGCTTAACTTGATTATATTGACACAGACCTTTTTTTCCAAATAATGCCATATTCATAGGTCCTAGGGACTAAGACATTAACAGATCTTTCAAGGGGAAGCAACTCAATCTAACACACATGGTGGGTGCTTTTGCTTCCTTTTTTACTTCTTTAATAATTTGTGCCTGTTAATAATCTAAACACAGCAGATGGAAACTATAATCGTAACAAAATCCTTTAATTTCTGTTTGGGTCTCAACTAGGGACACCCAGACCAGGTGTCAGGAAAGATGTAGACAGAAAGTCATCTAGGCTTTAGGGGTCTTGTAGACTCTGTTATAATTACTTATCTCTGTCACAGAGTGTAAATAGCCACAGTTAATAGCATAAGAATGAATATGGCTCTTATAAGCTTTAATAAAACTTTACAGACATGGGTGACAAGCTGGATTTGGCCTGAGGATAGTAGTTTTCAGATTCTTGTGTTAGACAATGGTGCATTATCACTTGGATGTGAGCTTCGGAAATGAATCCCAGCTTTGAAGCAGACAAACCTAAATTTGGATTCAGGTCATCGCTAAGTAGCTATGATCGTGAACAATTTAACCTCACCAAGTGTCAGTCCCTCATCAATACAATGAGACCAATTGACCTAAATCATTCACAGTGTCTAGCTCATCGGAGGTGTTCAGCTGTACCTCTTTATAGATCTATATGAAATGAATATGATCAAAAACTATGAAGCCAGACTGCCCTCTCTGGTTTTTCATCTTGGACAAGTTCCTTAATATCACTGTACCTCATGTTCCTTATTTAAATAGAGATAATGGTAGGATCTACCTTTTAGATTGCTTATAAGGATACAGTGAGTTAGTACATGCAAAACAATTAGACCAGTCCAAGCACTTACTAGTACTCAAAAAATATTGCTCACTGATATGGGCCATCAGTGTATATTTGTCCTTCCTTGCTACTCAGCAATTGGATATATGATTGAATTTTATTCTTGTGGAATTTAAGTCAGAGTTAACTAAAAGACACATGATGCTTATTCAAGTCTAAATTATTCCTTTTACTGATTTATCAGCTGTATTAGTATGAAAGATTAGTTTCTCATTTATTCTCGTATTATCTCTATTTATTGAGGGAGGAAAAAGACATCAGTCTGTTAAGGCAACCATTCCACTCCCATCATACAATGCCTGCAGTTTTTTACCCATGGTCCAATGAGAATTTGAAGGAAAAATGGAATTCATTAAGTTGAATTTTGCTTTAGAGCTAATTTGGATATAAAATATTTATCTGTTATATTTGAAGTCATTTTAAAGGATTTCAATTTAAAACAAAAGTTTTCATGGATAAATGGCAGAGAAAGACCTCTGGGTTCCTATATTTTCCTTGGCTACATTAACATAATGATATTTTAGAAACTTGCCTTATTTTATGGAAAAAATTAACTATGACAATTCATTGGAAGAATTTGAATGGTAAAATAGTAAATATTTATTTCAATCCTAATGAAAATAGTTAGACTTGGGTGTTAGTGACTTAAAAATAGAAATTTAGTTCAGAGATACGTGTTTCTAAATAATGAGAACTACTTGCAGAAAACTAATTATGATGATCACATAGCTACTTTGTCACTTTCCTTGAAGTAAGAGGACATGTCAGTCATATTCCCTATTGTTTGGTTTATGGTTTTGCAATATACTTGTGGGATGATGAGTTTCATTTTAAAATCGACTGTTTTAGTTCTATATGTTCAACAGGAACAGTGTATCATGGTCGGACTATGAGTGCTATCTCACACTGGTTTGAAAATTCAAATCATTGAAATGTGTAGTCTTATGACTTTGTTATTTAAATTTGGACCTTTTTAGTGTGAAGAATAAAAGTCTGAACCATCCTAATAGTATTTGAAAGCTCTCTGTCATGACTCAGAGAGTTCCCAGTTGTTTCAGTGGCACCATGCTCATCTTTCAATTGTGAACCTGAGAAAAGATGTGATTGATGTTTATTTTATGTAGGAAGCTTTGGGATCTGAAATTATCTTCTTAAATTAAATATCTATCTTTTTCTTAAAATTCTGCAGGCAGGTCTCCTTTTCATACTATTGCAGAGACCATTATGTGGCCACTCTGACTAATTAAAGCATTAACATTTAACACTAAAGAACAAATGTTATATAGATAGATCTTACTATGTTACTTAGGTAGGTATAGATAGGTATCTTACTATTTCTCCTGAATATATACTTTTTTGTTGTGCTGCTTCTTAGATTTGCATATCGTGCAAATTCTCCCATCCCACTGCCTTTTATATCCGTTTGTTTGTTTGTTTTTAGTTTATCTGAGTTCACTCTTCCACCAGGCCCACATAATTTTATTTATTTATTAAATATTTATTTATTTATGCATACATGAGCTGAGGTACATGAGAAGATACACCAGAGACAGAGTGGGGAATAGAACAGGCAGATCAACTGAAATACACTGCTGAGGGGAGCAGTGGGCAAGGCAGGAGAGGTCTGTGATGGTATGTGGGTCACCTCCCTGGCTGGGGATCGAACTCCCTCTGCAGCTGCTATGGAAGCTCCACAGTGCAGCGCTCAACCCTTTGCGCCACCAGGGAAGCCATGGCCATAGAATTTTAGAGTTAGAGGCTATGTTAGCTTGCTTGAGTAATTGGAGCAAAATTTTACTTTGTGAGTCTGAGATAACAGAAATGTTTTTCCCTCACATCTCCCAGAGGTTAGAGGTCATAATTCAGGGGTTGATTCTATCTCAGAGCAGTGAAGGAAGGAGCCATTCCACATATCTTTCTTTGACTTGGTCATCTTCCTGGTAACAATGGTGTACTCTTGCACCGTATCAGTCTATGTTCAAATCTCCCTTTTTGTAAGGGGCCCAATCTTTTTCAGAATTAGGGTGGACTCTGCGGAGCTCATTTTAACTTGATTACTGCTGTGTAGAACCTATCTCCAAATAGTGCTACATTCTGAGGTACTTAGGGTTAGGAATTCAACTTATGGATTTGGGGAGACACAATTCAATCTGTGACAGAGACTCTCTAGAAATCTACCTCTTTCTGGTAGAGATGGTAGATCGGAACATATAATTGACCAAGTCTAAGTTTTAGTTTTCTGTTTGTGGCAGAATCAGAGTAAGAATCCTTTTTATTTTTTATACTTTATAGAATATTCTATTATTATTCTGTCTAGATTAATTAATTCACTAGAGTATTTCTCACAGATAGCCTAAAAGTTTTTCAGCACTGGACTCAGGTTATCTTCAAATTCACATGGACGCCATTGAAGTTCATCTGAATCTAGTTTAGGGTTGTCAGTGAAAGAAGAATTCATGAATTCAATCTTCTGTGTATATTCTAAACATAGTTACCCTTCATTAAGAAGTCCATAGATCTGGTGCTGGCTAAACTTTGGACTGTTAATCTCAGCAGGATCTGTGAAGTTGTCTTCTGTCAGGTGAGGGAGGGTGAGTAGCAGTTCCACTGGTTTTAAGTACTGTACTGTTTAATAGTTATATAAGGAAGTTCTAAGGATATACTTACTCTTCTCTAAAGAGCGTCTGTGACTTTTACCAAGAAAATCTTTAACACTGCAGAGAACTAGCGGAGTTCCCATGATCTCTATGAGGAATGTATTCATGTGAAATTTAAAGTACCTTCCACTTCATTTGTGGCCACTTATACATGTTTACCTACCAAAAAAGGTAACAGATTGCAATATGCATTAACATAACCTATGATGATGATAATGTTATAACCAGAAAAATGGAAATTATTTATAGGCAAATATGCAGTAACTACATGCCAAGTATGTAATATATTACATGTATGTTTATTTTGGGCTTATCGTAATAGGATGTGAGAAGTTAACACAACTGTTATTACCTTTCTATATTTAAGACAGAAAGATTTTTAAAAGTAAAGATTGTGTGATAGTGTTGTTACACCCATTGTGCTTAACATATTTAGAAGGATACTTTGTTATAAAAGTTTACACTTGCATGACAATATTGCATGTAAGCTTTGAAGTAAAATTGTTAAGATCTTTAGTTTAAATAGAATTTGGACCCCGAAACAAGTGTTTACCTGAGAAATATAAGGTAGAGTTGTAAGTCATTTACCTATTAGGTGTATTTGGCAATATATTCTACATGAATCCTGACACACATTAAAACTTTCTTGTTTTCCTTTTTTTTTCCTTCATAAAATGTCTTGGCAGTTATTGAGGGGCATTATGAACGTTTTAAGAAATATTTTATGTGAATATTAATGAATATTAGATAAAAACAATACTTAGAATGTGGGGTCAAATTTAGACTTGGGCACATAGTTTAGTGAGAGCTTCAGGAATAAATGCAAATAAAAAGGTTGACAGGACAAGTTTGAGTGGAAGAGGCTGGGCACATATGTCGAAAGTAAATGCCCGTTAGAGAGGACAAGAAACTCTATCTAGTGTCAAAATCTGAAAATAATTAGGGAAGAAATGTGAAAAGTGTCAGGACGTGGTAAAAGTCATATAAAAGGAAATTACTCTGGCACCTCATTGTGTATTGATTAGTGAGAGATGAGGGGTAAGAGGAAATTGTAGCTATAAAAAAAAAAAGGCACGCCTAAGGCAAAAATGTTTGTGCTTAAGAAAAAAAAATTATAACATAAGGCTCACCTGAAAGAAATTAGGCAAGCAGCCAGTGATAAAGACAGACCCACCGTCCTTCTCGAGCTTCCTCAGTGCTCGCTCTCTCCACGTTCTGCCACCACACATAAAACACATTTCTGTCGTCAGTACTCAGGAAGATTGTTTTACACTTTCCCAGTAAGTTTTTCGTAGTCTATGTTTCCTAAGGTTTCATTCTTCTTCTTTTATGCTGCTTGTTACATGGTATTGAGTGGAAGCTTCAGTACGTGAAGCTTGAGGCAAAATTTTCTGTTCTTAGACAATTTACATTGGAAGCAGGAGACAGAGATGGAAAGGTGTCACTGCTAATTCTTGTCTGGATATGGAAATTTGGTTGGTTAGAGAAGTAAAAGTTTTGGCGACAAGTACCCAGGGTTTTTTCTTAGTTAGCACTCTAAGTTACTAGGGTTCCCTAATTTACTTTACTTGTTGCAAAAATAACCCAATATGTAAAAAGGAAAAAAGAACCTATGTGGGAGCAGCTTATAAGGATGCTGATATCAGAAGAAAAGAGTGGGAGGAAGAGCAGTAAATGTTATACTGATGCAACAGTGAGGGTAAAGGTTCAGTCGTGACAGACCAGATGATATCAGCTTAAACAGAATTCGGATGTTATATCTCTCTTACATAAACCCCCATCATGCCGGTGCAGTGACTGGGAACTGTGATGTCAACTCTAGTTCCTCTCTCTTCATGTTTCAACACGCTTATTGGGTTGCTGTGGTTTCCATGACATCTGCATTTCAGCCAGTTGTAAGAGAGTAAAAGGTAAAGGAGATCCCCTTGGTCCCTCAGGACCAAGGCATTAGAACCAGTATGCCATTGCCTATTAATTGATCAAAAAGTCTTGCCTACCAGCAAATGAAGTTGAGAAATAGAATATTTCTGATCTTCCATGGGGCTCATGTTATAGGAAATAGAATTATAGAAGGGATCTTGTAGGACAGCCAGTGGCTCTGGCCAAAATTGAGCTTTGGCAGAGTGTGGAAGAACAAGATGGGGGGAATACAGGCCTGCAGTGACCAGCGGAAGCAGAGCTGAACTGCCGGCTTAGCTCTCTCAGCTCCAGACCTTGATATAAAATAAGTGTATTTCTGATATTTTAAACTACTTGGGTTTCTTTCTTTGTTTTCTTTTTGATTTGTTTCAAAAGCCTAGTCACCAGCTGCTAATATTTCTGGATGGGAAAAAATTATATAGAAAGTGTATCTTTTAACAGTATTTAGTAAAACTATACATTCGATATTACAACATTATCAGGAATAAAGCAAAATTAAAACTACCAAACTTAGGAGACAGAAGTTTCTCTGCAAATTTGCATTTCATATGAAAATACTCTCCTCTCCTCTTCCTTTCTCCCTCCATCCTTCCTCCTTTCCTTCTGTCATGGATCTTTTATTTTTCTACCTTCAATAATGACTTGAAGTAGTGATCTGATCCTGATTTTCAGATTGAAAACACCATGACTAATTATTTTTGGGAATTAGCATAACTGAAGGGATATTAAGAGAAAAATCATAATAGAAGATAATTTTACATTTTGGAACTGTGATCACATGAGTCTTACCAGAATGATTTTTTAAAAAAAAAATTGTAACAACTAAGCCATGAATTCTTACCATTTATATTGCAATATCTTTGAAGTTTATAAATTGGCCCTTAACGTCTAGATCTATCTGTGTGAGCTTAATTGTGATATCATGGAGATAATGCTTCTTGCATTTAACTCTCATTTAAATTATGCTTTTTGGCAGGGACTCTGACCACTGAGCAATAAAGCAATTATTGCCATGATGATGTGCAATATTGAGCAGATTATGTCATGGCTAATTTTACATATTCATAACTCTGCCACCTGTAAATGTTGACATTGTCATGAAGCTGATTTTCAACAAGATACATAGAAAATGAAAATTCTGAAAAAACAGTAATATTCTCTTTTCTTTGATTTTCTCTTTAAAAATAAAATCCCTGGGCTTATTCCTATTTAATAACATTTTTCTAAAAATTATAGCTAGGTCTTTGAGAATTTTAAAAGATATAGAAGCCTTTCTCTGGAAATAAAATACTCAGACATATGTCTCTGAAAAGTTTTGCATAACAACATCAATGTTTAACAAATTCCCTAAATCCCATTCATAGCTTCCATTTCAAAAACCTAGTGATGATAATCCGTACTATTAATCGATATATTAGATTGGCTCATGAAATATTTAATAGAATAATACCGTTAGGCATTTCACAGCTTAGGATGAATTTTAACATTTTGGTAAATTATAATATCTAGGAATAATGAAGAAAACCAAGAGTCTTAAGTAACAGCAGTAACTTATTCAGTGAAAAAAAGGTGGTATATAGTGTTCCCCATAAGAGTTTCTAGTGTTTAAGTTCCCCTCACTCCCAGTACAGAAAAAAAAAAAAAAAAAAAAGAACTACACGAGGAAAATAACAGCTTTTAAATTTTCTATAGAAAGTTTATACTGCCAAGGACTTTTCCTATAAACACTTAATTAAAAAGTCTAGCCAAATTTTCTCATATGGTTTTAAAGCCATATGCATAACTGTTATAGGGCACAGAGGTATCATACTTGTGATTCATTGAGAAACAGTGAAATCAGTATTAGCATAGCTCACTATAAACACCTCTGCAGTGCATTTCTAATAAAGTGCTTAATTCACAGAGGTATCATCTGCTTTGTGCCATACCACTTGAAGCAAACAAAACAAAACAAACACAGGTATAGGAGTTGTTGTACTTAGAAATTCATTTTGCTTTTCCCCTTCATTGTCTTAGTTGTTGAAGTTACCTAAAGCCTCATAGGTCAACCACTCTTCAGCAAAGAGGCAAACAAAGAGTAATATAGCACAACAACAAGAGAGAGAAGTATATTCATGTAAAACAAATAGAGAGGGTTCAACTTTGAATTGTTTGGTAAACTTAATAAACTGAGCCATTGTCTTGCCACAAGTACAGCTGGATCTGGGAACTCAACCATGACATCAAGATTTGGTTTCTCCTGTTTCCTTTGCACTCTTCGCTTTCTTCAATGTCCCTCTTCCATGCTGGTCTATATTGTTGGGGCACAGCTGAAATTTCCCCACACTTGTGACTTTTTTTCTTTATAAAAGCTTTATTTTTTTAAGGTATATTTTACATCATTCTTCTTTTTTGTACAATGTGTGCTTTTTCCTCTCAGGTGTAGTCCCCGTATAATGCCCACCACCAATTGACCTGCGCACCATCTCCATAGTCCCTTGTGCTCTTCCTGCCCATTTTGACCCTATGACTTCTTCTCAGGCTGGATGAATGAACAAGTCATCATAGAGATCAGTAGGAGAAAAAGAACAAATTTAATAACATTCATATGAAGAATTTACATGCTGTTAATTCTAAAATAAATGGGGACAAGCCACAGGTTTATATCTTGTGCAAAGGACCCTGGGCATCAAGGAGTGAGGCAGAAGGGATGGCTTCATACGATTCAACCTAGCTTTTGGATGTTTGTCCTGTCTTCAGATAGGTTTCTCTAATAAAAACGTAAACACTAGAGACCCTTATGGAGAACAATATCTACCACCTTTTTTTCACTGAATGAATTACTGTTGTTACTTAAGACTCTTGGCTTTCTTCATTATCTCTATATATTATAATAAAAACATTAGAGGTATTGGAGATACCTCTAAATCTAGGAAATCTGAATTCTTTAAGTAATATTATAAGACCTTGACTGACCTTAATTTCCACACGCCAAGGTGACATGTGTTGGAAAAGCCTACTCTGGACACTGGAAAAAGCCAGTCTGATCCACTTTGGAGAGACCAAACCTATAGTACAAACTCAGATTTACACCTTCTCAACTCTTTAAGGCCTGCAGAATAACTAACTCAGGTCACGTATAGATTCGTAGCACCAGATCAGTATGGAAAATTCAACATTGGCCCAAACTGGACCAATCACTGGAGTGAGCAGATGAGGGAAAAAAGAAAAATGACAGATCAAGGTCCTGCTACCAGTCCCAGAGCCGGTGGGACCAGAACCATATCATCACAGATCCAGGGAGCTGGAGCAGTGAGTTTGCTGGGAAACCATATTCCCAAACCAGAAGTTGGGTGCTCCCTGGGCAACCAAATAGCAACTCTCCACGTGTGCGTAAAAACAAACACACACATTAACAACAACCAGAGATCACTGAGGCATTTGTATTATCACTCACACAAATTAGGAGGCAATTTTGCTACACGTTGGTTATCTTCCACCACCATTTCCAGCTCTGTGACTGCAGCTAGGTCTCCGAACAGCTTTGGAAGGAGGTTTTTGCGTGCCTAAAGGAGCCCTTTCATTTAAGAAATTACTTTGCCCAGAAAATTGAAAAGTGCTTTCAATAAGTCACACCATCTGCTGCTCTCATATTAAGTTTAAACTGGCCCAAATTGAATCTTCATTTATGTGACTTATAGGTTTCACCTTCACATGTTTTTTAGCAGTATTGTTGGAAACTAACTCTTCAGAAGATGTCCTTAAACTGATGGTATTGGGGTTTTGTGCCTTTTCCTGTGCCTAAGGTATGGGCTATTTTTTTCTATTTACTTATTTTTATTTTAATCAATCTGAGTTAAAATTGTGGGTCATGAAAAAGGAGCAATACGAAGATTTTCTAACACTAAAACTACAATTGACCCAAAAGGAGAGGAGGGCTGGCCTGTGAGGACACAGTTCTTATTCCAGATTCCACCATTTGAGGTTGACAACTCTGGGGCTGAACCTCCACTGCAGAAAGGCCATCAGTTAGAAACCACATTTCTTTGTAACAGCTGGTACCCTTGGTGAATCTACCATCTCTTAGCTTTCATCATGTGAGGAAATAAATCCTCCACTTCTTGTCTTACTTTTGCAAAGTTGAAATAAGGTTTAGAACAAAGTAGAACGTTTACTTATGCCAACAATCACCTTAGCAATAGCTAAAGTTACTGGGATTAAATGCAAGTCTGAGTTTAGTCAGCAACACCTCTTAGTTTGGCAAACCAAATATCTTTTTGTTTCTCTACAGACTACCCCATATCTCAAGCACTTCATAATTTCCGTTTATCTCTTGCAACTCTTACCGTCCACAGACACAGGCACTGGAAAGGAATATCCCGTCATGTTAAGAAACTATGATTTTTTTTTTTCTTTCAGTGGGACACATACATTGCCTTGTCACCTCCCCTTTGCCACTTGTTTGGTTGGCATTGATTTCTTCCTATTAAAAAAGTGTGGTCTCTCTCTTTTACACACACACGCACACGCACACGCACTCTCTCTCTCTCTCTCTTTCTCTCTCTCATCTTTCCCTTGACTATTTCTTTAAATCACTGCACTGACTTTTGCCTAAATATCTGAGAGTCCCATGGAGGTAATTAGAGAGAAGGAATTGTTATCCTCTCTTTTATAGAGGAAAAACCAAAGGAACATAAAATTTAATTGATGCATCAACCCTCTCAGCTTATTAGTGATGGTGAGACCAGCCAGATAAATTGTACTAGTTCTTCCTAAACTGTGAGGCAGAGCAGAAACCTGCTCGATGTGCATGAGTGTGTGTGTGTGTGTGTATATGTGTGTTTGAGTGATTTTGTCTATATATGAATGTTTGTGTGAGTGTGTATGTGTGTGTGTGAGTATGCCTGCACAGGTTTTTCTTTTTCCTTCATGTACATTCAGAATATGTGCAGGCCCAAGCAATTATTGAATCATGACCTCTTTAGTTTGGCATAAATAGATGCTTGTTTGACTATTACACCAACGTGAGGAATGTGACATGCACTGTGCAATTCTAAATTTTTTGACTGCTCCAAACATTGAGAAATACAATTTCCATGGCAACTCAGTAGACCCCTGGATACACAAGTGCACAGATAATTGCCACACCTTAATCCAATAGTTTTTACTTCTGCTTCAATTGATTTTCAGTAATATTTTCGATCTCTAGTCTTCTTTGTTCTTCTATTTTTCTAAATCCTGATTGAAATCCACTAAACATATTTCATGACTCCCTAAATTGTTGTGGCACAGCTTCACATCCTTTATCATTTACTGACTGTGATTTTGAATCATCAAGACTCAGTTTCTGTGACTGTGATTCGGTGTTAATACTTCCTGTGGCATTGAAGTGAATATTAAGTGAGGTAACTGTGAGAAGAACAAAGATACTTTAATCGTTAATCCTTTTGACCAGTTAGTTCCTTTTATGATTTTCTGTCTCTTCTTATAACTTCCTGATATGAACAAAGCAGGAGAGATGATTTCTTTCAGTCTTTTTTCTTTTTATTTTAATAGTATGTAGTAGATATTGTTGCTCTCTTTTTTGGAAGCAAATTAAAAATAGCAGGATCTATAGTTGGGCACATCATGGTAAAATGAATAACTAAATTTTTGAGTACCTAATTCCTTGCAAATATTGTACAGATTATTTTGAGGAACTTTTAAAAAATTCATATGTGGTAGGTTTTTTCAACATACATAGCTTAGAGTGAGGAAGAGGAACGAAGTATATCGCATGAGGTGATGTACTGAGAATTCAAGCCCAAGTCATCTGATGCCAGTGCAGAACACACAACTCGCTGCTTCTTTCTCATCTAAATGTTTAGAGTAAGGGGCAGTGCCCTTTAATAAGTGAAGCACAGACTCTGCAATCATATCACCTGAGTGTGCTTTCTGACCTGTTACTTAATGTAAGACATCGGTCAAGTTCCTGAGACTGAGACTGAGTTTTCTCATATGTAAAAACTTTTGTGATATATATTTTGTTGAGTGAATTAGTTGATAAAAGCAAAACACTTAAAGTACACAACACATAAAAAGCAACACACACTATGGCTCTCTCAGTCATTTTCAAGAGACCTTTAAGCCTCTATTGAGTGTGTGTGTGTGTGTGTGTGTGTCCAATTTAAGATCAATGAATGAGGGGGAAATCTTATTCCTAGCAAATAAATAAATAAATAGATAGATGGATAGATAGATAGATAGATAGATAGATAGATAGATAGATAGATAGATAGATAGATATGTGGTATGCTAAGGTAACCATGAAATAATAATTCTCCTTAATAGTAAGGGCAATAGATTTCATGAAATAACTATTGTCTCTTTTCAACTTAATTCTTAAAATTGAGTTAATAAAGGCATACTTAAATGCCCTAAGAAGAAGGCAGTAAAAACCACCCCGCTTTGTATGTCTGCTTTTTCATTTCTGTCAGGAGTCCAGAACACCAGACTATCCTAGGCTCCTCATAAATGGTTATTGGGCAGTCCTTATGAATGAAGCACATTTCAATTACCAAATGCAATAGGGCTGCAACAAAAGGTACACATTTGTTATCTAAAATAGATACTGTTTGCTATATTACTTTATGCAGTACATGAGTCATTCTCTTCCTTTAATAGAACTTTTTTCTATAAAATATTAAACAATTGTTATTATAATTTTTAAATGTTAATTGCATATGCAATAGTTTAGGTATGGTGCAAACTACAAAGATATGCAAATTCAGTCTTATGCATGAATATTTCTATGCCAGAACATGTAGACAAAATAACTTGCATTTAATGACATTTATAAGTTCACATTTGCATGACATTCATTTCATTTTCATAACAGAAGCAGCACTGAGTCTTTTCTTTCCTAAATAGTTTTATATAATAGATCCACCATCATTTAAAATCCAAACACTGAAAACATTGCAGGTGATCGCTCACACAGTATCTGACCAACCAATACATCCAGAAGATAGAGGAGCTTGTTGAACTTGATCATGACAATGTAATCAGTCGAATCCAGACAGTAAGATAGCAGTAGAAATAATCAAACAAATCTATAAAGACATATCTCTGTAACTCTAAACTTAGTGTCAAGAAAATAATGAAATAGACTACCTATGGATTAAAAGAGAAATAACAATCAATTGCCATATTATCACTTATTCAATCAATTCAATATCACTTATACTTTAAAAATATAAAACAAACTTCACATGTATGAAGCATTTGAATATTTGAATACTGACTGACTATTTGATGGATTATAAATTATTATTAATTATTTAGCAGTGATAATGGTGCTGTGGTTTGGTTAAGATAGCTCATATTCTATAAATATGTTGTAAAATATGGATAGAATGATATGAGGGATTTATTTTCTAGTATTCGGGAAGGTAGATAGGTGGACAGAAGAGTTCTTTGGGTAGGTTTACTCTTAAGATGACAATTGTAATCACTGATCAGTATATTGGTGGAGTCTTACTATATGTTATTTGGTTGAATTTTCTATAGATTGAAATTATAGATAGTATAAGTTTGAGACTTTGGTAGATTTATATTACTTCTATTCATTAAATTGACTCAAGTTACTAAATTCAAAAGTAGATATACTTTAATCAAATATTTGTGAGGTGGTTTGACAGTAATCAAGTGATGAAATAAGCTTAATGTAGTTAATATGTCTCACTTACTACTTGTTTCTTTACAAAGAAAAAAATGATTATAAGCTATGCCAGTATGCCCTTTGATTACATTATAGCATTTTACGGTCTAAAATACTCAGAACCTTCATAATGATTTTCAGCAGCATGGAGCTCAAAGATGATATAATAATTTCACAAGTTTATAATACAAAAATTATATAGAAAATATTCTTTGTGATGATTAACAGAGACTAAAATCAGCTTTAATTTTACTAAAACAAAAGTCTTAGTAGATGGGCCCGCCCTGGTGGCGCAGTGGGTTAAGCAACACACTATGAAGCAAACCACAGCCACTGCAGCACAAGTTCGATCCCTGCCACTGGCCAGGGAGGAGACACACATGGCATAGCAGACCTCTCCTGCTGTGCCCCGCTGCTCCCCTCAGCAGTGTGTTTCTGTCAATCTGCCTGTTCTGCATCCTGCTCTGTCTCGTGGATTGTCTCACCACCCCCACAAGTCTGGCCTGTACCCCAGTGCTTGTATGCGTAAATAAATAAATCTTTAAAAAAAAAGTCTTAGTAGATAATACATAAATGAGTAACTGCAAGACAACAGGGTGAAAACAATTATAGAACTTTGAACTGAACACAAAACCATCAAGATCCATTCATTTTGTGTATCAGTATGGAGACAAAGCAAAGAACATAAAACATAAAGCAAAGAAAATGCTTTATATTTTGGTTCTGTTATATGTGCAGTATTTTCTTGTGGTATTTAAATCGTAAACTAAGGAGAAATTATTATCAGAGTTTCAAAAATAAAATCTTTTTAGTGAAATTTGTCACTGACCAGTATAAGGATCTTTCTTAAAAATTATAGCAGAAAATGACCAGTATAAGTATCTTTCTTTAAATTTAAAACAGAAAATGAAAACCACTGTCAAAAAGGGTTATGATTTGTATGCCAAGTGTGTCTGATTTTCATTTAATGCAATTCATACTCATTTAATTTGAAGGATTCTGAAGCTGAGGTGATAGAAAAAATGTCCTACACACTTAATATACTTTCATTTTAATGGCATGCTTAACATAAATACCTTAGACTAGTACATGATTTATAATGCACCTCATTGTACGTGTGCGCTAAAAGATGGAATTGCATTAGATTTCATTATTTGTTATTTTTCTTGATCATTGTGTAGTCTATATCAACTGCTGAAAATCAAATTTTTTGACTTCTCCAACCTGAACATATGACCAGCTTTATTCCTGTGCAGATTTGAAAATCCTTTAACACAGTTAATCTATTTTGATGCACATTAATGGAGTTCAAGTCACTAGTCTATTTTAGTAGATTTCAAGGTCAGGTGAAAAAAAGGATCAATAATTTGATAGACTTCTTGGAAAAAATGGCATGCTCAAGATATTTTTGTAGAAGTGCATCATACCAATGTTCTTTTAAAAAGGAATCATATTATTTCTAAGGACATATTTAAATAGGGTAATAAATGATATAGGTAATGCTTTAGCAATATCCAAGTCAAGCAACTAACATAATTAAAATAGTAAATGTTTTCTTTTCAATTATTTAGCAATCTAGTTAAGTGGAGCCTCTGTTTTTAATCATGCTGTTGTAACACAGATAGAATATTCCCCCAGGTTAGACAGCTTAATAGTAGGTGCTCCACAAATGCTTCATGAAAAATGAGAGTTCTGATAGTGGTCATTGGAGATTATTCTTTCTGCATCCTCTCTATGTATTTTTTATTAATTAAATTATATTTATTGAGGCAATGCTGGTTTACAACACTAGAGATAGGTTCAGTGGGTAGTTATACACCTCTTTATTTGTGTTATCACACCATTCCTACCACCAAGGCATCAAAATCTTTCAGCATAGTCCACTGGGATGCCTACATTTTTTAAAAATAACGTTTTCTTGCTTTATTAAATGAGAGAGGTTTATAATGACCAGCTGTCATTTTGAATCATCCATTAATCCCTCTTTATTCCTGAAAATAATTAATTGGGTTCTCTAAATTAGTTTAATCTCAGGATATTGTAAGCAGTTATGTTTATCTTATCAGGGATAAGTGAAAACAGTGATAGATTCTGGAGCAATACTAATGGTTTTAAGTCACTTGGGTAATGAGAGCAGGGCCTTTGCTAAATAAAATGAAAATGTTGCTTAGGAAGAATTTGGATTCTGATGCTGTAATTCCAATCTTTTGTTTGTTATTTATTCATTTTTTTAAGTTTTTAAAAAGGTTTTGTGTATGTATGTACATACTGTGTATGTTGTATACAAGAACTGGGGTATAAGTCAGAGAACAGGGGTGAGAGGATTCACCAGAGACAGAGTGAGGAACAGAACAGGTGGATCAGAGGGGAGACTGGAGAGGTCTTTTGTGTCATGTGAGTTAGTTCCCTGGCTGGGTATCAACTCCTGCCTCAGTGGCTGGCAACAGCTTGATAACTGGAGATTTAATCCCTGTGCTATCAGAGAGATCTCAGTCTTTTGTTTTTAATAAGCATGGTAGTATAGAAATATAAAGCCTGATTTTGACCTAAACCAGAAAGTCATACACTACCTATAAAAACATGGAATAATTTGTATAATTAGATTACAAATTTAGATGTAGATTAAGTTAGTGGTTGGCTAGGGCTCTGGTATCTGTAAAACTCTTGTCCTTAATGAAGAAACAATTATTTCCTGTGAGTGAACTTTCCAATTCCAAACCCAGTGTGTTGTGTTTTGTTTTTGTTTTTGTTTTTTTTGAAATTTAACTGAATAAAACAATAGCAACAGCAACAAACCCAATTAAAAGGAAGGAGATAAGGTAATCAAAGGTCACTTATTGATAAATATAAAACTCTTACGTACAGGTCACTTATTGATAAATATAAAACTCTTACGTACATGTTGCTACTAATTAGCTGACAGTGTGAGGTGCTTTGCTTCTCAGTTTTCAGTTGGCTATTTTTTTTTTTTTTCTATTTTGTCTTGGCGTTAGGGGTTAAGTTTCAGCACTATCACTGCCACAGCCAGACTTACCACACCTCCAGCCAAGGAGCTGACCCCTCCTGTCTCACCCACTGTTCCCCTTAGCAGTGTATTTCAGTAAATCTGCCTGATCTGCTTCACACTCTGTCTATGGTAAATCCTCTCATACCCTGAACCTCTGGTCTACATCCCAGTTCTTCAATGCAAAAATAATTATGATAATTATAATAATACTAGTACTATTACTAAGAAGAATTATACTCTCCTTTCCAGAGTTTTCAGAAAACACTGGCACGATGTTTAGTTCATCTGTGGCCATGTAACATTCAACTGATTTGGTAGAGAAAATGTTCCTAAGAATTTACATGAACTGATTTGCATTTCACATGAAATAGGCAAAAAATACTGCCTAACATTAAATACATTAATGACTTTTATATGGTATCCTCTAAATAATTTAATAGCTATGGCATGAAAGAATAATGAGAGTAAAAATATGTATTGGTTGTAAAATTAACTATGTGGAAAGATAGACAGACCCTTAAAAAACATGTTTTGATATAGTCTGTGTATGAAAAGGGAAGAGAAATCAGAAGAATGAGCTTATACTCAGTTATCCCTAAATTAATTGAGAAGGTGTTCAAGCTTATTGGAATATTTCACAGTGAATTAGCCACCAAATGAAATAATATCAACATAAAAATAGTAACTCTAAACAGAATATAAATGTGAAGACTTTCGTATTGAATCAGTTGTACTGCACAAGTTTATGAAAAATTGTGTATGTTAGGTACATCAGACCCCTTTTTCTGATATAATTAAAGTGATTAATTTTGTCTCGTGAATAATCACATCCAAATATATTACTAACATCCACTTTCTATTTTTATGTTGAATATATCTACTAAATGAAGTAACAAAGGAGGAATACATTGTATATAATTCTATTTCCCAAAATGGAGGACATGTGGAACTATATCTGATCAGTTCTATCATGGATTAAGAAACAATAATTATCAATTATATAGTCGCCTATACTAACTTTCCTTCCTTCCCTCCCTCCCACCCCACTCTTTATCACTTCTTGTTTACCTTGGCCACTTACTCTTATTACAATTAAGGTCACGTTATCTCCACAACTAATTACTCTGAGCCATATGCAGCTGCTCCTCACTGACTCTGACTAGCATACTGAAATGTGATTACCATTGTTTAAAATGTTTTATGAGTATGTGAAGTCATTTTTCTGAATATATTTTATATGTTCTTTGAAGAAATTACTCTTCATCTATTCTGTGTCACAACCTATATAGCCTCGAATTTGGAAGTTTCACCCAGATTGTTTTCATAACAAAAGAAACACAATACTTTTGTCTAAACATTAAAATATTCTCAGTAAACATAAATTTCTCAGCTGCTCTTTTTTTTTTTCTGACCATTGTTTCTTGGTCATTTTTTTTCCAGTTTATTTAACTTTGTGAGTGTTTTTTTTTTTGATTTCTAAGAAATCTCATCAAATTAAACATATATACATTCGCATTCCTCTCTCCTCAAAAGTTATATGTATGTTGTGTATACATATATGTGAGATTTCTCTTGAATTACTATTGAATTTTAAAGTTTTATCAGACATCGATATTCAGTATACTCCAATGGAGGTAGCAATGTCAATATCCCTATTTCTTGACTCATTTATGGTTATTTCCACTTTGGAATTTAAAGGTAGCAATTTAGCACAGATTCAGGTTGGCAGATATATGAGATACTAGAATTGCAGAAATGTGACTTCACTCTATATATTTGGTCCCAAAATCATATTTGAGTGCTAAGGCTCATCTAGTTGAACATGAGTATCTGGCAAAGAAATCTGTTATAATGTTTCTAGAAACTTTATAATGTTTCTAAGATTAAACCAGAGGTGAATTTCACTTGTAACAAGATGTGATATTTATTCCACTAAATGCCCCTTAATCATTTCTCATTGGAGGACCAAATGACCTTCAAATAAAAAAAAAATAAAGGGTTCTTCTGCTTACGTATGTTGGCATGTAACAGCTTGGTTGACTATGCTAGATCAAGCTTCCAGGAAGTGGGAAATTAGGTCATTGTTACTAAGGATTTGTGTAATGAATATGAAGAGGGAGGCCACTGGCCAGAGCTAGTCTCATCTAGGAGACAATTCTTCATACTGGTCAATATGTTAACTGGATGTTAACTGGATGTTACTGTATGTTAACTGGATGCAGACTCAATCTTGATTATTAACTATTTACTGCCTAAGCAAATTTATTTTGTTCTTAAGAACAAAATGATTTTTTATTATTATAAAAATTCCTGTAAGAAAAGAAGTCATTCATTCTAAAGAATCATTGCCAGTGAAAGTGTGGGACCTGGGATCTGGGATGTTGGAGGTTTGCTTTGCAGCCAGTTGGGACAGGATTTGAATTGCTGTTAAACTGAATGACAGTACCCGAGAGCGAATATTCATCTCAAAGAGCAAGTCTAAGTTCTATCAAGTGAGGAGTTGTTAAGAGAAAATATTTACCAAATCTATGGCTAAATGTGCACTAGTAAATGATAGTTACTTGCCTCCCTGGCATTGTACTTCCCAGACAAGCTCAGTTGATTACAGTGTGGTCTCGCTGAGCTTGCATGCCCATGGTCTAGAGACCAGTTGTCTTCCAGAACTGAAGATTCTGAGTTTGAGGCCATAAAATTATCATTTAAATCAGGTAAACTATCTTCTAATGCAGTCATTGCACGAGAGCAACATTTGCTGAAAAATACAGATTTCAATACGGATCATACAACTACTACAAGATAAAAAATCAACTCTAACAGTAGAGTGATTCAGAACTAGGATTTATATTTTAGTTCTATTGTGTTTTGTTGTTGGATGGTGAGTCAACCTCTCTGACACTCACAATCATTCTCTATAAGATGGAGATAATAATTCACAAGCCATATGGCTCTTGTGAGAAATAAATGAGGTAACATATGTAAAACCTCTAGCATTATACTTAGCAAATCAGTAGGCGCTAAAATAACTATACTTATTTTTATTATATTGTTATTTTTATTATAGCATAATATATCAGTATCTTCTATAATGAAGGTGATATATACAGATTATATAATCATGTCTTTTAACAGACTTTTGAACAATTTTTAAAATTTAAAGTTTCATTTTCAATATGACCAATTCAGCAAAATAATTTGAGTATCCACTCTGTGCCAATAGTGGTGGAAGATACAAAAGACAAAATCTAATGTTATTAGGAGGGCTCAATCTATTCAAGAATGCAAGCAGTACATCATCAGGTGCATGTTTAAGGATTCAGTCTGCCTTCCTATTTGTGCCCTGTAATATAGCTTATGATCTTGACTACGTATAACAATAGAAATGAAGAAAGTATCTTCAGGTAAAACAACCTGAAAAGTACTAGTGATTTTTTTTTTTAAAGTTTAGTAGAGAGATTTGAAGGAGTTTGATCACCAGAATATGGGCTATATTCCTTGGGTGGGAAAGGTATAGCTGTATCTGTCTGACTATTCTCCCACCTGTTCTCCAAACATAACTGTTATTTCTCCCTATTTATTTTATAGCCACAGAGGAAACAGAGCAACTTTACTTTCAGATAACGAGTGTAAACGTTTGAGACAGTCATTTCTTAGTCTGCTATCTTGCAAACCATGTCAGAATTTAGGAAATATAACTCTCCTCCTACCTTCCCCACAAAAAAAAGGGTAAGAAGGACTAGCTTTGTTATGGCCCAGTGTCAGGACTCATAAGCTGTTGACTTATTCAGACTAAATTTATGTAACAAACAAATCTAAACAACTAACCTACACAAAGTGGCTTCGTGGAGGGAAATGGGTGATGGAGATATCTGCTTTCCGCGATGAACGTATCAATAATTCAAAGGTCTATCAATGCTTTATTCTTTCCATTTTATCTAATGCACCCTGCACAGAACTCTGGTTCAATGTCAGCGATATTCAAAGGGTTCCACTAATCTTAGAAGCAAGAATGATTTCTACTATATAAGCAATAATGACTTGCAGAAGCTATTGTTTCTTTCTGAACTCCATGACATAACTCTAAATGCTCTGACATTTTCCCACTCTCACTACATCATCAACAAAACAACTCTGACTAAATCCAGTTGTATTTGCATTTTGAGCTATAAATTTGGTGTGACTACAGAACATTTTATTTAGAATTTAGTTAGATGAGTTTAAACAGGCACTAAATTCTGTCTGTGGAAATGGTTTCTCAACAAAGTATAAAATGTTTTTTGTTGAAATTTTTACTTTTACCAATGCAGCTTAATGTGGATGTGTTGCTTTGGGTAATAGCCCAATGCTTAACTGACTCACATTGGTTAATTTCTACAAATGTTTTAGCCCTTACACTTTAAACTCTTTTAAACCATAATAAAAATAACAAAACTCTGTCTTTTTAGATGTTATGAAGTGCCTTATACCTTTGAATACATAGTATATGCCTCAGCACTAGAACAAAATATTTTTTTCATTCTTAGTCTTAGAGATGATGAGTGATTTAGACAGTAATTTAACAAATTAGGTACAGTAAAACCACACTAATTCAAACTAATTACGTGGAAAATTTTAATGAAGAAGTGAGAAATACGATAAAGAAATTTAAAATAAAGTTTTATTTCTTCAAAACATTTACTATAGCTTGTACTAACAACTAATTAAGTGTCATTATATTGAATTCATAGCCTACTTTTAGAAGTCAAAACGTGAATTATTTAGTTTACTCTCAATCTTTGCATATACATGGACACCAGCATTCTTTTGAAAGATTGTATAAATAGATCCCATTTCTTTTCTGCCCTTGCCAATCCTTTTATTTATAACATTAAGTTCCCTCACAAACTCCTTTTTTTAGAAGCCATGCAAATGTTTAAAGGACTTGAAGATATGAGATTCAAAAATCATTCTCTCCTTTGTTTATTCATTCAACAATGTTTATTGTTATGGTCTACTAAATCATAACAAAAGTTCAATAGTTTCAAGTTTTACTTTTAATATCCAAACCAAAGTGTTTGTGGAAGGTTATAAGGTGATTTTAAATGATCCCTCAGTATGAAATATTTCTTAATCTACCTAATTAACTCCTTTAACTATCAATACTGATGCTAAAGTATTTGCATTTGGTATCTGACTTGGATATCAGTTGGAGGATTTCTATTGATTGTAGACTTTTAAAAGAGAAACAGACTTCCATAATTCCTAAATGCTTTGACAGAATCTATGTGAATTAATAATTTTGCTCGGTGATAAGTTGTAAATATCATCAGGCCAACTAAACTAATTCAAACACAGAGTTGTTTATCTCTCGGAAATAAATCATATCTGACAATATTATGCACAAATAAAGTGGGTTCTAGTTACTTTTTTTGCAGTAATATCATGGGAATGGGAGCAAACATGTTTTTGGTTTTATTTGAGAATTCATGTCAAATTTTAGTGGCCAATTAGTACATTACAGATGCTTCTTAAGCAATAATGAGAAATATTTTTACAGCTTGGGAAAGCTTGGTATAATCAGCTCCCTTCCCTGTAATGTCTTAACTGCTGCAACTCTGGAGATCATTGGAAATGTGACCTATTCCCCCAAAAAGGTGCATTTGTAATTGAAACCTAGTAAGAAAATTGAGGTTTTTCTAATTTGTGTAAGATAAATATACATTGTAAGTACTGTTAATTCAAATTGCTTTAACATAAATGTAACCTCAATGGACAAGTTCTACTTGAACTAAACCATACATTCCTTTGGACAAGTTTTTGTTTGGTTAAGTTTTTCTTGTACAATTGAATTCTGAGATGTGTATAAAATGTGAAAGAACTTAAAAACCCAAGAAAATGGAAGCCACTTGTAAACTTATGTCTGACGCTTACCCTCTGAGGACCTCAGTTTATTCATCTGTTTAATATGGTGCCAGGAATGCATTAAGCCAGGTCTGTGATTCACTTCTGTTCTGGTTTATATTAGAGAGCATACAGAGCAGGAAGGGAAAGTCATCAGAGAAGGTAGACCAGTTATATCTGAATACAATTTTTAATTGTTTTTGGTCACATCATTATTTCTAGAGATTAGAATCATCTAGGGTGTTTATAAAGTTCATGTTTCTGATTCCTACTACATAACTACTAATGCACACCTGGGTGTGGAGGTGGAATTTAAGTTTTTATTTTTAACAAATGTCATGTTTTCTTCTCACAGAAATTGAAACTCAGTTTTGCTCATAGGACTCATTCATTCCTAACCAGAATTTTTAAATAACAGATCTCAAATGGGATGAAACACACACATACACACAATTTCATGAAAAAAAGGAAAATATTTTTGTATGAAGCTTCCTTCACATATGTGTGTATGTGTTTGTGTGTGGGGGGGCATAATACAGTTTTTTATTTCATACTATTTAAAGATGTTTAAATAAGAATGCTAATAATAGTAATAACAGTAACAGTAAATTAAATAGTTAAATTCAAGCTGTGCACCATGCACTGTGCTGGTTTTACTATATTATCTTACTTATTCTCCCCACTATAAAATGGGTATTTGAATCCCCATTTTACTAAATCATTAATTTAGATGACTTCATGAAGATGAATTTCCTTGTTTTTCATGACATAGTAGTTATTCCCATATTAACTAATAATTACAAGTCTATTAGTCATCTTATTCTTGAAAATAAACAAAAAAAGCATGGCTGATTTTAGTTACAAATTACTTTCTCTAAAATGTACAATAGATTTATTTTTTTTTAATTTGAAGTCATCATGGTAGATTATTTATTCAGACTCATCACTGTGGTAGCAATAATCACACCTCAGATAAGCCTCATTGGCCACCATACTGCCACTGTCTAAACCTATATAAATTAAAAATGACATCCAATTCATTTTTTCTCAAAATAGATAAAGTGAATGATAGATAAGAAACATTTTTTTAAGTTTTTCTGTAATCATTTCTAAAATGTAGTTTTACCTGCTTCCTGAAGAACCTGAAATATCTTATGACAAAACACATTTATAGAGAGACTATTAGAATAGAAATATTACCTCTAAAAACATACAGAAAGAAGAAAAGGAAATATATCTACCCTACTCAGGCTTATAAATAAATGGTGATTGAGCACTCAGATTCTTGGCAGTAAGTGCAGAATAAAATTAAGATGATTTCCCATTTTATTTTAGGATCAGAATGAATTTTCAAACCTGCTGACATAGATATAGAGTCCTATCCTAAAATAATTTGGGGATATAGTCCAACTATCAATATTTTTGAAGTTTCCTAGGTACTTCACATATGCAGAGTTGAGAACAGCTGACCTGTGTAAACAAGGCCAGAAGGAAATGGACAACTACATATTTCCTTGCAATTAGCTAAATATAACAACAAACAGATAATGTCAGTGGAGTTCAGATTTGAATGTCTGATTTTTCAGCATAAAAAAAAAACTGTGAAAAATTCTTATCAGAAGTGACTAACATAATTGACTTTATTCTCTTGAGGAATTTTTCTTGTGTAGTCTAGATCCTACCTTCCTTTTAAATAAGCTCTTCTGTGCTGGAAGAGGGTTTAGTTATTCTAGTGCTCTTGTCAATATATGCAAAAGTTTTAGTGTCTATTTTTCAACTGAACTCAGTTCAAGTGAACTGAACTCAGGGTTCAATCAAGGCCAAACTGTTTGATCAGTAAGAACTGACTTGTGGATCACTTAGCAAGTATGTGACTGTGGACAATGAGCTCCAAAGACCTTGGTTATTTCATTTACCCCCTGGTGCCAGTATGGTAATCAAGTATACTTTGAATGGATGCATAGGAAGCAACCAATGAGCGTTAGGAAATATCACTATGCATTTTAAAAGCAGACGCTTTATCAATGATATATTGAAGAAGGCTTTGGCTTCTATCAGTAGATTCTGGGAAATGTCTGCTAGCAATTACTGATTATCCCCTAGGAAGATTTCTCTCTATTGATCAGTTGTTACAGAATTTAGGTCTCTTGTGCAGTCATATATCTGTTTTAACATGGAGTTCTCTGTCAAATTTGTGAATGTAATATATGCCACCACTGGTTAATTCACAATCTGCCAATACGAGCAGTTGTTTTATTTACTTCTCCCCCTCCCTCATTAGGTTTATTGAAATCAAGTACATTTATGTCTTGGAATTAAATTTTTAAAATTCTGCAAATGTATACTTTCTCATCCTACCCACCATCAGTGTCCCTGCATTCCTCCATCATGTTCCATTGTACCTCTTTTCTCCCCTTCTCCTACCCTACACTACCTCTTCTGGTTGCTTCAGTTTTGCAGTCAGATAGATTTTAAGAGTTTGCTGGAGAAAGGAGAGTTTCTTCAATGAATGGAATTGGGGAAACTGGACAGCCACAAGAAAAATAATGAAAATAGATCACCATCTCACACCTTGCACAAAACTCAAAATGGATTAGAGACATGGCTCTACGACCCAAAACTATAAAATTCATTGAAGAAAAAAATAGTTAAAATACCCCATGACATTGGTTTCAGAAGTGTATTTGGGGATTTGTCTCTAATGGCAGGAGAAGCAAAGGCAAATTATAAACAAATGGAATTATATCAAGCTAAAAGCTTCTGCACAGTGAAAGAAGCTATCAGTAAAACAAAAAGACACTCCACAGAATAGGAGAAAATATTTGCATATAACACATCTGGCAAAAGGCTGATATCCAAATTATATAAAGAAATCATGCAAATCAACAAAAAGAAAATAACCCAATCAAAAAGTGGGCAGAAGCAGTTGTTTTAAAAACTTGAAGTTAAGCATTAATAAAAGGCATGCCAAGAGTATCTTGTTTGTCCTAGAATGTAAGAGTTAATTAACTTAATTATATGCCTTATTATTATATTCCTTAACTCATGAAATGCATATAATGAGATCCAGGGATAGAAGCACTGGTGAGTAGAATATTTTCATAAGGTGTAATGAATTTCATACTCTATGGTTGAAATGGTTCTATAACTATAAAACCATCATTTTTAATGCTCCTTAAAATAAAATTAAGGTATAATGTCTTAATGTATAGAAAGTGACAATATATATAAATTTGTGTGGAAAAAATTTAGAGAATTGAAACAATTGTGAAGTTAAAAAAAGGAATAGAAATAACTTATTTTAGGTATGGTTCCCCAAATATCTTCCAAATATAAAATATAAGCAGGGTTATGAAACTAAATGGTAGTAGTAATAAAATATGAATGGCCTATGATCTTATTTCCCAT
Source organism: Galemys pyrenaicus (assembly GCA_019455555.1). NCBI lineage: Eukaryota > Metazoa > Chordata > Mammalia > Eulipotyphla > Talpidae > Galemys > Galemys pyrenaicus. Next base: position 11,293,020 of record JAGFMF010011678.1, on the reverse strand, counting down.
GTACTTACTTGTTTTTGCCTGAAAGCTTGAGAAAAGTTTCTATAAATTTAAGAATTCAATCATCTTCTCAAGGAGATAGTACATGAAATAAGTTGGTTACTCTTGTAGTTTTTAATATTGAAATAATGTTTGGTTATAACCTATAATATAGGTTACAATCTCAAATTATGAATGAAAATTAAACACTTATCAATGTTTCTGACTACCTGTCCTACTCTATAAGACTTACTTTTGAATCCTCATGTTATACTTCAATGTGAGTAATCTCATTTTCCTAAAGAATTATGAAATGCCAACATATTTATACACTACTTATTTGCCATGTTTATTGTCTTTTTGCTCTAAATAGCTGAACTTTTAAAACAAAGGATCATCTTCCTAAATGTATAAAATAAAGAGGAAATAATCAAGAAAGTTGCAAGACAAAAGGCAATATATACAAATATGGCCACAACAGTTTGGAACCAAAGATTTATTAACAATTTTCAGTGGAGATTAGGTTATTCTTTAAAACCAAGACATTCATTAGCAGGTTTATTTTTGTGCTAGTGTGGTGGGGAAAATGCATTTCTTCCAAGTTCGTGAATTTTTGTTTTATTAGTGCCTGTAGCAGCTCTCTAAATCTATGTCCTATAGAAAAATTTGTGGCTCAATTTACCATTATTATACATAGAACAATCTACAATATAAAATGTTTCAATTATAAGATCAGATTGGATTGTCATTGCATTTTTAAAACTGAGAGAGTATCATTTATATTTTGAAATATGAATCAGGGGGGCTCCCTGGTGGTGCAGTGTGTCAAACACCGCACTATGAAGCAAACCCCAGCCACTGCAGCATGAGTTCGACCACAGCCAGGAAGGGGATGAGCAAGGTGCAGCAGAACTCTCCTATCTGGCCCCCTGCTCCCCTCAGCAGTATGTTTCAGTCAATCTGCCAGTTCTGCTCCCCACAATGTCTCTGGTGAATCCTCTTACCTTCTGCACCTCTGGCCTATACCCCAGTTCTTGTATGCATAAATAAATATTTTAAAAAAATTAAATCAATGGCCCGGGATTGCTCAAGTTATAGTTGATGCCAGGGGGGGAAAAATGCTGGTTTTGAGCTTAAAACCCAAGGATTTCCCCAAATACAACATTAGTTATTTGATAAACAAGGATCAAAACATAAATTTGAGTTGGTTTTACCCCATGTGGATAAGTAGACAGAGACCGCCTTCATTTCATGTTTGTTTTGTACATTTGTCAATTGACTATTAAAAATAATAAATGTGAAAATGTTATATTTTAATATTTTACACTTACTAAACACTTTTGACATCAGCAATACCACACAATGGATTTGAGTATTTTATAAAATAAGTAAAATTAGTATAAGGACAGTTTATCTCTCCATGTTCACCAGGTAAAGTCATCAGAAAGGAACAACAATTTAAAGTGGAATGGTGACTAACCACTTTCATAAACGTGACCTTCAAGCCCCACAGCCTCACTTTCCCTTCCTTCCACCATCACTCAGTTTTCACAGTGCATTGCATGTTTCCTATTGCTGCTGTAACAAATTAACAAGCATTTACTATTTTAAAACTATTCAGTTTGCTACCTTACAGCTCTTAAGGTCAAACATGCAGAATGTATGTCTATGTCTTTTTTTTGTCTTTCAAAGATTATTTATTTATGCATACAAGAGCTGGGGCACAGGTCAGAGATGTAGAGTAGGGGATGAGAGGACTCACCAGAGACAGAGTGGGGAACAGAACAGGCAGATCTACTCAAATACACTGCTGAGGGGAGCAACGGGCAAAACCGGAGAGGTCTGCTGCGCCATATGGATAACCTCCCTGGTCTGGGATCCAGCTCACACTGCAGACATCCACTACAGACATCCACACAGTGCTGTACTTAATCCCTTATGCCACCAGGGGGGCCCCCAGAATGTATGCCTTTGAACAAAAATCAAGGTACTGGTAAGGCAGTGTTTATCATGGAGGCTCTGGAAGAAATCTGGCCCTTTACTTGTTCTTTAATCGCTTCTACAAAACACCCACATTTCTCAATGTGGGGTCCTTTGCTGTGGTCTCAAAACTAGCAAAGGTGAATACAGTTCTCGCATTGTACCATTCACCTCCATTTCTGCTTCTGCCTTCTTCTTTTTTTTTTTTTTTTAAGATTTATTTATTTATGCATACAAGAGCTGTGGTACAGGCCAGAGGGGGTGAGAGGATTCACCACAGAGAGCGGGGAGCAGAACAGGCAGATGAATGGAAGTATACTGCTGAGGGGAGCAGTAGGCACAGCAGGAGAGGTCTGCTGCACCATGTGGGTCCCCACCCTGTCTGGCAGCAGGGATCGAACTTGTGCTGCAGTGGCTGTGGTTTGCTTCATAGTGTGCTGCTTAACCCACTGCGCCACCAGGGAGGCCCCCTGCCTTCTTCTTTTAAGAACCATGTGATTACATTGGTCCTACTCAGATATTCCAGTATAAGCTCCCTATTTAAAGGTCAGTTGATTAGCAAAATTAATTCTATTTAACAATGTAAAATTACCCTTTGCATGTCAGGTCACATATACAAAGATTCCACAGAAGGAACCATGAGTGAATGTGTATGTATACCATCGAGTTCTATTTCTCTTCTTGTACATACACTTTCACTGATTTTTCTGTAGTCATTTCACTTATTCTAATGAAGGAAAATTAACATATAGTAAGCATTGATTTTTTCCCCCTATGGACACTGGTAGCTTTTCGCTTTAACAAAGTGCAGTCCATATGATTAACCAAGTGGATTGCAGAGGCGAAGGGTCCACTTCTGAAACAGAAGGTTCACCTGTGCAGCACAAGATTCTGGCTCAGGACTTAGGTTTCTACTCAGTACAATAATTAAATGCTTAAGCAGTTCTTCAGAGCTTAATTCTATTTGTCTGTCTTGATTCCTGTCGGATGTTTTAATCCACCCCAGCTAAGGAAATCTACATAAGGTCACAAACCTACCTTCCGTGGATGCTAGAAACCTAACATCTTTGCATGTATGTAGTTTCCTAAACAGATTTCACCAGGTGCAGTTTGCATGGAATGTCTAAGATAGAAAAGAAAAAATAAAAGAGAGGCAAAATATCTAGAGCGTCTGCTTGCATCGATTCTGAAATGCCTGTTTCATTTTCATTCGTTTCAGTGTGGGGGAATTGATTTGGGGACCTGAGCTGCAGACCCTTCTCTGTGCTTCTACCTTTTTGTGTATTCGAGGAGGGAGCTTTTTAGAGGTTCTTTTTGTGCTTGTTTATTTGTTCATTTCCAGTGTTTTAGTTGGTGGAAGCCTGGGCTGGCCTACTGGAGTTCCACTTGGTTTTTCAGCATTGCTCCTTTGAACTGTGGCCGTCAGACTCCAGCTGTGAAGTTTAAGACATAGCATTATCGACCTCACTCAGCTGCTTCTGGAAGTCCATAGGTGTGTAGAGCAGTCAGGCAAAACGACGACACTACAGGTTAACTGAGCTTTTGATGATTATCACAATGGCACAAAGGAAAAGAAACCTAGGCTTATATTCTGGGAGTGCTTTTGTGTGATAAATCCACACTTGCCCAACTGAGCTTAATGCCTGAATTTGGAGCATGTAGATTTTTTGGCGCTGTGGCAGGCTCAAAGCAAATGCATAACTCTTTGTTGGATTGATTATCATTGTGAAGATAGCAGTTTTCTCATTAGTTGCCTGTCAATATTCTTTTTCCTAACAAGGACTCCCTCTGACTTTCTGTTTTTCTGTGCCTGTAAATAGAGAGACTTACAAGGGAGTATGTAGGAGCTCAAATGTCTGGGAAGGTAAAGTCCAGCCATGGCCCAGCATGCTTTCACTATTCCACTTCATACCAACCTTGCTAATCTTTCCTATTTGAATCATGTATTAGAAAGAGGACTCTGCTCTCACAGCATCTGGCACAAAATAGGAACTCAAGTAATATCTTTATGTGGCTGAATCAAAGAAGGACTCACATTACAGAATGGGGTAGGCTTAGGTAAGTATATTCCCTTGGAGCTGACATTCCACAGAATGTCCTTATTTTTTTAAAAAAGATATTAAGGTGAGGGAACCAAACCATCTTGTACCTTTTCATTAATTCACTTAACTAAAATGTTTGACTATTATGCATATTTTGTTTGTAACCTTTATTTGATGAGTAAATGCATGCCAAGATGCATTGGTATTTTCAAAACAATGTACTAAGGAATTTGTTAATGGTGGAACAAAGTCTACACTGGTTTGTTTCTTTTTTAAATTTGTTTTCTGGTTCTTTATATAAAATTTTGTGAAAATTTTGTGAAAATTTTGTGACTAAATGAAATAGAAGTCAACAAAAAGAGCAGAAAAGAAATGGAGCAATTGTGTCCACAACATAAGACTCACAATTTGTGTTCTAGAACACGCTATCTCCATTTGAACTCTAACAACAACAACAAAATGTTTGCCTTCATTTACTAAGAGTTTTAAGCTCTAGCTATTCTGTTTCCTGACATTTTTTATTAGGGAGAAAAATAGAGTAGCTTTTATTTTTAGGCTAGGGTAGTTCTTGCAGTGTTTTAAATATTGAAATTTATTATATGTTTTTCTCATTTGCAAAATCAGAATATTAATATGACCTATGTAAGGATGGCCTGAGGAAAGTGACAGCATAGTAAGATGAATAGCACTTTCCTGGCACATGGTATCTTCTATTTTCATTCTGTCATCATTTTTTTGTTTGTAATATTAAACAATTTGTAATCTGCTAGACTAAAAAATATAAAATATTACCTCCATTCCTAGTTTCTGAAGTACAAACATAAACAAAAATGTCAAATATGTAATTGCATGCAAGTCAAAAGAAATAAATATAGTTATTTAACTTCGTTCCCCAAATGAGTGTTTTAATTAACTAATCTGAATGTCTCAACATGTTTCCTTTTAATGCCCTTTCATGTGCTATTGACTTGAAAGAAGGGAGGGCAGTTTGAAGCTCAGAAGAATCTTGAGATGTTTAGCAAAGGAGGGTGCCCCTAAAAAGTTTAAAGACCTGATTAAACTTTGTTTGAAGATTCTGCCAGATATATTCCACTTAATGCACTCTGGAATCCGACATAGGTTTGTTCACGGACACTAACTCTGGTTGCACGTGTTTACAGATTAATCAAGTATCTGTTCATTTGCAAGAAAAGATATCAGTCTTAGATAGCTCTGCTTTAAAAATAAAATGTAGTGCTCCTTATAATACTGCAATGTTCTGCTCCGTGACTGTTTCAATGCTTTATGACTGACAAAGAGAGTCATTAGAAGTCTGTTTGATGGACATAACTAAGTGAATTGGAAAAAATAAAAAAGCTTTTTCAGCCCATTCAGAAATAATTGATGTGACTGAGACAGCTGTATGGGAGTTCCAGATAAGGAGACGATTTATGGGGAAACTATTGAAGCTAAAAAGGAAGGTGCAGATATAAAATTCCCAATAAAGTTGTTTGTAAGAGACAGAGCGGTATTCAATGGGGAAAGAGATTTAGCCTGAAGTTCCTTCCAGTGGCATCCTTAGGCTCCTATCCTCCTGCAAATAAAATCCCCATAAAGGTAGTGTCACTAGGTTAAAAGAAATGGACACCCAGGGAACGTTTCTACTCTCTTACCTCAACGCAGTGTTTTCTCTTTTACTATGATGGATATAATGTATTTCTAAAGTTCAGCTCTTTTCTTTTGTCTTTTCTAAAATTGGCCACAGTCCCACCCAAACTATAATCTATGTTGTACAGGTGATGACTGAATATTCTTTTATTGATGTAGATGAAAGCAAATATTTTAAAATTTAATTATGGTAAATACTATGTGATTTATTACATTACTTATAGTCTAATAATTAGTGAATGAACAAAAATAAAGTTTTTATTATATTTGCAAATATGCATTTGGTCTCTGTTGCTCGTCTTAGAAACTATAGATGAACTTTGTGACAAAGGTATTCTTAAATAGGGAGCTCCTGGAAATGTTAAACATGTTGGAATGATTGTATTCTGCAAATAGAATGGTACATTAATATTTATTTTGAAATTAATTTTCTTAAATGTGAAGATTATAAATAAGTGTGTTATTAGATTAGTACTTTCAAAAAGAAAGGGTGGTTTGTTGGGTCTCTAAGACTAGAAAAATATTAAATGCCTCTGCAAGATGAAATAAAAAAATGAGACAGTTTTTCAGATACTAAGAAAAAAAATTTGGAAAACTTTTCCAGTCCTCTATGAACTTGAAATTGTACCAATTTAACATTCCTTGAACCCCCTGCATAAGACTGAGATGATATCTGGCTGCTAGTCTATATATGAATCAAAGCACAGCTTGTGATCATTTTCCACGGGACCTCTAAACCTGTTAGATTGCTTAGGTTTAAACTTCCTGTTAATTTGCATCATTAATTCTGGAGAGGCAATTTTACAAAAAGAACGAATCAGACATTATATTTTCCTTTCATAAACATCTTCCCCTTTGCAATGATGTTACTTGAAAATATGCTTTGTTTCTGTTATCCAAATACATGCTAATTGCCCTCTTCATCTAAGCAAGCCACTTTCCTCTTGGACCCCCAGTTCAACAATATACCAGTTCTAGCATCTGTTCAGATTTACCTCAAAATATATATCAAACATATTAATGACAAATACACACATCTAATATATTACACTGGACATTATACAACACCTGAGTTAGTAAACTGTTATTTGCTATGTTTGTCCTTTTAAATATGAGGCTAGGGCCTCCCTGGTGGTGCAGTGGGTTGAGCAACGCACTACGAAACAAACTGCAGCCACTGCAGCACAAGTTCGATCCCTGCTGCCAGCCAGGGTGGGGACCCACATGGTGCAGCAGACCTCTCCTGCTGTGCCCACTGCTCCCCTCAGCAGTGTACTTCCATTGATCTGCCTGTTCTGCTCCCTGCTCTCTGTGGTGAATCTTCTCACACCCCCCCCCCACACTTCTGGTCTGTACCCCAGCTCTTGTATGCACAAATAAATAAATCTTTAAAAAATAAATAGATATGAGGCTAATTTTATATTGAAATGGTCATTACAATCACATATTCCTCACTGTGGGTTTGCCAGTATTTACAATGAGTATGGGAGGTGGTAACAGGCAACCATCCTAGGGTCCCACAGCAAGTGGTCAAACCAAGGAGGTAGAGGACTTCTTCATTAACACCTTTACCCATTTCCCAATGTGACCTCTAGATTTCCAGAAAATAGAGTACAATTATATGAAGAGTAGAGAATATTGGTTCCAAGCCTAGGGTAATTTACCGCAGTGTCAACTCATGCATTTCTATCAGCTGGAACCTAGGAAGACATCCCAGGGATTGCACATTATCTGTAGTCAACTCTTGAATGTATCATAACAGCCTCTAAAATATCTGGCTAGTCTCTATAGCAGAGTGTGTCTTTAAGGGAAAGTCTGCAGCACGATGTAGTAGAAACAAAAAATAGTCATTAAGTGCCATTCTAATACAATTGAATATAAAAACGCCTCCTGGATGATTAGATTAAATACCTTTTTGGAAAATGGGATGTTAATGTGTGTACATATTTATTGCACAAACACTTTGCACATAGAACAATAAAACTTTAGTCCATTAATGGAATTAGGTTTGAAATATCATACGGATTTTTCTATTTACCAACTTTGTGACCCAATGGTCAAGCTCTATATTTAAAAACAATAATAAAATAAATAAGTAAATGTCCTAAAACATAATTGGAGATAATGCCAGTGATATAGCTACCACCTGAGGTATAATACCTTTTATAGCATATGTCTTTGAGGTAACTTAAGACTCTTTTTATAAAATCATTGTTTCTCTGACAATTTGAGTTAGTAAAGGGTAGGTATTATTATTGCCATTGTACCAATCTTGAGCACAAGAATCCAGTGTCAGCTTACTTGATTTTGGCCATATGAAGAATCTATAGGGTTGCTTGAAATAGAATCATTGCTTTTCTCTGTTATTTTTAATATGCAATTGTTTTCATTACACATCAGACATACATACACACACACAACACGATCCATACATGATATTCCTCAGCCTGATTTACTGTGTCTTTGTAATTTTATTTAATATGTCTCAATTCCATTAGTTCACTTCTCTGATTTCTTTCATTCCCCCATCATCTTATTTTAGCAGACATACCTTTTGGTAATTATCTTCAAATGTTTACCATAAAGAATTATTTTTTCAATAATAGTGAATAAAGACAAACATAATGTCTTACATGACTGTTTTTCTTTAATTACAAACTTACATATTTGCTATATTTTTTACAATTAGCAAGTTATTTCTACTTTCTGTCTCTTTTCTCCACATATTTCATGTCAGGTTTTATTTTTTAACTTTCTTCTGTCTAATCTCTTCTTATCATTCCCCAGAGTTAGAGATTTTACAATAAAAATGATTATTGGTGTATCTAATGAGCATATAGTAGTCCACATGTCTTTCATGCCTTTGGTTTATATTTTGTTTCCAGAAATGATCAGCTTCCTTGATTTCTCAGTTTCAAAAGTGACGTTTTCCTAACCACTTTTTTTAAATTCTTTGTTGCTGTCCCAAGTATGAAATCTATAATCTACCCTCAAAAATATGGAACCTATCAGGCATCTTTAAAAGCTGTCAACCCCTAAACCCTTCCTTCTTTTGCAATGCTTACATTCCCAAGCATATCCCATAACTTTTTTGCTTCTCTGTTTCATTGGAAAAAAGTGATCATTTTGTATTTTGTCTGTTTTAATATAGTGCTAAGATTTTGACTTTTTAAAAAAAGATTTATTTATTTATGCATACAAGAGCTGGGGTATAGACCAGAAGTGTGGCGGTGAGAAGATTCACCAGAGTGGGGAACAGAACAGGAAGCATGATTGAAATAACCTGTTGAGGGGAGCAGCGGGCCAGACAAGAGAGTTCTGCCATGTCATGTTTGTCACCTCCCTAGATGGGGATGGAACTTGTTCGGCAGTAGCTGTGGATTGCTTCACAGTGCTGTGCCTTAACCCCTTGTACCACCAGGGAGGCTCAGATTTTGGCTTTTTTAAAATGTATAGAATACTGTTGAAATATCCTTGAAAGCTTTAGCTATTATAGTTACAATACAAATGTAGACTGAGATTAATGACAGAGTTCCATTTAACTCAAAGGATTGCATTAAACTGTCTTTATTGTCCATTCTCAATGCAGCTTCTTCATAGACCGCCTTTTCTTAGTACAGTCCTCAGCCTCCAACAGTTCTTTGTTTTCTCCCATTTTAGATAGACCAGTTTGCCTTTGCAGGGCAAAAATTCATTTATCATGCTAGACAGAAAAATTTAAAGGTCAGACCTCTTAGGTCACTAGTGCCTTCCTGTCATGCACTAACAAACTGCTTTACATTTCTGAACTGGTCAATATTCATTCCTGGAATATATAAATAATACAAATTCGGTGCTACAACTTCTGCTATAAAAATCTGTTTTCTCAATAGATCAACCTGATTATAACAGAGTGTGTAAATACTTGTCTGTCTGGCTAAATATCTATCTATCTATCTATCTATCTATCTATCTATCTATCTATCTATCTATCTATATCTATCTACCTACCTATCTATCTATCTATCTATCTATCTATCTATCTATCTATCTATCTATCTATCTATCTATCTATCATCTGTTTAATTTCTATCAGTTTACTAATGGAATTAAAGTTGAAAGTATAATCCTTCAATTATGGATTCTTCCGACTTGGGATTCTATACTCATTTGTATACCATTACCATCTTCAATACTTTGCTACAATAAGTTTTTTCATTCAAAATTATTAAAATAGAATTATAAATATAGTAATTTGATGTTGATATTAGAATATGAATGAACTATTTTAAATATGAGTAAAAATGATACATGTGATAGTTCAAAATCCATTGTTTGATACTTTTTATTTTGGTAATCATGAATTATTTTTTATAATTGTAAGCATTATTTTAAATAAAAAGCTATCTATGAAATAAAGTAACATTTATGAAGTTAAGTGTATGTTAAAATTGATATGTTCCTTAGTAATTTAAAATTACAAGATTTCCCTCTCCATTGTTACATTGTATTTATTAATAGTCAAAGTAAAATAGACTATTAAGAAAATAAAATGCACAGATTTGTAGCAGTTATTACTTAATTAGAGAAAAATGACTACTTTATTGGTGAATTTTTCCAGCAAATATAGCTCCCTTTCCTAGTGTTATTTTTGGTTGAATCAACCTTAGTCACAGATTCTGATATTATTATCGCCATCAAATATCACTCTCTCTGCTATTTATTTATATAAAAAAATGGAATTCTATTTTTATAACATTCATTTAACTTTTCTCACTTTATTGATATAAATCATTCTGCATTCACTTTTGTCAATTTATAAGTCATTCTGCAATCACTTTGATACTTGTTTGAGTGAATAATAATTTGAAAATGTTTTTAGTTACTAAAATAGAATTAAGAATTACAATTAACCCTTGTTTCTATGTGTGTGTGTGTGTGTATATATATATATATATATATATTTAAACTCACTGCTGTATCTTGATGTGATAATATGTCTCCATGACCCTTGATGCTATTTCCTAAATTTAACAGTCATTAAAATTTCCATGTTAAGTAGTATTTTCTGACACATGTGATATTTCTGTGTCCAGGTTAATATGGTTTTAGACATCTGTAAGTTGTCTCATTTCCAAGGTGGAACCAAAGACATAAGTCAAATCCTAAATCTTTTGCAGTCAAGTAGCAGCAATAAATGAAAAAATGAAATTAAAGAAACTATGCAATGTAAGATAAATCATGGGAAATATAAAATAATTTCAATATTTACATTGACATAAGGTGAAATATTTTAATAATACTACTGTAAAGATTTATGAGAATTATTAGTGAAATGAAGATAGAATTCCAAAAGTTTATTGCCAGTATATTTTGATATATGTTATTTATAATAGAAATAATTGTGATTTCAGTACAGTACAGTACAGTTCAATGAAGTACTATATAAAGAACAAGCTTTCAATGTTTTAACTTTACAATGTGATCCAACAGTTCTAAAAGTTTTCTTCCCTCTGAGCTAGAATAAAAAGAAGAGTTTATAAATACTGTACACTCCAAATAAGTACATGGACAGTGAGGTATTATACTACAAATACTAATAATGGACAATGTTCTTGACCAATCCTCTATTTGAAACAAAATAAAGGGAACATTCTGGAATCATGCCTTTGTCTTTAACAGAGCAATTTATATATTTGGGGAAAGTGTCACAACCCCTCTCGTTTACCCATTAGTAGCTTATTACGTACAGATAATCCTTAATATTTGAAAATTTCTACTGGTCCCAGTTGTGAGTTGTGATTTATACCATTAGAATTCAACTAATAAAAGTGCAAGAAAGTTCTTTACCTTGATTATCATTTTCAGGTAACATTAATTTTATACTTTATGTTAAAAGAACTATCTGAGTTATAGGTTTTAAGCCTGTTTATTTTTGCTGCTTTCAAATCATACAGTGACATAATGAATATAAATATTATCAGGAATAATCTCAGACATTACAGATTCTTTTTATATTGTTTGTCAAATATTATGTGTACATAGCACTGTCAATGCATGACATCAGTTTGTTCTCTTAATGAGCCAATTTTTTATAGCTATGATAATATGTAAATTCTGTATGTAAGAAATTTTAGAATGGCTAACAGCAGTGACAAAATAAATGTAAGATCTAATTGAATATAAACTTGCAGTATTTTTTAAATTCAACTTAAGGTATACATGGTATTACCTTTGAGTTTTATGAAACAAACTATAATTATATTAAGTATACATAATTAAACTTTATATTTATTTTATAGTACCTGATTAAGGAAAAATTTGTCAATTATTTCAATGTTAACCTTACAACTTCAAGGTCAATGGGAATGCTTTTTTAATATGTATGGAGTAATAAGCGTATTCTTATTTTTTTTTTTAGAGCTGAATCAAAAGTTGTATTATCAACTGTAACTTTCACAGTTTAAATAAACTGCCAGAATACTTGATTTTAAAACATTATATCATCTGGGCAAAGTATTTAACAAAATCCTCATACAATGGATTAATTCAATATTTATTGCTTATCAAAATCACTGACCCTTATTTTTTTGGAGAAATCTATTTATGAAAAACATATTTGAATTGAAGTCTACAGGACAGGAAGATGTCTGAATACTTGGAACTAACTCTGCATTTAATATATGTTTTATTGAAATTGCTGTTTTCTTACCTCTGTTTTACAAAGGAAATTTTCCGTTTTTTCCATAATGAAATCTAAGCTCTCGACATTGCTGTGATAATTCAGAGCTAACCAAAGAGATCTCAGCATAATCACATTGACCGTTTTGTATTGAATTAGTTGTCAGTAAACCTTAATGTTTGTAATTGATGTATTTAATAAGATCCTTTACAATCTTCTATCTTAGTGACATTCAGAATCTTTTCTTTTACAGCCATTTCGTAGAGTGACGTTTTCTGTTGTGAGTCAGCCTCAGGACCCACATCAGGGGTCACTGCAGAGTTGCTATGACAGCGGGCTGGAGGAATCAGAAACACCAAGCAGTAAGAGTTCATCAGGGCCAAGACTGGGTGCCCTTCCACTCCCAGAGGACAACTATGAAAGGACCACGCCGGATGGCAGTGTTGGTGAGGCAGAGCATATGGAAAATGGTAGGGGCAAACACAACATCCACACACATAATCACGCTAGTGAGCCGTAATTAGTAGGCTTGAGAAGGTCAGTCAAATGCAAAATAAAATAGCTGACACTAAAACTATTTCTTATAAATCCTAAATATTCACAAAAGTACAGAAATGCCAAATAAAGGAACATAACTCTATAGATAAAATGCACCAAAATTGCACCATCATTTAAAAACAGCCTGTCAAAAATAAACACATTTACAAATAAATCAGAATAGTAGCAGCTAGGGACAAAATAAATCAATGCCTAAAGTCTAAACAATAGCCACCGAGAAAGGTCTTGTTTTATTGTTTTATTATTTTCATTTTTGTCATGCAACTATTTCTTCAATTGCATTGTCCACTCTCAGGGAAGGGAAATAATAATTACCTGTCTTGTTCTACTCTTTCTTTTCCTGGGTAGTTAGAAAAATATTTTTGAACCTCTCCTTTTGAGGGATTGCTGAAATGGAGTCAAAGGAGAGCGGTATAGCATGTTCTCTGAAGTATATTATAATCACTGTTAGAACTCCCCTATCTTTAAGTATAAATCTTTTCTCATTTTTGTGCAATGGAAAGAGAGGAAAGCAAATCATAGTGCTCTTTATCCTTACTTTATTGTGTGTAGAGTATTGCCACATTTTTCATTTATATACACTTTCCTTTAAGTTATAAATTATATTAAAAATGATACTTATAAATATTTACATTTGTTTATGTTCCCAAAGACAATCAGCTGATGTATTTTTTTTTTTAGGTGATGAGTAAATATCTGAGAAAGAGGTGTATGCTAAATAATGGAATATAAAGAGCGTAATAGCTTTATTAATGTTTTAAATTTAAAAAGATTTGGATATATGAAGGGGCAGGGAAAAGAATCACAAATATTTATTTTTGTGAAATATCAAAATGGATATTTATCTTTCACTATTCCATCCCCCAAATGAAATAAGACATTCTAACTTTTTATTATACACCAGCTTATTTAGTGACGATATGCAAATAGAGCATAGTAATGCAAGGAAAAAGCTGATTTATTTCCTGGAAATTTACCTATGAATATTAAAATCTAATATTAGAGAGTAATATATCATAAATGACCCCAAGTGAAATTTTTGCTAAGCTAAATCATGTTAAATTATTTTTTCCACAAAGCTATTTGGGTGTGAATAGATATGATACCAGGGTCTAATGATTGATATCCCTTTTGATAATTACCCAGAGAATAAATGGCATTTTGCCTTATGGCTATAAAGGCATGCTTATCTGTGTGTATGGTGGTGTGTGCTTATGTGGATGGGAGTTTGATGTGGTTTTTAAGAATTAATTTTTAAATAATTTTCAAATGAATATAGAAATTTTGTTATAAATTGAAATGTCTATAAATATATCTAAGGCTTATTGTTTGAAATGTTTTCCACAAAAATTAAAAATACTGTAATAGTATATATATATGATATTATATCCATATACCAAATATTTTGTGTACTGACATGTACACAAATATGATATATACCTAGGAAGGCAGGAGTAATTTAAATCAAGAGAAGTACTATATGTGTGAGTACCTTTTGAGGATATATAATCTTATTTTTGTTTTTGAAAATTCAAATGCTTATTCTGACTTCAAATATGTATAATTAATATTTTGATTTTTTTAATGTGAGTTATATTAACACAAAGGATATTAATGTAATTTTTGTTTTGTGAGTTTATAGGGATTCAGTGCCTACAAAATAAGAATTGATATATAATAAATACAGTTCTATATGATGAACATATATATGTCATTTTTTAGGAAACATATATGTCACGGAAAACTTTAACAGGTGAGCTCAAGATAACAGAAAGTTTTCTCAGAAAAATTTCCCAACGAAGTCTTTTAGTTCTTTTTTATAACCATGTCTCCAGGCCTGTCAACAGCAAGTACCATCATAATAAAGCTGATTTTTCCTGATTTATGTGTGACTGACACTTGAAATTCAGAGTTTATATAACCATTTGTCATCTGCTAGCTGTGATTCATGTTAGCTCAGATCTATAGGTAATGACAGAAGGAGATGTGATTCACTTTGGCTGATCCAAATGTAGCAGTTGACATTTAAGTAAGTTTTGTTGGGTCCAAGTTTTCAGACTACTATCTGGCCATAAAGTACAATTGTATTGCCTGAATTCTGGTGATTTCATCTTCAAAATTAATGGATCATTCTGACATAAATAGAATTGGAATTGAAACCTGTCAAGTATTCATTTGTCACATTTAATTGGAATCCAGGTAATCTGTAGCGTTTTGCTTGGTTGGGTTTTAATCAAGATTTGTATTGGATTTTCCATGAAAATACCACTTTGGATGCTGTCCTAGTTCCTCATTACTATTACCTCAAATATTTTCCTTGAATTTTAGCCTCTGTGAAACAATGCAGTTATATTTTTTTTGGATTAACGTCCATTATACAGTTTAGAAGATAATTTCCAGTGCAATAGCACATAACATTCCAAAGTCATGATGCAAAATGAGTGTAAGTTCGGACAGCTGATCATAAAAATAAGTTGTTACACATGCTGTAGTAAGAAAAAATTAAAACACAGGAAAATTTAAGTAGCTCAGCAGGGAAATGCACTTATATTTTATAAAATCTTTTATCTGCCTTATATACTTTGGAAAGGTAATCAAAATTTCATTAAGAGAATATGTAGTTCAGTTTTTTTCTATAACCATCTCTACCCTAGACTCTAACCTACATTGGTGCGCAATAAAGAATTTTCCCATAGCATTTGAGGAAAAATATTATACTGTAGGAATAAACGTAATTTCTTAAAACTTCAATCCGAAAGTTAAAGTGTATTTTAATAATTTCAGTATTTTAATAATTTAAAATCTGGGCTAATTATATTCTGTGGATCTGTGGAAAGCAGTAATGGAAACCTAATAAATTTTATGCTTACGGTAGAAGATTGTTGATACATTCTTGTTGTTTTGATTATTTATTGCCAATGTTATAATTATTTCAGATCGAGGCTTTGATAAAATTGATTATTTGTTATTTCATTAAGATAGATTTAGTGGAATATTTTAAAATGTGGAAGTTTATGGTGGAAAGTTGAATAACAAACACATATTTTATAATGGAAGTATAAAATAATTGAAACTTACCAAGTGAATTGATAATTTAAGTGAAAACAAAATAATAGACTTGAACATTCCATACACTAAGGGCAAATGTTGACAGTGAATATGCAATAATTGAACCTTATCTGAGTTATGTGATAATCAACAGACTTTACTGGACTGGTATTTAACAGTTTCTTTTCTGTTATGAGTTTTTATCTCGGCCCTACCTTCATGCTGTGTTCTACTTATTATTCCCACTATCCTCCCCTGACCAATCATCTTTGCAAGGTCAGTATGTTATATATTACTTGATCATATGTAATATTTAACAACTCAAACATAGAAAATACCACACTTGTCATCTAATCCCAGTTTTTCCATTAGTATTAATTACTTATGCTTCTGATAATCTGAAAAGCAATTAGGTAAATTAACTCTAAAATCTTACCTAGATCCAACAATCTGTGATTCTCCCCATGACATTCAATTTTTCTTACCTTGTATTCTTCAGAACAGAAAGAGACCTTTGGGTCTCTCAGTGAGATGGTGAATGAATTTGATAATATGTATTAATGTGTGCAGAACAGAAATAATTCTAGAACCTCTTGTCAACCTACATAACATATGAATTCTAATAGTGGATAATGCACATTACATAAATCTTAAAAAAATGGACTGAGGGAAATAGGGTGGTTTTGTCAAGTGGGTAGAAAGGTTGGCAGCATAGAAGGCCAACAGTGGGGACAAATTTAGAGCTTCCCTAAATCACAATATGTAAGCAAAATCTATAGATCTGATGTGTCTCTGCCCTGATCTGTCAGAAACATTAATTATCATTAAATAATCAAGCCATGGAATGAGCCCATTTACATGTTGCTTGACAACATCAACTTTTACCCATTTTTTAGCAACCACATGTAAAGTGCTGTTATCTAATCCCTGTTGATTTGTCTGTTTTTATTTATTTTAAATTATGTAGTAAGATGCCTCTATTATCTTTCCAAAGATTCTCATATACTTCTTCATGGCATAAGAATAATGCTTTAAAACAAATGTCTGCCAAAAAAAAAAAAAGTGTATATGTGTGTCTGTCTCTGTGTGTGTAGAATTTTTTCTATAGGAAGAGACTACCCTTCCTTGAAAAAAAGTCATTTTCATAGTTGTGCATTTTCCATGTCAACCCAACTCCCAGCAGCATTTTCCACGTTTCCAGTCATCTATGATATGGCTCTGTATCTCCCACATAGCCTCAAGACATCTGCGTGCCCTTGCTTCCTAAGGGCCCTATTCATTCATTTGTATTCCTAGTGGCTAGAGAGAGAAGTTGATCACAGCCACACATGACCTGATGATGTTTCCATCAGCAATGTCCTGAGTATATGATGGTGGTCCCATATATATATATGGGTGCTTGACAGCCTACTTCACATGGGTTTCTGCAAGAACTCACTGACACCCTCTCATAATGACAAAATCAATCAATGACACATTTCTCAAACTGTCCCCCTCATCAAGCAACATGTGACAGTACACAGACTGTCTCTATGCAGGGTTTCAGCCAGTCAAAACATGTGCTACAGCCACTTTCCACGTTTCCAGTAAAATGAGAAGCCCTGCTCTAAAAGAATCTAAAGGAGATACTGTCATGAAAGAAAAAGACAATGTTCTGAGCAGAATGTAGTGGCTTAAAATACAAACTTTGCAATCTAATGACACTGATTTGAATCCCGGTTTCTCCTTTTAACAGGATAATTTTTTAATATCACTTAGCCCCTCTTTCTCAATCACAAATCATAGGGTTATGGAAGAAATTAAATGAGATAATAGCAATCGATAACTTATAAATATGTAGAGCAGAAATAATTTCACTACATTCATTGATAATAAAATTATTAATACTATTATGTAAATAATGATGATGAATTATTGTGATTATTATTTACCTTAGGCTGACTTGACATAACACAATGGCTTAATTCTGGGAGCAAAATAAAATGTTCACAAAAGAGAATTCTAAAATTACCGGTAAGAACAATAATCTCACTTTAACTGCTTTCCAGTCAATTTCTCATTTTTGCGGGATACCAAGAGATAACACTCAGGAGCAGTGCGTTTAAATGTATCAAGGATCTCAAGTGAGGGAAAGGAAGGCCAGTCTCCTTTGCACTCAAATCAACCTAACTCTGCTCTTTGTCATTCAAGAAGTCATTATTATCTCCTTATATTTTTCTTTCCCTTTTTTAAAACTTTTCATTTTACGGTCGGTGTTCCGGTTGAATGCCTTATTCTTCAGGTGTTTATTTCCCTTTGAACTGCTGCAAAATTTCACATTGACAGGGAAAATGAGCTGAAAAAAACTGGCCGATTAGTATGCTTACCGAACTCTCTCTGCCTTTTTAATCTCAGTATTAATAATTAACACTGATAAAATGTGTGTTATATTACCCTTTTTATTCTAATTTGGTTCTTTAAAACTAGATCACTCTGCTGAACCCTGATGACATTTGAGGAGGGAATGAGCGTTCATCAAATCTCAAAGTGACTTTGGAGGTCAGAGATTGGGTTTCTGCCTCCAGATGCTCAAAGCATTTGCTTATCTGAAATTCAACACCTTTGTTAGAGAAAAGCATACTGTGTTTACCTCCTTATTTAGTTAAGGTATTCTCCTTATATTTCCTGCATCTTTTTTTATTTGTTTGTTTATAGCTTGCATAGACTTCTGTTCTTTCTCTGATATTTGTCTAGTGTTATGTATAAAAGACTTGATGTTGCCAAAGTACAACACTCTTAAACATCTTCATTGTGATAAAGAAATTATGGAACTTGGTTCTTTAAGTGTTTTAGCTCTCAACCTCGGGTTAGGCCACTTACTGAAAAACTGTTTCATCTCAGTGTTCTTCTGCTAAGCTAAACCACTCTCCATTGTTACCTCTTCTATTAAAGGTTTGTTTTTCTAAGAAAAGATTATTTTCTTAGGTAAAGCAAAACAGAATAATATTCTTCCTGTCTCATGCTTAATGGGGTAATTATAGAGTAACAAAGCTGTGGTTATTCATTGGGATTCAACAACAAACACTGAAAACCTGTTGTAATGAAGGCTCTTTAAAGAAAGTGAAGTGAATGAGAAAGGATCCCTCTTTTCACCATGAACGTTCTTATGTTGGGGAGATATAGCCTTGATTTCTGTAAATTCACTATAATGCGAAAAGGAGGAAACTGATTAGAGAAGTTCAGAGTGTTCTGAAGTACAGAGAAGAGAAAAAGCACACGGGTGAAACAATTATAGATGCACTTAGCTAAATTTCAGCATTTTATAAATAACATCTTAGATTGGAAGAAGGCTTTGAAATGTTATTTGCATCATACCCTCTCTTTTTACCCACCCATCTTCTACATAGTTTAAAGATAATTATTAAAATTGGCCTGAAGGACTCATGTTAAGCCAAAAATTCAAATTACTTAAATTTCATTTTCCCAATCAAGTTGCTTACTTGCCGTCTATGGCTCCCCCCCCCTTTTTTTTTTTTGAGGGGGCAGGATTTCACAGAGGTGGTTCGATACTAGACATAATTAGCTCAAAAACTCCAGAGTTTTTCATTGATCAAGTTGGCAGCAGCTCTAAACTACAGAACAGATTAATTTATAAATATGCCCTCTCCCTGATTGTAAATGTGGACAATTACTAAAATGTGTATGCTCTATATAAGATCTTTTAAGCTTAATAAGAGCCTGTAAATAATCTTTTGAAGTTACTGTTATATCTTTTCAGAGGAACAATTGTATTACTCATTTTAAATAGATGATTAGATTACAGTAGAATGAACTGAGTTATATTAGGTTTATCTTTGGAAAAGCCAATTTATTCTTTCTGCTGTGTTTGCAAATTGTTTGTTCAATGCTATTTCAAATTTCAAGTTTTGGGTTATTTTTCCTTACATAACATTCCTTTTCTATCTGAAATATATAGCATAAGTTGTCTTCTTTTAAAATCTTGCTTCTGATAAATTTTATTTCCTTTACATACATAAAGTTTTTTGACATTGGTCTCATTATTGTATGCCTTCTCTTACTGTCTCAGAATTATAGTGATTAGTTTACTACAAAAAGAGGAAATATCTGAAACACATGAAATTTAACTGCCTTCCCTAAAACATATTATCAACTGCTAAAATATTATAATAGTATCAAAAACCCAACTTAGTATATTGTATGTTCAAATGAAATCTGCAGTGACTGACATATCTTTGTAATAATTTTAAAAAGCCACTAGAACAGCACCTTGCTGTTAAAAAAAAATCTACTCAATCATTTCTGTTATAAAATATATTCTGTTCAGAGATATTCACCATCTACATTGATGAGATAATTGTAGAACCACATATAATCTGAAAGGCTGTGACTTCTCTGGGGTTGCATTCCTATGAGCCACAATGCCCTATGATGTATTATATAGCACATTGTTTCTATTCAGTATGAGGTTGGATTCACTAACCCAGCAATTGTAGCAAAAGGTCACATGCAGCATAGCTGAACTGTTATACAATGAGCAGAGAATTTAGACTATTATGAGAATTCATTAAGTTCAGTAACTATTTGTTGAGCATTTATCCTATGCAAATTCCTATGAAAGATCCAAAGGTGAATGAGATAGATTCTCTGCCTTCCAAGCATTTAGATACTGTGATGTAGAATGACATGCACAAAATTAGCTGTTTAAAGTCAAAGCGAGAAAGGCCCTATATGGAGAGGTTAAATGATGTTATAACCAGAAAAGGATATGAGTTGGGGGTATAAAAAATTATAGTCAAACCTTTAATGATAGATAAGTACAGATTTGTTAAGCACAAATACGGGTAAGAGAAGAGTGAGTGATACTAACCTGAGAACATGGGGAAGCAGTGAGGGTCTTTGACAACTTGGGATAGGCAGAAAGAGCAATATGTGTCTAGGGGAATGAATCTGATTAAGGCGTGAGATTCAAGGTACTTTTAAGAAGTTCAAGTGATATCTATTAGAGTATAGAACATGTACATCTGAAATTTGAATAAGTTTGAAGCATAAATATGTTGCAGAAATGTAGCTTTAGGAATCTTTAGCCATTGCTGACAATGAGATTTTAGGACTAGATGAGAGAATAGATGTTATATGCCATCAACTGGTATATAAAATGAGAAAGATATAATACCCAACATAGAATAAAACAAAATATATTAGATATATATGAAACTCTATATAGAATCTATATATTTTTTGAAACTATATATACACATATATAGACTATATCCACATATGAGACTAATGCAGGAGTCAGTTTCTACGAAGGTGTCTGAGAGGACTAAAAACAAAATATTTGGCAAGCTAAAGAGGAATTCAGAGTTTTGGAAATAGTGGTTATAAAATATGCATGGATAAAGAGATGAAGATAAAGAAGAGAGCATATGATCAAGAAGACCTTGATTAATAGAGAGAACCAAGAAACCCAATAGGGAGCTACATTGTTTCTTGTGTCCTCTTTCTCTCTTTAAACTGTAAACTCTGTGAAGACATTGCCTTTGCTTATTTACCATTGCATGCTACATCTTAAGTAACCCTACACATAGATGCTTCACCAAAATTGTTGAATTTAGTTATATGAGCTAGAAATCTAACATTTTAATGATAGAAATTCAATAAAATTCAAAGAAAATTGAGAAGACTGAAGAATAGGAAA
The DNA here is from genome assembly GCA_019455555.1 of Galemys pyrenaicus. Lineage (NCBI taxonomy): Eukaryota > Metazoa > Chordata > Mammalia > Eulipotyphla > Talpidae > Galemys > Galemys pyrenaicus. The sequence goes on along the minus strand of JAGFMF010011678.1, from coordinate 11,271,410 downwards.
TGGAGTATAGGATAAATGAGAAAGAAAATTTCTTTCTCAGGTCATCGAGTCCATTACAATGTCATCATCAAGTTGGGTATGGTTGTATCCCTTCATCTGTTTAGGGTAATTAGGATAACTACTGTTTACTTTAACTAATGCTGAACTAGTCTAATCTAATCCTAAACTACTGTTTAAGATTTTTTTTTAACAAAATGTGCTACAATTACAAGAGTCAAAAATTTCTATCTAATAACTTCTGCCAACTTGCCTTGAGTGATATAAGAAATACAACTTTAAATGAGTTTTCACTACTTAGTATTTTTATTGTATACTAGTCCCTCATTTGTCTATCTCACTATATGAATATAGTGTCTCACTAACAGCATTTTGGGTGGATCTAATAATTTATAACTTTGTCCTGTCATCATCAAAACATTTTATTTTGTGATTGTAGAATTCCTGACACTAGAAAAGTCCTATGAATTGTTAGTAATATTATGTAAATAGATGTGTTTCCAAGCTGAAAACAATGAAAATGGAATTTGCATGAGAAAAAATAATCAAATAGTATAGTACAAGGAGTGTCCTATCCAGTCTATTTGTAAAGCAGAACACCAGAGAAAGGTAACAGCAACAGTGCTTACCACAGCTAGTACAAATGCATTAGGTGCAAAGACTTACAAATAGTGCTTTGCTAGGCAGATGTCACTTTTGATGGTGTTTTTATCTTAGGAAAGACAATGATCATTGCCTTATTAATGTATGCCCCCCTCTCTATGTTTAGTTGTAACTTAGTAGGAATTATGAAATATGACTACATTTATAAAACTTGTCTTCTACATCAGATACTCTAACCAACTGCTATATAATACTTTTCAAATAAAAATACAATCCCCATTGAACCACACATATCAAAAATTCTAGAAATAGCCATCCCTTGACTTTGCATATGCAACCTCCATTGTCCTGGAGTTATTGGGGAGAGTGTGTGGAAGCATATTTTGTGTGCTAAGGGAGGCTAACTTTCTGGTTACCAGGTGGCCCTCAGATGGTTCCTGAATTTTTTAACTAAATCCCCCAAATCACAAACCCATCATTGTACAGAATTATAGATCCTAGATTAATTCTCAACAAAATTAAAAGAATAATTTCCAGGAGAATATCCTATTTAAGAAATAGAAAAGTCCCTGTTTACTATCTAGTGAGACCCAGGGAAATCAGTCTACCTAGTAAATGAGTGTCTGGTGAATATGGATTAAGAGGATTTCTTAACCCAGATCCTGTATGGTTAGATGAAGTAGACTGAAACACATCCACTAATGTCTGAGATTATTGAAAACAGATTGCTTTGTTCTCCTAGATTCAGAACCCCTTTCAGTACTAGGCACTATCTCCAATCCTGTTTCTGTCACTTATATACTTGTATTTGTTTTTACTTGTTGAGGTACACATACACACACACACATTTGTTTCCTCTTCTCTGTACTATTTTCTCTTGGGGATTTTGCATATTCTTTGAAATAACATGTAAATTGTAGTATCAGATTTTGTGATGCTTATGTAGCTAAATTCCTTGTCTCCTTCCTCTGGACCATTTGTCAGATGTCTGTATTAACTTGACATTTAATTAAATATCCATCAGTGTGATTGGTTATCTGGCAGCATTATCTGCTATGATTCTTAAGTACATGATACCTGCCTTTCAAATCTATGTGTATCAAAAACATGTCCCAGAATGATATACAATTTTTAAAATCATAATTCTTTACTTGGAATAAATATGACCTTAAATTATATAAAATACTTGAGGAAGTCGAGTCTTAGGGTCCAGTTCCTATTCTTTCTTTTCATTTGGTCAAGGCAATGTTCATCATACATCATCCCTGAATAGGTGATTGGAAGCAACCAAGTTTTTCCCTTCAGCTTACTCTCTCCTTTATTCAGCGTAATCAATTGTATTCAATCTTCACTAGTTCTTTGAGAATTCAATTTTTAAAAATACTTCCAGTTTCCTGGACAACATTGGTTCATCTCTTTCTCCCATAATAATAAAAATCTGAAATCTAATTCTTATCTGTTTCAGTCCCAGACTACTTCTACCCTTTTTTGTGAAATCAAACTCATATGCCTTTCTACTGCAGTCCATGTCTGTATTATCTAAGTCCCAGGGTCAAGTAGCTATTAACTTAGTTCTATCAATTGTCCATGGGCTTAGCGGCCTGCTTGTATGTTTTTCTTTAAGTAGCCACATTTTATTTCAGAACAAAAAGTACAGGACTTCTGACTTGATCATTTACCTTTTGATTTTTTTAAGGTTTTGAAAATAGCGGAGAAAAAACATTACTTTTCCTTACTTGAATGAAAAGTTCTGTGTTCCTCTCATAGCCATTTCATTACTTCTGAAGGAGGATTAGAGGACTGTCCTAGAGATTGACTCTGAGGTTTCATATTTTTCTTTATTTTATTCATTTTAATATCCTTATTCCACTGTTTCTCCTGACTTCACTATGTCATGCACATTTTCTTCCTTATAATGCCATATCTAAGACATTTAGAGGATCAAGTAATTCATTTTCTGTATCAAAAGCCATTGTATCTGAGTCATTTCAGACCATCCAGTTTCTGTATTCCTTTAAAAATACTTTCAGAAGACTCTACTGCAGATTTTTCAGCTTGGGAATGTCCTTCTTAGATCTTACTTAATTTGCTATGTTACAAAATATCAATTAATTTTTACATTGCAAGTTGTTAATGTCAGAGTTGAATCCTCGTTCAAACTCTTATTACATTTTTAGAAAGAGAATTTGGGTCAGTTCACATGATGTCTATTCACTTATAAAATGGGTACAGTAATTACAATAATCACAGCTTTTTTTTCCTCAAAAGCTTATTGTACTGCCATACGTGAATATATATTTTAGGTAGTCAGTATTTAGTGAAATTATATCACTTCTACTTATAATCACTTGTTATGTATGTAGTTTAAAAATTCTTCTGGATGTACAAGTTGTTTTTTTTTTTTACCCATAATAAAATTAGACTTACAACACTCATTTATTATTTTTTTTTCAACACTCATTTATTAAATGCTTATTTTCTTATCTATAAAACTAGTTATTGATGTCACATATTTTGCCATAAAGGTAAATTGTTTCTTGGCCTTATTGGTTCTCAATTTGGTCTTCAATTCTCTAGCTATGAACATGTAGGTCTCTATGTACTGTGAAAAATTGTGAATATGTATGCTAAATATAATGTCAAAAAAAGACAAAGAAAGTATATCAGTAGCTTCACATTTGGTTTTTTTTTTTTTGTTTTTTTTTTTTTGCAGCTAAGTGGTTTGTATCGCTAAGAGGCATACATATATTTTTCTGGATTTATTACTAAGGAGTAGTAAGTGGCAGAAACCAGTAATTCACAGAGATATTCATCAAGCAGTTATTAAAGATTATTCAGTGTCTAGTAGTTGATTAGTCCCTACATGGCTGATATTACAGATGACTCCCAACTAGTCATGACATAAGAAAAGTCTTATAAAGATCACCAGAGTGTGCCTAGATCTCCAATTAGACACTAATTTCTAGCTCTCAGTCACATCTTTTCTTAAGTTGTTAATTAAGCCAAACACATTTATAAGTGTAGAGATCAACTTTTATGGGGTATTTGAGGTAATTTTCAGAACACAATGAAAACAGCCCAATTATAATACAATTCAAGCATGCAGAGTTGAAGGGATAATATGGGGCCAGGACATCATGAAGAATCTCTAATGTCAAACCAAAAGAATGGCTTATTCACTGCCTCGCATGCAAACACAGAGTAGCACTAGAAAAGAACAACATATCATGAAGTAAATAGCTTATATAGATATTCATTTAGATATTTACTAAATATCTGAAATTCAGTGACAAAAAGGGCAAGGAAAAATTAAAATGATTCACTAGCATTGAAATACTAAAAAAATTATGGTATATTACTGCTAACCTGAGGATTCTATGCATTAATTTGCTTCATAGAATCATTCTGTGGCAGGTAATGTTATCTGAATTTTGTAGGGTAATGAAACTTAGAAGATATGTAAAATTGTGTTAGCACCTATAATACTAGGTGTCAGTGTAGGCATCTATTATTATTATTGTAATTCCTGTTTTGTTGCTATTAATGCCAAAGGGCTTTTTTGCACTAGTGCTTTCAAAGCTCATGAAAATCTGTTGTAGTCATTATAATTATTGCTTTTTAAAAAAAAAAATCTTAAAGTAGGATAAACAGTTTTTATTTTAAATTTAATAGAAAAACTAATTTAATATATAATTTCAATCAAATCATGGAGCTTCTTGTTGCCTCTTTGTCTAAGACAGGCACTAATCCATTCACTACTTACATTTCAAGCACATTAAGGGAATTCCTCTTTTTGTGTGTGAGTTATAAAACAGGGTGCATTTTGTACTAAGTTTGTGTAAATAGTATTTTGTTTCATCATCAAGAACAACTTGAAATTTTGACATGACATAAATGTTGATAACTGAGAACCTAAATAGTTCAAGTGCTCTAATCACACACACACAAAAAAAAAAAAAAAAATCAAAAAGAAACTAACAGATTGATTTTTCTTTGCAAAATAACAAGATAATAGACTCAATTATCATGAGGTGCTTTAAGAAATAGTAAATTCCACAATAGGATAAGAATTATACCAGGAGTTTTTATTCACTGATTCAACTTGAGAGTTACATTCTTTATGTCTCTATTTCATTGGAAGTTCATTTTACAAACACACATATGCGCACATGCACAACATCACACATACTTAAACAGTCTTCATTGCATTTTAATGCCAATGTAGAGATGGTGCTTTACTTGACAGGATCATGCAGCTATATAAGAAAATATAACATTAGGAGCCTGCTTTTCAGTTGGCCCCACCATGACTCTCAAAGATTGTGAAAACCAAGCAATTAACTTTTCTTTTTTTAAAAGATTTATTTATTTATGCATACAAGCACTGGGGTACAGGCCAGAGGTGTGGGTGGGGTGAGAGGATTCACCACAGAGAGCGGGGAGCAGAACAGGCAAATCAACAGAAGTACACTGCTGAGGGGAGCAGCGGGCACAACAGGAGAGGTCTGCCGCTCCATGTGGGTCCCCTCCCTGGCTGGCAGCAGGGATCGAACTCGTGCTGCAGTGGCTGCGGTTTGCTCCATAGAGCATTGCTTAACCCACTGCGCCACCAGGGAGGCTCCAGCACATATTTTTTAACTGCAGTGGTAACCTCCTACTTCTTTAAGGAATATTAATTTTTGTAGTTGTTACCAGTTAATCTCAATTATTGCATTTGTTCAAATTTAAGAACAAGAAACTTCCTTAGACATAGTAACAAATTAAAATAAATTAGAAAAGAATTATAAAATCACTGGCATAAATAAGTTACAGGGCATCTGTATATCTGCACGAAAGAACTTCCGTGTCCCATCTTTTAAATTATTATATCTTACGAAGTTTTTAGCAGTGGTCCGAAGATAAGTCTTACAGTTAGATTGATGACTAGTTGGAGCTTGCATTTAAAATATTACGATTTGTTTTTTATACTCACCTAAATGTATTGGTTTATCGTTTGTTTTTTTATTTGATATATGGGATCACTTTATTTACTTAGGAACACAATGCATAAAAGATGATGCATATCTGAGTACGGAATTAAGTAAAAAAATCTGTTTTCATTGAGAAGTTGGCATATTCAGTTTTCTCATAAATGACCTGGTAATTGAACAACTGAAAGCTCCCCTCTGCCATAGTTGCTTGTTTGTAATTATCACATATATTTTAGTATCAAGGCCTTCATTCCATTCCATGGGGAAAAAGGTAAGGCATTTCTGAAGTGGTTAAGGCAGTTCTTGCCTCAATAGGGGAAAAAAGAACAGAAAACGTAATATAGCTACACGGAGAGATGCCTGCCTCTGAGCTCTTTTCATTTTAGCAGCTTGAGAATTATTACTCCATGTTATTGCTCAGACACACACTCTTTCTAAGCCAAGGTTACTGCCATTGATTCCAAAACCCGAAAGGATCCATTATAATATTTTTTGCACTTCATTTAGCTAGTGTCCTTATTGATTAGACTTTATGAACTCTCTACTTGTACCTGATATGCCTTCCTGTATTTTGTGGACAAAAATGTTATTTTGTGGATCAACATGCAGAATTTTACTTCCAGTTGCTGTGTATTTTTAGATCCTTATTCTGAAATTTATGATCAAACTTAAGAAGACACAGCATTGCTCATCCTGGGAAAACACAAACACACACCAGCACACACATATGTACACATACACACAAATACCATCCTTCACAGGCTAGACTGAGAATGGTAGAGTAAACCTTGGGAACAATTTGAGTGATATACTATTCCTTCAGAAAAACTCTAATTTGGAAATGTTCTGTTAAAGTCAATAGTTTCATCTATTGCAAACTTGACAACCTCTTACAAAATTGAGACTTTATACTGTAAAACGATTATTTGCTATATTAAAGTAAGCTTTATTAAATTGCAAATTGAAAAATTTTAGTATGTATATCTTTAAAATTTGGATCACTTTCTCTTGTTATGTAACATGTCAACCTGGAATTCACTATGATACTTTAAGTAAATGAAATACTAACAAAAAGTCTATAAATGTACCGGAAAGGTGTATTTTTCTAATGCCTTCCACTACCATTTTCCCCCTCAAGATTCATATCTAACATGTTTGCAATATAGACTTAATGGAATTGTACTGATTAAGTTAAAATCTCTGTTAAGTTAAAGTATTTTAAAATATTGCTTTGAGGTTATTTTACTGGATTGCTCAAATATTTCATCATTCCAAAACATCCTTTACACCATAAAGTCTGGTTTTCCTTACAAGGGATTTTGTTTTTACTATAAGCCTAGAAATTCCTGCAAGCACTTAGATCTGGCAGTGCTAGTGCCTGACAACAGGTCTCAACAAGAAACTCTGTGCCTGAGTCCGGTGCTGACCAAGTTGGTAGTTCACGTTTCCGTTGGAAAAAAATATATGATAATCTGATGTCAGTGTTCCAGTTATTTATAACAATTTCAGAATTGTGGAATATTAGACTTTTCATGCTCTTTCTTTCTGTACTGGAACCCAGCCATAGCACTGTCCTTGGCTTCTGCAATGCTTGTTATAATAAACTCCTTCTGATTCGACTGGTAATAAATCTTCAGAATGGCTGAAATCCAACAGAGACCCTACTGATAACTGAATTCTCTTCAGTAGTGAATTGTAGTCTTTGGAGACTCCAGCATACTTATTTTCCTTTAGAATTAAGGGTTTTGTGCTGAAATAGTATTTGCTTATTTGTTTATTTATGCCTTTGCATCATTGAAGAGCCTCACTGTTATCACTAAGAAAATTGCTTCATAAAATATTTGGTAATATAAATGTGAGAATGAAAGTTGTATATGTGGTGCTTTATTAAATGGAAGGCTTGTAGAACCTGACTGACTCTATAAAGGGATCTAATATACACATTGGAGGAGATTCTAGTAACGCCTTATAAAATTGAGATGCTGTAATTTGAAATCTCAAAAGCATCAACCACTGTAGAGGTATATCTTTGGCATTTCATATCATGAATGAACTGACTTTGCAACTCAAAATTTGATGTAGGAAAACTTACCCTATGCATTTATTTTGGAAATACTTGCACTTTCAGACAGAATGTAAAGTTCCATGTGCATATTTACTTTTGATGTATCTATCGCCTACCCATTTCTCTTACTGGCAAGAAAAAGGACCTGTCTTTAAGAATAGGAAGTTCACTTGGACTTATATTAGAAAGCAGACTAAGCTTGATGAGTATAGACCTAAAATTTGAGACACTAAAATTTGATGACCACAGGATAAAGAATATTAGTGTGTGGGTGGGATCTCATTTCTATACCCAATGGTATAGACAAAATATGGTTACCTCTTTCATTGCTTTCTGGAATTAATATTTTAAAAGTTGGTCCACATTTTAAAGTGTTGATTTTTGTTTTGTTTTGTACTTTTAAAGAAGTTTTTTCTTCACACATTTTGAATTGATTTTAATTGAAATATTCCTGAGCAACACTTTACATTTGATCAGTAAAATTTTAACATGAAAATGATGATTTTAGATTCTTATAATCAACCCATCAATAACTGAATATTTAAAAAAGTTCTTCCATACAACAGGAAATCTTCTAAAATTATGCTTTTATAGAAAATAGATACAATAGCCTAAAATAGAGTTCACTGAAATAAAGATTTAGTTTCTTTAATGTAGCATTCTTAAAATAAATTTAGCAATTATTTTTATAAAATTAATGTGATATATGACTTATTTTCAAATATCTCTCTCACTCAGGAAATGTATGACAACTATAAAAGAGCATATACACACACACACACACACACACACACTGGGAGGGGAAGGAAAGACTCTGATATTAACAGCTCCATATGCTGTTTATTAAATTTGGTGGTACTCAACCAATTCAGACATCTGATTTAAATAAGAAATAGCTATTTTACGGAAGTATGAAAACATGTGCACATGTAAAATTCTCATGCAGTTTTATCATCTGTCAGATTTCTCAAGAGCATACCATATTTTATAGGCTTGAAATAAAACATTATGAATTCATACATACATAATGAAATAAGATACATGCTTTGAGGTAGCAGCATTGCCCAAAGTTGGCATTTTAGTTTACGAAATTTAAATGACAGTGTTGAAAAAGGTGTTTTTATGGATTAACTGAATTCAAACTTAGAGCATGCTGTTCATTTCTTTGGTTGTATATGAATATTTTGAGAAAAAATAATTTTAAAAAAAGTTTTACTAAATGTCTGAGAGGCTTTATAGTCAAAGAACAACTTGTGTTTTAAAAATAAATTAAAATACATTAACCGAGAACAGCGTGCAGTGTTTCAAATGAAGGGTAGGGTGAACAGACTGTTTTCCTTTCTTTCCATTCTACATATCTATGAATAATCATTCCTTGAGGTTTAAAATTATAAATAACAGTGGCAGAGTGGAGTTATTTCAACTTTATAAAGGAAATCATCCATTTTGTTTTCATTTTCATTTGGGTAAACTCAAAATGGCTTTGCATAGCTTCTGCTAATCTTATTCAAGACAGAGGCATTTTTGACAAAAAAAAAAAATGTTTCCCAATTGAGAGTAGATTATTACATTTATGTGTCTAAATTCACTCAGAATTGACAACTGTTGTTTGACTTGGCAAAGTTAGAAAATGGTAGTAGATACTAAGAAGAGGGAAGGAGCAGACAAAATTGTAAGAAAAGAGACAGTTCAATGAAGATGACATAACATACTCTAGGAAAGGATGGCTGAAGAAGGAGGTTTAAACTTAGAGTTATCACCAAAACGTGATTATATTCTGCCCTCCCATACATGCAAAAAATTTATCATCTAATATTTAATTTCAGCTAACTTAGGTCAGCCAAGATGTTCCTTTGTAAGTCATAGATGATGAGTGCTAGAAGTCAGACCCTTATGCTTTTGGATTTTAATGTCTGACTATGTGTCTTTATAGTCATAGTGTTAAAAAGTGAAGATCTTGGTTTCATTTTTCTTATTTTAATTTTTTAAAATAAATTATTTTGAAAAATTTATAGTTATTTATATGTGTATAGGGTGGAATGGGAGTCTTTACTTGTTTATTAAATTGCTTTCCTGCCAACCTTTATGCTACATGAGAACAGAGATCATATTTTGATATCCACTGATGTCTTGAGCTACTACTACATCAGTGTTTAGCATAGATATTCAGTAATATGCTGAATTAGTTAAGAAACAAATTAATATTCTTTGCATTCAGGACTACCCAAAACTTCTATTTTTACCATGACATTAGTGTCTTATTTTCTTTGTTTGACTTTCAGATAATTTGGTCTGCGTTGAATTGTGGTGGTGGAGAAATGAGTCAAAATGACTATTTAAAATACAAAATGACTATGTAAAATATACCATATCAGAAAACAAATAGACTAATCCCAAATTTTGTGGAGTCTGGCAAACATTGTTAACATAAAATTCATTAGTCTTGCTAACCTTCTTGCTATTGTTGTGTGAATGTTTGTAACTGAGACAAAATATTTATTGTTTTTCATAGAATTATAAACCTGGATCTCAAGAAAGAGTACATTTTGCATTTTCTAATAAATATATTTTTCTCCTCTGTGTTCTAAATGAGAGAGTTAAAATGAATCAACAGAAAATCTTTTTTTTTTCTGGTTGAGAAATAGTTCTTCTTAACATTTATCAGCAAGATTTTGAAGATCAAATGTAATATCTAGATGGTACACACTTAACGTGGGGAAAAATCACAGCCTTAGTAAAGGTATTTTCTAGCTCATTGACTAGAAGACTCTATAAGTAACTTCCATTGAGAACACATCTGCTAGTGCAAATTGTTCCTACATTGCTCATATGAGGTATAAATTCATTCACTATGAAAATATAATTGAAATTTAACTTCAAAGACAGCTGAAAGATTCATGTCATGGAAACCTCTATAAATCAGAATAGGCTGGAAAATTTCTGTTTTAAGTGTGTTTTCTACCATCTATTTATTCCAATATGTGCAGCTCATTCTCTGTTTATGATGATCCTGAAATACTTCTCTAGAATTGTAATTTGTTCCTCTTTTTTTTTTTTTTTATTTATAACCCAGGAAGAGGATTTCCACCAGGTGGAAATCAAGATTTGGTATGAGTTTGCTAATGTCTGCATGAGAAGTGAATCTCTTTGGAGTTTTCAAGACAGTTCACTTTCTATTATTTATCTATTTCTGTTTTTAGAATCACTTTTATACAGCTTGAGCCTCAATATCAATTCTATTTCATGCTGCCTTTTCCAGTTATGCCTACAACCTCCAACATCTACCCCATCTCACTCCACCCTGCTATCAGCATAACCAACTGACTCCTTAAGTATGAAATCAAAACAATATATTACTCTATTCTTATTAACTTTCACACATAAAAATACTATTTTATATCACTTAATCCTCACATTATCTTAATATGTGGTTTTATTAGTTCACAAGAAAGCAAACACAGGGTAACATATGCTAGGTAACTTGCTCAGTTATGTAGATAGTATGTGGTTGAGATAGAGTTTGAGTAAAATCTGACAAACAAAAATAAGTCATATTCTGTGGCTAGTTATGAGCTTCTTGCAATGATCTTTAGCTCTTTTGCCTGCATCTTTTTTCAGCTAGCCAATTCTATCTTTGAAGTTGACTTCAATTATCTTCACTGTACTTCTGTGAAATCCTTGCCCACATGCTCTTCCTTAGTTCTTTCCATGTTATTTATCTGTGTTAGCATATATCACTAAATGACTCTTCTTTCTCTCTTTTTCCCTTTGGGTTTTAAAAGATGTAGTAAATACATTTTCTTAAAAATGCTTTATTTCAGTCAAAATGAAATGAATTTTTTTGTATTTTAAATATGTTTAAAATTATGTTTTATACATCCCAATTTTAATTTTGAACATAATGGATATCACTGATTATATAGCATAATAAAAAAAAGCATTGAATTCTTTATAAATTTTAATAAGGTCAATGTTTCATGAAATACAAATGTTAAAGTACTACTGGCTAAAGCAGTTTCTAGCAGAAAATGAGTGCCTGCTAAATATTTGGTGAAGAAAAGTGAATAATAAAATTGATAAAACAACTTTATCAGTTGTAGAGATTATAAATATCCTATGCAAGAACTTAGGCATCCATAATTTTAAAAAATATACTCAATTATAAAACAAAATGGGAATGAGCAAAACTCTCATTAAGTATATAAATACTAATTATAGCAATTGAGCAAAATCATGGACTTATTGAAATTAAAATTGTTAGTTAACATCACTCAATACATTAATCAACAATTAGTTTATCAGGTTATACTTTTTGTATAAAGGAAATGAGGTTAATGTATTTCATTATAGCTATGAATTCTGAGAATTTTAGGAAACATATTTGTAAAATATTAAAAATTTGAAAATAAGAAGAATGTAGATTTGCTAAAAGCTTTATAAAATGCTTTTTGGTGCAACTATATCTTGAAATTTGAATAAAATTGTCAGTAAAGTACATCACTAATCCAGATTTGCATATGGCAACATTTCAATTATCATGTCACGATTATGTATAATATTAAACAAAATTAACATCTGCAATTAAAGAGAAAAAAAAGTATGTTTCATATTTTTACTTAAAGTTAAATTTCAAGCATCATGTACTAGCACTAAAGTTGCATGTAGCAAACCCAATTAAAATAAAATTTGGTATCAATAGCTAATTTCTAAAACAACTATTTATACTTAAATCTGTTCTGTGCTAGTCCCTAATTTCTTTATTGTGGAATTGTTTTACTAAAAATGGTAACTGGTAATATTAAACACTTCTGCTTAATTGATTTTTATTACCATTAAACTATGAATTCATGCCTTTAAATCATAGGAATACAAAATATAATTGAAAATACTAAAGAAAAACTATTAAAACTTACTAAAAGAGTATTGAATAAAGGATTAATAACTATTCTTTCATTTTTTTTAACTTTTAACCACTATTTTCACTACATTAACATTGACTTTAAATAGTGAATATGATTCAAAAATGGAAGATCCCACCTTCTCAGGTGTACACTCCTGACCATGCTTGCTACCAGAAAACTGGTTATGATTTTTACCAGTAACAAAATTTTCAGATGGCACCCACTTGATGGTTTTTTTCCTTGTATATATTTTCCTTTTGATCTCAGTAGTTATGTCCTGAATGATAATCTTATCAGGGGATTATAAGAGTATATATTTTCTATTTTAAAAATATGAAATACACTCTGTTCCTCATTTACAACAAATGCATAGAGCAATGTCAGATCTGCAATAAATCAGTTTTCTAGATTCTACAAAACGTGCAGTGTTCCTCTGCTAGGCTTTTCAGGAACTGTCTCTCTCTATTACCACTAGAATCACTTAATCCCATCATGCAGCAGTTGGCACCAAGTCAACCTTTCCACTTACCACTCTACCCATATATATTATACATTCTAGAATTATAACTATTAGAAATGTCCCTTTGAGAATTATCCAGCCACTATGAGCAAGAAGGAGGATAAAGCAAACAAGAAACATTTCATAGCCTGGGGCATGTTTCCCTAAAGGAATATATTGAACTTGTGTTCAGATGAGTGCTGGATATGAATGAGACAGGGAAAGTTTTAGTTAGACCCAGAACTAAATTACCTGTTTCTAATTATTAGAGAAAAATTGCTTTTAAGATGTTGCTCACAAATAGGATACAAAAAATAATGCTGTTCTCTAGGATATTTATACAATGTGGTGATAGTCTTTTCTTCTATATCTCTGCATCAAGCTCATCAGGTTTTGATAAAGTTTTAAGGACATTAAGCAGAGGCTATCAGTGCAACTGCCTAATTAACTTCCCTGTAATGATATATGGTTGATCTCTCTTTTCTGTATATCAAGGTGTATTCTACTGTTCCTCCATGGCACAATGTATTCCTGTTAAGCGCATGTCAGACTTCTAACACTCAACGATCTCGTTCCCACTACATTGTGTTAGGCTGTTTAGATTCCCCCTCAGCAAATAATTTCTTCTACCCACTTACCCACATTCTACCCAGTCTTTAAGAAGAAGCTCACTCTTGTTAAAGTTATTCACTTTATCCTTGAGTTTCTAACTCCCAAACCCTACAACATCTGGCTGTTATTTTTGTATCCTAGCTAAAAAATGTATTGCTTGAGAATATGAAACCAGCTGTGTTTCCTTTCTTCTTTGGCATTACTGTTTGACATTGTGGTCCCTGTACTTATTTCAGTAAGTTACATAGCCTTTACTATCAGTATCTTAATATCACTTTTTCTACTGTGATCATATATTTTTTCATAACCGGAAACTAGAAAAGGTCACCTCTACAGTGGACTGATCCAGACTTTTCTCTGTGATACTCTTGTTTCATCTACATGAAAGAGAATTCCTATTCTTTTGCAAAACCAAATTTATTACCAACTCTTTATAGTCGGTCTCACTCAATAATAATCACAAACCATCTCTCCATCTACTTCTTCCTTTCAAGCAGCCTGTGGTCATATTTCCCCTCTTTTTACTATTAGCAGATGAAAACCTAGCTCATATCATTGCTCATAATCAATTTCCTACTAAATATCACTTTATTGCAAGATACTTAAATATCCTGGACCATAACCTTCAAATATATACATATATATATATAGCATTTATAAATATATATAGCATTCTGTGTTGGTCTTAATTTAGAAAATTCTATTCTCTATCTACTCATGAAGTTTAAAATTCCAGTTTAATCTTTTTAGTTACCATTCTATGTTGTTTCAGTTATTTATAAACTCAGCTATTTATAAAATCATTTTATATTACTTTCTACTTCTTGATAAACTATACTATTAGTGTTCCTCTGGATTTGTGTATGTGTATTTGCTTTCCAAAGTTTCTCTTAACTACAAATTTTGTTATTGTTGTATATTTTGAAGTGAAGTGCTAACTTCCAAATACATGACTTCATAATCATTTACTCTTTCTAAGGCAAAAGGGAAGAATTTACTGTAGATACCTTAGAATATTCAGGACCCACATACAAAAAAGCTGTATTTTATTCTAGATTCAAATATCTGGCCACAAATTAAGAGCATGTGGATTTTTTTTTTCTGAGTCCCACATTCCATCCTTCCAAAGAGAAGATGCTAATCCCAAAATAATCACTTAAGAAAATTTAAATGTAGGAATAATTAGGTCTTGCCTTTTTTTTTTTATTTTACAGTATATTACTATGATATGTAGGTTTTGATTTTGAAGGGCATTTTAAAATTCAAAATATGCGTAATGGCAAAGATTTAAAAATTAATTACAAAACCAAAACTAAGGGAAAAAGCAAAGCAATAAAAGGAAAAAAAATTATGTCAACTAAAAATTAAGTTTGCTATTTTGAGGTTTTTGGGTTTTTTTAATTCAACTGGATTAGATAGTTTGTATGCTTTCAAAATTCTTTGATGCTAATCATTCACGATAACCAAATAGTTTCCAAATCTAAATTCAGGGCTGACTAATACTATTGCCTAAACATTAGGTGGGTCATGTTGTTTTAAACAGAGATGACAGCTAGTAGTAATCTGTGTGTCAAAGACAAGAGGCATTGAAAATTGGAATTTTGAGACACCCTGTCTAAACAGGATTAAAGCAAGACCAAGCGGATTATCATGCTCCAAAACCCAAAGATCTTTGTGATAGCTGCTTTCCTAAACATAGGGATTAAAGGTTAGAATCACATTCAGAACTAAAATGCACACATGTATTCACAAAAATCCCTGCCTTAAGAGAGAAATTCAAGAATGTCCCAACATACTGAGAGGTAATTTTTTTTTTCCTCAATGGAAATTTAATTTTTCATTTCTTATAATGCCTCTTCTTTTTTCTATGATTTTAAGAACTTTGTTTTTTTAAAGCAGTTTTGGTTCACAATAATATTAGAAGTGTAGAGATATTCCATATACACCTATACATGTAAAAACTCTTCCATTATCAACATCCCTCACCAGAATGGAACATCTCTTTTTTCTTCAAAAACCATGCAAATATTTTGCTATAAATTTATCTCAACTATGTATAAAAGTTTCTCTAAACAGTTTAAAAGAATCATTTTTCATATGTAGTTTATATTTACATATAAACACGCAAATTTAAGGAATTCTTTAAAAACAAGTATTAAAAGCAGTTATCTGTTGCAGTATTTGGTTTTCAGGTTTGATATTTTCTCATATATTGATATTTTTAAAGCAAATAATCACTATTAAAATTCAAAAACTTTACTGTTATCTACTGTTTAACATTTTTATTTTCTTTCCATATAATTTTATACAGTCATTTTAAATTTACATATAATGCAGGTAAAATATGTCTACAAATCTATAATTAAAATGTGAACCTTTTGAGAACTCTTATTAGTTCAACCTCTTGCAGTATATGGGGTTCTACTAAATTTAATTATTTTTCATTGAGTTAACAATTTGTAGTTGTTTTAATATTGAAATGGCAGACCCTTATATCATTTATAAAGAAAAAAATTTTATAGCAATTTTTAGAGGCAGAATAAATAAATGATAATAATTCTGCTGTGTATTGGTGAAAAATACATAGATATTTGGAATTGCTTATCCTATAGTTCTCAAATCTGTTATAAAAAATTTCTACCCAGATCTCAAAGTCCTGCCTTAAGCTATTCTCTCTCTAGTCAAAAAGTGAGAATAAGACAGTAGCATAATCTGTAGCAGCCCACTGCATCCTGGACTTGAGAATGTTTATATTAACACCTTTCAAGATACCTATTTTTGTTTAAATTATTTTGGAAATTATTTTTTTTTTTTACAAAAAAGATAATAGCTCCAGGTATTTAGAAATTGTTTTATTGGCAAGGTCAATGGATGGACACCATTGTGTAGGGGCTGCTGATTTTCCCTTTACATATTTCCCCATCTCCCTTCCCCAGGTGTTGCTGCCATCACTACCTTTCCCTTCCTCCCCTTTCCTCATGGCAAGACGCATGGAAGAAGAGTGCTGTTAAGGCCTCTCCATTAATCAACAGGTATGGCGGTTCTCACGAAGCAGTGTAGCTGACCCTCTTCTGAGTTCTCCATTAATAGTATATCACTTTCACATTTAGAAAACACTTTCATTCACTCCACACAGTCTACTGCTATAGAAGAATTGTGCAACCTGGATATATCATTACATATTTCAGCATGCTATGCATTTCAGAATAGCCTCTGGAATTGTAGATTTGTTTTAATGAAAAGAATACAGAAAAATTAACTGCAGTTTCCTCAACTGATTACATAGGAACTAAATGGAACTTGTATGTTTATATATGCCACTTTCAATGTTCTACTAACAATGGTTCTATAACGTACCTTTGAAAAGTTTAACTTAGGAATATTTTGTGAATTTTAAGTTGATATTCAATTACTGCATCACTTGCATTTTCAAAAGCATTGTATAAAATTGTATGCACATTAATTATAATGCTCACCAGTCCATTATAGAAAATTAGGTACACGCCAGCTCAAATAAATCTAAATACCCTACAAATATCAGATGTAAGAGCTGAATGCATGCTAACCACTTTCTGAAAAAATATTTTTGCAACTCATTTGGTGACATTTGAGGGAGAGGAAGGGGATTGTTTCCATTGGAAGTCCTAAGAATGTTCTGGGTGCTACAGTTTGAAAGGAGTTAGTCCCTTAGGGCATACAGTCTAGCAAAGTCATAGCATTCAGCATAAACACTCAGTCATCACAGGGTAACACCCACCTTCTAGATATCCTTTTCCACTAGTAGAACTGGTCCTCCAAGATCCTGCTGGGGCTTGTTTTGAGGATGTGTCAGACTCTGCCATACCTCATAGCAACTCCGTCAGGATCATGGAGACATGAGCCTTTGGGCTAGGAAAATTATTGACAGATGTTTTAAATAAGCAGTATTTCTAAAATTGGGCATGTGTGTGGCAGCATTGTTTGTGGTATTCTTTAAAATGGCAGCATAATCAAAGCTTGTTTGGCATATAAACAAATCAAAACTATTTTGACTTATATGAATTTTTGCAGGTCAACCATTAACCATTGTAAGTTTAACCATTAGTTTTCATTTAGGAACGACAACTTTATCATATAAAACTGATATTGCTTTTCTTTCACGTTCTTATTTCTACCCACATTTTGCTCAGGATGCATCCTGTGCTCTGGGCTTCCATCTCTTTACCAGTGGATATAAGCTTTCATGTCTACAAGCAACTGATAATTGGGATAGCCACAAAAAGAACCTTTTTCTCAGTTCTGTTTAGAAAAATCAAAACAACAGTAACACTGAGATTTTATTATGTGTCAGGCACAATATGACCTTAATCTCCATTTCCTTAATTCATTCACACACACACAAAAAAATGTCACTAGACATAATTTAATACCCAAGTTTTATCGATTAAACAATTATATTGGAAGAAATTTAGTGTCCAAGCTCATTCAAAATTTACTGCTGAAAGCTGTGGCTCAATAGCTTCCCTTGATTCCTTTACAGCAAAGCTGGGGCTCGCAACCATACTCAATCCTGAGGCCTCAGAACAAAAAAATAACTCTATTTCATCCTTGAAGAACTCATTTATGACAACAGTATATGTTAAATTCTAAATGATGAAAAATTAACAAATGTTTACAGAACTGTTGTTAGTTTTTGTCACCCATCAGCACCCTTCCCTTCATCCATCTACTCTATTTTAATTCCCCTTCATTGTAGTTCCTGATCATTATTTGCTTCACAGATGTCTCAATATTTATTTTGCACATAAAATAATATACTGCCCCCTCCCATGCCAGGAGGGTCTATTTTTTAAAACCAAGTAAGTATTTAAAAGTTGCATATTCAGAAAAAAAGATAATTTAAATTTTATAAAATTTATCAAATCTCATGAGGAGAAAAAAACATAACTATAGGGACAATTCCTACAGAAAGAGAAAAAATTCAACTAACATTAAAAAATAAGAGGAAAATTAATCAGAAAAATACTGTTTTACATTACAGTAAAGGAAATGTATAGCATATAGGAGGAGAGTATCATCAGTTTTCCATAAAGGAAAAGCAAAAAATGGGAAATAAACTATAGATGAGAGAAGGAAGACAAACTAAAGAGAACATAATCTTTTAGAAAAAATATTAACAAAGAAAGTTTGAAAAAGTGAATAAATTATAAAGCAATAAAATATTGAAGGAAACATATCACTGAAAAACACACTGAAAGGGCTTTAAAAGGATATAAACTTAAATTTGGGAGGAAAAAAATCAATGAAGTTAGAAAAAAAACTTTATATGTTTGTGTTTCCTTTATTCTTAGAAAAGCCTTTGAGGTAAAATGTACTGGATAGAACAAGGCAGGTAGAGATAAGCTGATTTGTGTACACTATTTTTCTAGGACTTTTGCTATTGGAACAGTGCCTTTGAGAGCAAGATAAGGGCTTAAGTATTAACTTGGTGCTATGTATTTTGAATTAAAAAGGTTGTGCTTAAAGAATAAA
Organism: Galemys pyrenaicus; assembly: GCA_019455555.1. Lineage (NCBI taxonomy): Eukaryota > Metazoa > Chordata > Mammalia > Eulipotyphla > Talpidae > Galemys > Galemys pyrenaicus. The sequence goes on along the minus strand of JAGFMF010011678.1, from coordinate 11,252,252 downwards.
GAAGGGGCTTGGTGGAAAATTAGGAAACAAGTCCAACTATTCCTCCCACCACACATTCTACCAAAATTAATCGTAAAATTATTCAGATATGTTACTCTGTGAAAATAAGAGCAATATAATACATGTTTTCCTTTAAGAGAAATGACTGGAACATAGATTACGTGTTTGCTGAGTCAGTCATGGAATTTTAAGAGTTCATAGAGATTTTAGTCAACAAATCCTGTCTCAGATATGGGTATTCTTCAGCGCCCTTTTAAAAATTGCTCTGTCCTGCTTGAATACTTTGAGTCATAACAAAATCCAGAGGTAGCTTACTCTATTTTGGGATATCATTAACTTCTTGGCTTTTTTCTTATGTTTAACTAAAATCTGCCTTCCTGTAACTTAATTCCATTTAACCTGTTTTTTTTTTTTTTTCTTTTGGAAAACAAAATAAAATGTATTCCTTTTCCAAATGAACGTGTTCCAAGACCTATATTTAGACAGACACTACATTAAAATGTCTTGCTACAACATCTTTATCATCTTACAGGTTACTGAGTGTTCTGTTATTTGGTTGCAAGTTCCTTCAGCAATATATTTAGTCTCTTGTAGTGCAAAATTCCTTAAAAAATAAAATGAGGAATTTGGGATGGGATCTCCCAATTTATATTCTTCTATTTCTCAGTTTAAAAAAATCCAGAAAATGCACTTAAATAACTTGTGGGGGGAAGAGGAAAAGATGAAGTTCAAGACTGTAATGGTTCACATTTTAATTTATATATATAGTATATATATATATATATACACACACACATTGAAGAGCAATTTGGGCAGTGTATTGTAGAGAACAACAAAATAAGTACATGTATGTGTAAACATGTATTAAAAAGACAGTGAAATTAAACTGGTCTTTGATAAATGTAGTCATTTTCAGTTTTTACTTTTTAATTGACTACATATTTTGGATTGTGGTGATGCTTGTAATAGAGCTTTTCCTAAGAAACTCATTAACCATTGTAACAGATTTGGCACAAAAAAGTCTTTCAGTGGAAATTATCAGTGGAACTGAAAGATAAAACAAAACTTTTTTTCTTAATATGAACTATGAACTTTAAAGATTAATAATGTATCCATATATAACAAACAATAGGTTAAATGCAGTTTAAATTAAAGCAAAAGGAGATTGAAATATATGTAAGCATGCCCGGTCAGTGGTGGACTTTCCATAATAAAAGCTACCACAGGGTAAAACCCTCATTTATGTGAACTCTTCTAATGCCAAAGTGCTGTCAATGTCTCTTGGTGAGTTCTATTTATGGGTACTTTATATTACTCTCTCAGAGACCCTGTACATCTGATTTCAGTGAGTGCCTACACAGAATATATGGTCTTTTCCAGAACTAGGAAATTTAATTAATTTGCTGGCAGAGAATACATTTTATGCCACATGCCTTTTTCCTGACCCTACCAAGATTTCCATTTTCAAATGTGCATCATATTTTATAAAATTATATAATCTTAATGAATGTCTTCCATATGGTAATTATAGTGCTTGACTTTATAGTCTCAAAAGCTCCAGTGCCTACATAAATTCTTTCTCTATAGTACTGAAGTTCTTTGCAAATTGTGTTAATAAATGCTCTTTGTTCTGCTTATTTTAGATTCAATTTCCAAAGCAATACCATTTACCTAAACACCATTTTTAAAACAACAGAAAATCCCTATAGTTTTGTCTATGACTACTATTGAAAACGGATGCTTTGTGTTTCTTGTCTAATTTAATGTCTTTCATTCTGTATTTCAATATTTTAGAAAGAAGGGAAAAAATGCAAGACATATGGATTAATCATTTAATCTCTGAGGACCTTGCTTACTTCACTAAAATGAGAGATTGACTAGTTAATCTTTAAAGTAGCTTCCAATTTCCTACAGAATCTGATAAAATAGGAATTTTAGAAATGTTGTACGCCAATAAACTGTATTTAATGTCTCTGGGACCTGGTTTCCTCATCTGCAAACATGGAGATCAAGATAGATGTGGGACATAATGCTTACTCACAACATGTGCTGAAATACTTTTATCTCTAGAACTTTCTCTTGAGGATTCTGAGAATTTGTTTTAACTCAAAGGCATTTATTTGATTATTAACTATTATGTTATGATTTTTTTATATAACACCTAAGAATCCTTCAAATTAAAAAAAAACTACTTGTTTATTGTTATTAGCAACTTAAACCATTCAATTTTCCTTTTTGATGTATATACATTATGATCCAGAAAATATGTGAATCCAAGAAAATGTTAAGTGGATAGGCTGGAGGCACAGATAAACAAATTGTAGACAAGAGAATCATTTGGGATATTTAATGCAAAAGAGAGATAAAGGACTATAAATCATACTTCGTGATTTCTGAGGGAAGAAAAAAATCATGGATTAAATGAAAGATAATTGCTTCCATATAAGGATAAAATTTATTACTTTAAGAAATGTTCGATAAAATCTGTTACATGGTATAGTTTGTGTTCTGGGATCGTGATCACTGAAGATGCTAAAAGTTAGGTTGCAAGATCATTTCTTGAAACTATTATTAAAGAATTCAGTCAGAAGTTACAAAGTCAAGTTAAACAAAATGAGTTCTAACACTAATGGTCTGTGATTTCATAATAATCATCAGACATAATAAAAGCAGTAATTCTAAGTTGGCTTAGTGACTTAAATCTCAAAGACTTCTTTGAAATTGATGAATGCCAATTTGTAACACAAGTCATCGAATCATTAGCATTCTAGTGAGGTGCTTTTATCTTACCAAAGATACCCTTCTAAAGAAACAGTGTCTACTTCTCAGTTGTGTATCCATTACATGGAATCATAAATTATTTTATCAGGAAGAGATTATCAAAATAACTCATTTTGAAATCCAGGTAAGAAAAATACTTAACACTGTCAAGGTCATAGAGTTAGTGGGAGAATTATCGTACAGTATAACTCTTGGTGGGTTGACACTTTATTTTGTATTCCTAGACGCACTACTTATCTTGAGTCAGCTGGATGAAATATAAGAGAGAATAAACAATTTTATTTATAAGAAACAGAAAATCACTAGGCAGATAGCCTGCTGTGCTCCTGGAGGGGTGTGTATTGTTATACTTTTGTAAAGCTTGATATTGCAAGCATTCTTTGTAATTGAGAAAGGACTATTACCGGAAGTGAGACTAGTTAAAATACATGCCAACTTAAAACCAGGAGCTCCATGATAGGTCACCACCATCTTGGGACTGCATCATCCCCGGAGTATGCAGGGATTAGAACGGAATGAGGTACCAAAGATTTCCAATCATAAGCATTAACCAGATTCAACCACTTTTAAAAATTATTATTCATTATTTGGGCTGCCTGTCCACTCTAATCAGGACAAAGGAATCATCTAAATAAGTAGAATATCTGAATATAAAGAGAATTGTTAACACAGGCACATTACCTGGTGATAACGGGATATTAGTTAATAGATGGGTAGTGGTGGGGGGCCTGTCCTTAGACATACAGTGCATATTGCTCAGGATTTTAATTCTTTGTGAATATAGCAATAAGGTAAGCCAATAGGTGCAAGTTATGAGGAGCATGAAGGAATATATTCTTTAAAACAACAAGGAAATATAAATCTTATTTTGAAATTGTGCCACTTCTGTGTAGATAATGGAAAACTTGACCACAATACTAAAGTTTTAATGACTTCTATATTTACAATGATAAACAAAAATGATTTTGGAAGAACTGATGGCATTAGCAAAAGTATTTTTTGGATCATTTTATATATATATATATATATATATATTTAAGAAAGCACCATATTGTCAGTGTCTTTTGTCCAATTCTTTAATTGTTCTCAAAAAGGCATTGCATGTTATATATCACTAAATATGTGGATTAAACAAGTTTTACATAATAAGTGCCATTTAATATATATCTATAAGAATGAACATCATTGGCAAAGTTACTTTTATATAATACATTAATTTGCTCAAATGCAAACTCTGCTGGATCATCTTAAGTTAGAGGAGAATATTCAAATGATGCTGGCTTCAGTAAGCGTGAGTAAAGAATTCAGAATCAAATAATTTAGTTATATCTTGTAACACTTGGACTTAAGAGAAGTGTGCTTATTCCGCAGGGCCTGAAAATATATTTTGAACTATGATAGGAAGAGAGTATGTTTATGAGCTAGGAAATAAGAAGAAATATAATTAAACCAGGGAGGAGAAACTATATGTGCCTGACAGAATCAAAGTGGAAGGAGATTATTTTTTAAAATTCACTTGACTTTTAATCAGTTTGTTACATGACCAAACAAGCATGTGGAATCAGAATATGGGAAGTAAGAATAGTAGTAGTTTACCAGGTCTGTAAAGGGTTCTTCAAAGTCTCATATGGTTAACTTGGCCGATAAGTTTCTTTTATAGTTCCAGAATATAAAACGTGGAAGATTAATGCTATGTAAACATGGTGTTATATTAAACACATATTAGAGAAACCTAATCTTATTTTTGAACATCCAGGTTGCCTTAAAGGTTTTATTAGGATATTAATATATCACAAAAAAATGCATTCATGTGTTTTTAAACAGCTCAATATTTTAGAGATTTAAAGAATAATTTAAATGTTCAATACTTGTCTGTTGTTTCAACTCAATTTATGCAATTCCCTCAATCTTGGTTTTTTTTTTTTTTTTTTTTTTTGCTATAAATGGTAATATTTCCTTTTCCTTTGGCTGTATAGTATTCCATAGTATGAATGCATATACCACACTTTCTCCATCCAATCCTCTAACATTAGGCACTTAAATTGTTTCCATGTCAAAGCTATTGTAAATAATACTGCGATAAACATTGTAGAGCATGGAGCTATTTGGATTGAGAGTTTCTTATTCTTCAGACAGATGCCCAAACTCTATACCAGCTTAAATTTTTAAAAGAAGAAAAAGAATCATTAAGAGATAAACCATAAAAATATTTTACAATGGATATAATATATTTTTCTACACATAGGCATTTTATTTTAATGGAACTAATTAATAAAAGTAAGCAATACTTCAGGAAGATCTCAATTATTTAAACATTTGTTACTTTTCGTGTGAGGCATAGTGCACTAGATTAGTAAAAGTAGAAGGTCCAGAAAGTTTAAGAAGGTTCCGAATGATCTGCAGTTTGGTGCAAATATCACTAACCTTTTCTAGGAATGTCATTAGTCAGGTATTGCAGTGATGTTTTTTAATGTAAGTTTAGCGTTTACCTCCAATTGCAGTTAACTATCAGTTTCGATTATGTGAAGGTCTGTTTTGGAATTTTACTCATAAATTGAGGGGCACTAAGAGAAGCACTTTAGTTATATGAAGTTCTTTACTTATGCCAAGGTTTTATTATAAATAACTGAAATTTCAAAGTGGTTTGCTCTAAGGAAATATATGATATATGTAGCACCATTAGTAATTAAAGTGATGAACTATTTTCAGGACTCTCATAAAGTCCAAATGTCAGAGATATAAATTATTTTCTCTTATTGGATGACTTACATCCTTTTAAGAAAAAGTAGAATTAAACATTATAGCTGCTTATTGCTGAGCATTTTGGAGGACAAAAAGGAAATTATTGCTATGGAATTTATCTTAAAGAAAGTTTCCTATTGATTTGTGAATATTTTATATTTGTGTGTATTTGTGTGTAAAATGTGTATATTGCTTATTCTTCCAGTCTGATGACATTAGATCAATTTAAAAATGTTTGTGGGTTACTTTATAGAGTAGATATATAGCTCTGGCACCTGAGGATTTACTTTGTTCATGAAATTCTTAGACACTTAAATTTCAAATGAAAGTTGCTTTTACCTGAAATAATTTATAGTGCTAAAATTGTGTACTTTCACCTATTTTAGCAAGTATTTATTTAACTCTTTTGCTTTGATTAATTGAAAACTTCCATTTTGTTTAGCACAAATCCTAAGCAAAATGAGACACAGATTTAATCAATGAGTAATTTTTCTGCCTGAGCAAAGCACTTACACTGAATTGTCACCTATTAAATTTTGATAGACAATCTAACTACTCCATGTTCTACTTCCTCACCTGTAAAAACATAACATGGTAACATATATTTAACTCCAGTGCTTCATGCAGGTATTATACATATGGTTTGATATAGAAAGGAGGAGGAAACCGGAGGGGAAGGGAGAAAAAAGGTAGGGAGGAAGGAAGTAAGAGAAACATCTTTTACTCATTTAATAAAAATGTCAATCCCCACTGCAATTTGGAGATGCTGCATCCAAATAGAGAATGAATAGAGCATTTTTCAGTTAAAAATAAACTCCAATGTCAGTGGACTTAGAGAGATTCCTTTCAAAATAAATTGGAAAATGAGAAAATTGTGCTTTTAGGTCATAGAACAGGGTCCTACCCTTTTGTGAAAAAGCCAAACCCTGTAGCATTACTTCCTACTCCTAAACAGAGGTAAAACTCCTTTGACATAGACACCTTTGGGAGATAATCTAAAGAACTCTTCCACAGTGGTCAAGGCAAAGATCTAGGAAAGAAATTATGGGATAAATTTCAGGTTCAATGTTAGAGGAACAATCATTACACATGTGATTGTTATTTTCGAGTTAAAAAAGGAATCAAGTTGGGCTACAAATTTGCAAATACAGATACACAAAAATGAAAACGTGAGGCTGAAAATAATGTGAGAACTGTTAATTCCCCAAAAGCAAATGATTAAACTATCATTTATATTCCTTTTCATCTTTTCTTATGCCACAGGATTCTCTGAGTATTATTTGTGCTAATTAACTTCAGCTTCGATGGGGTTTCCTCCATTTTTTATGTGAGCCTCAGTAATAGGCTCACTACATGAACTTAGACAAGATAAAATGAGAAGCTAACAGTAGGCCATCCATGAGACCAAACATAGCTCTACTCTATTAAAGGGAAATAAAATTTTAAAAACATTTTAGAATAAACTGAGTTAACTTCCCCTTTTTAAATGCACAACTTTAAAAATTAGAGTTGATTCCACTAAAAAGTTGAAGTGACTAAAATATATAAATTAGAAAAAATTATGTGTAGATTTTATTTGACATTGAAATAAAAATATATAGGTTGATAGATCTTCTAAGTGGACTATTTCCTCTTTCAAAGATATTCTGTAATATGAATATGTCATTTATTTTTATGGGAAAATTAATAAAATGCTATATTTTAATAACACTTATACACTAGTACATTTTCATTAGTACTCTTTTATTTAAAAATGATTTGAAGTGACATATTAATATATATTATAAATCTTGAAAACTGGTTATAGTTTTAGCACTAAAACATATCTAAGTATACCAAAAACACTGATTTTTTGCCTATATAGATATTATTCAAAAATGTAGTCTTGGTAATTACTCACTGCAAATATAAGAACTATCAATTGATATAAATGGTACTTGCATAAGTTGGTCTTCTAACTTGGTGACCTTTAACTATTTTTACTGCTATCCTGATGCAAACAGAAACAAACATCTCTCCTGTGGGAAGCAGTAAGCCTGCTGCTGTTGCTTTGACGAAAATGAATATGCCTATAGGGGTTTGTTTCAAATTTTATCTCAACTTTAAAGTATTTCTTCTGACCTAACTAATCTCCCTCATTCATGTTCTACCCCTAAACTCATTTGTTTTCCAATTTTGTGGTCTCTGTTCCTCTTTCTTCAATCAATACATTTATTCAATGCATCTCTTCTGAGTTTTGCATCAGGGACACCAGAATTCAGCTGGACAAAGGCATATCAGTTTATCAATGACTCATATTGGTCTTGAAGGAAGTAAATGGTTTAAGTTGAATTTCTTCTTATATATGACAAACTCTTCAGATCCTAAAACTCTTATCTACAATTTCAAATATGTTTCAGAACATATGTCTCTTTAAATGATAGACTGTATAGAAGTATGACAAATGATGGAGAAATTTCTGGCATTGTAATAAGGAACTTACCACTATGTCAAAGATATGTGCCAAAGTACATCAGCTAGAATTGTTCAGATTGGACAATATAAGCTATTCCTTTCTTAAATTATTGACCTTCAAATTATTAAAAATCTGTAAGTGGTTTGGGGTGTGTGTGTGTGTGGTTATCTATAGTTATTCTATGTAGTGGAGAGATTGTGGTAAGAATCATGACTTTATGTTAGTATTTATCTTGGTAGCTGTCCCACTTGTTCATTATTTATGCTGAAGTGGCAATATTTCAGCTGGGCCTCTACCATAAAGATAATAAGCTTGTTGACCAAGTTCCATCTATCATCGGTGTTCTAATCAGCCATGGTGTTTTTAACCACTTAAGTTTCAAGTGTTTACCAATCATGGGAAATGTGGGAGGCAGGTTATATCATTAGTTGTTGTCAGGGTGAAAGATGCAAGTAGTATATCACTAGTCCACTACTAAACCCATCTTAGGAAACCCAAACTTAGGTTAATAGTAGCTACAAACAGCAAGATCTCGTGAGGGCTGACTCACAGAGTCTTCTGGCTTTTGGCCTAAATCTAGTCAATCAAAAATAAGTCTTCCAAGTATAAAATATCATGCCATATGTTGACTAAGCATATGTTTTGAGGCTTAAAAGTCATTGGAAATTTCATATTCCTGTTTAAATTTGGTAAATTGCTTTTTTTGGACAATGTTCTCTCAAGTTTTGTATATATGTTTTCTGTATTATTGAAGAGCCTTAAATTTTGAAGAAATTTTCCCAGCTCTTGGTGATTAGTTAAGACCAAGTAATATAGTTTCATTCCTGCCATAATATGCACCTTTCAAAATATGGCAGTAATTAATGTCACCTAAAAATTAATAATAGTATAGAGTATCTCTGTGTTGCCCAAACCTATGTAAAGTACTAAATTGAATTCATAAATTTAATGTGAAATTCATATTGTTTTTCTCCTTTTGTTTTCCATTTCATTCAAATGGAGTGGTTGGATATTCCTGCATTTTTCATAATTCATAGATAGTAAAATAGTATACACAGTGCACTTTAGACTGTATGTCACCTGCCAAATCTGAGTGGCATGTCATAAAAGAGATAAAGAAACAACAAAGTCAAACAAGTTGCCCCTTTTCTCATTTCTAATACTTTATAGGTTCTAGGGAGATTCTGACATGAGTTCAAAGCTTTTCTCAATTCTGCAAACCAGACTTGATTCAGCAGATCATGCTGAACCTTATGAATCCCGACAATATCAGAGAGGCCATATTTTTATACAGAAGGACTTCTATAATATATGACACAAACATTATCTTTCCATTTCAAAAACATATGGCTTACCTTGCTCCCTTGATATTACTTCAATAAACCCAAACATTTTGACTTTCTAAAGAAATACTCTATTTTCAATGAACATAAAAATCATATATTATCTGCTCCCAATAGTGGGGTGCAGTCTACCTCATGCTACAGAGGTTGTTTTCTTTGGGGAAAGACTCATTCACAGCTGTAGATTATCATCAGGGAAGTGACACAATGTATTAAACTCCTTTCAGGGCAATAGTTGTGTATATTAGAGGATTTAAGGTATTTCATATTTGATAATTTGCATGTGAATACCTCAGATGTACTTCTTTTCTTACCTCCCTGGTGTGGGCAGAATGATCACCAGAAGATGTGCAGTTTTAGTTTTGACCAAGAAAGGTGGAAATGCCAGGAGCACCAGAACATAATAGACAGAAATGAAAATGTGCTACATTGATTTCTTCTCACTCAGGCGATTCAGAAACTAAGAAATCATTTCCTCTTTCTACATTTTATAAATGGACTACTTAAGGTTTTTTATTCTTCCTTAATATTATTCCCAATTTAAGGTACTTTCTATACCATTGCCTAAAATTCCCTTTTAGGGAAAGAATATGAAATTCAGAGAGTTATTGCTGTAAGTTTTGCTTGAGTGCGTATTATTAATTCATACTTATTCCACGCTTTGTACACACAAAGAACTTGAGGCATTCTCTCGAATCCATAAAAATATGAAAATATGTTAATTAGTTTAGACCAGTTATTCTATATTCAACAACTACTCATTTCTGTTGGTTTGTACTTGTGTTTTAATATTATTTGCAGTATTTATGCAGTATATTTTTAGCAGGTGGTATTTAAGGTAGTTATTTATATTTTAATTATATATGGGTTTATATAGAATAATAAAATATGATACTTATTTTCTGTAATGTAAATTTTTTTTTTAAAGATTTATTTATTTATGCATACAAGCACTGGGGTACAGGCCAGAGGTGTGGGGGGTGAGAGGTTTCACCACAGACAGAGCGGGGAGCAGAACAGGCAGATCAACAGAAGTACACTGCTGAGGGGAGCAGCGGGCACAGCAGGAGAGGTCTGCTGCACCATGTGGGTCCCCCCCCTGGCCGGCAGCAGGGACCGAACTCGTGCTGCAGTGGCTGCGATTTGCCTCGTAGTGCGTTGCTTAACCCACTGCGCCACCAGGGGAGGCCCTATTTTCTGTAATGTAAATTTTTGATGATACTGATCCACAACTGGGCAATGAAGTAATTTAGATCATCCTAAGCATTCAGATATATGAATTGATTAAATAATCAATTCTGTACTTATAGCTCCCAATTATATATTATATAGAATGACAGCTTTAAAATTAGAGGTTAGTATTTTTGGGAATAAAAACACACATAACATTTTTTCCAAATTTTTGAAACTGTAATGAATCACTTTCAATGAAATAATTTTATTTTAAATCTGACTGACCTGAGTATTTTATAAAACCTCTGATCCTTTGCAAAGCTATTTATTTCCTCTATTGCCGAGATGACAAGATATGAAGTGACCTCTCTTCAACAATAAGAAGCAAAAGATCTTCAAATTCTAAGCATTTATCTCTTATGAGGGATGTTACCTCATGCTGTTGAATCTTCCTATGCAAATGAGGTTTCTTCCTCATTCTTTACCAACATTTAAGGAAATTAAAGAAAATGCAAAACTTGCCAGCTGGAGATAGTCACATTAAATATGTTGCCCTTTTGTGCTCTTGCATCTGTATCTTTCCATCAAAAAAAAAAAAAAAAGGCAAAACAAAACATAATCTTTAAAGTTTTGTGGAACTTCAAGGAGAAACTTTTTGAAAAGAGAGAAAAGTAATGCCTTTCTAAATTCAGTAGTGGCTGTAAATGATTATGGATAATCTTCAAGCAAAATCCAGACAGGATGACCATTTTCATCCAGAACTATTTCTGTGGAGGAAAATGCATTTTTTCCTCTTGGAATCCTTCAAGATAATTAATTTTCAGTGCACACAGATGATTTAGGTGGATAACCTGCCCTTGTTCAACATGCAGGCTGTTTCTGACCATCAACATTATAACTCATCAGACTTTCCAAAGCAAGAGCTGTTTAAATCAAAGGATTTTCATTGCACATCCCTGACTGTGGCTGGCTAGATGTCAGAGCTTGGAAGATACTCTCCAAAGTAATTGTAAAGCACTGTTCTCCAATCAGCATATATTATTGCAGAGCGAGAACTACACTGTCAGAATTTCTATTGAAGTTATAACACAGTCATTTGAACTTTGAGTCATCCATACATAAATGTCTCTCTTAGATTAAAAACATGTTACATTCTCACCCTTCTGTAATACTGTTTGGGGCAAGAAATACATTCCTGATTTCTCTAGTTGTATATTAGAGATATCTGCTATTGTTTGTGACAGGATTTAATTAATATCCGTACAGGGTCTCATAGTTGTTTTAAAATGTTAGCAACAGGGGCCTCCCTGGTGGCGCAGCGGGTTGAGCACTGCACCGTGAAGCATCTATGGCACAGCATCGTGAGTTGGATCCCCAGCCATGGAGGTGACCCACATAGCGCAGCAGACCTCCCCTGTCTCGCCTGCTGCTCCCCTCACCAGTGTATTTCAGTCAGTCTGCCTGTTCTGCTCCCTACTCTGTCTCTGGTGAATCCTCTCACCTCCCATGACTCTGGACTGTACCCCAGCTCTTGCATGCATAAATTGAAAAATATATATTAATAGACAGACAACAGACAGACAGATAGATAGGTAGGTAGATAGATAGATAGATAGATAGATAGATAGATAGATAGATAGATAGATAGATAGATAGATAGATAGATAGATAGATAGAATGTTAGCCACAAATGCAGAGCGATACTACTGACAGGACAGGAAAAAACAGGTGCCTTTGGACATGAAAGTATAGGGAGAGAATCATATTTAGTATTTTGGTTTGGTTTGAGATTTTTATGTATGTTTTTAAGGGGAATGAAACAGGGATGGAATAAGCAGGGTTTGTTTCCTTTTGCTTTTAACTTTGAAGGGAAATGAGAAGTAGGAAATCATATGTTGAATCTTGATCAACTTTCCCACAAAGTTTCCATATTGTAAGTAGTTGAGAAAGAGGAGAGGTATTCTATATTGAGACTTGGCTATATTGCAAATAGGGAGCAAAAGTTCTTTGAGGCCATACATCATATTACCATTAAAGCCGAAATAAAAATTGAGGTTATCAAAATTGCTTTCAAGGGCAAAATCCTATTATTTTTGTGAGAGAACATAATTTAGTAAGAATAGTATCAAAATGGGAACAAAGAACCTCTATTTTAATCCTTCTTAGGAAATAAACTGAGCAATCTATCATATCAGACTTTCTAGTCCTCAGTTTCCATATTGTGAATTTTAGAATTGGGCTAAAGATTAAAAATCCCATGTAATTTTAAATTTGAATTTTTATGTGTACTGGGTTTTAGAAAATTAATCAATATAAATGAAATCTAGATATCTCAATTAAAAACACTTACCATAAAAATGATAAACATTTAAATGCTATTTTAAATTCATATGAAGATTGTAACTAAGAAGATTGTTGAATTATTGGAAGGGAACACATTACTGACATAACAAAAAAATAAAAATCTGAGTTGTAAAGATAGCTGATTGTTAGTCTCTTGCTTTTTGGCTGTGTTTGTATTGTAACTTAAGATTTTACTTTCAAAACTAATCATAAAGGAATCCAATAGCCAGCAACAGATATTTTCAAAAGTGGACCAAATATATTTTCCTGCATATTTATAATCAGCCAACATCTATAGTTTATATTACTCTTTTCAGTGAACAATCTGCATATGAGGTCTCTCTGACTTTGTTCTTTCTTTTTAAAATTCTAGTTTATGCTTTGCTAGAAAACTATACAGACTATGAATGGCAGAAAATGCAGACAATTTTGTAAGCTGAAGTGCACTTTCTATAAGAGCAAATCCTTGCTCCTATAGAAACTCATACAATCTTACAGGTAATATTACATTTTATTTTCATGTATATATGAGTGTGTCTACACATATATGACTATAGTTACACCACCCAATATTTGTTATACATTGTATACATTGCCCTCAAATGGAACAACTTTGAAATCATACTTAAAATAAATACACTAATAAATGTTAAACTTTAGGAAAAAAAATTAGAGTAGCAAATCCCAGAACCCAAGAATCAAAGATTTGAAGAATGAAGCATCCATAACCTCTGAGTCAAAACCTTTAGTGTCTAATTTCTTATAAATTTTCCCATAAAAGCACACTCTTGCAATTTTTTGTCTTGGAATCCAGGTGCTTGAACTGACTCAGTTTCATTTTACACACATCCAGGAGAGCCCGTGTCAGACAGAGCTCAGACATGCCTTGGTGTGTGGGATGGATCTTCCACTGGATTAAGAACCCTGAGAGTAAAGGCACTTGGTTGCCTCCCCACAATTCACTCTCTTCTACTCAGAAGGTCCCAATAGTTATTTGAGAAATATATATAACTCTTCAACTTTATTTAAAAATATGTCCTTAAAAACTGAACAGCTCTTTATTTATTTAAAAACAAACAAAAAAGCATTCGTTGAGTGAACATGGTGTTCAAGCACTATTACCTTTCAGAAAGAAAAATTTAACTTGCCCTTAGCCTTAATTCAAGAATGAGTGGGAAGAACATAAACATTATTATCAGAAAAATATGTGATTATCAACATAGAAAAGGAATATTTGGAACAAAGTTAAAAAAAATCCAACTTAAGGCCAGAGTTGGAGACTAGCTAGTGGAAGAATGAATGAGCAGAATTTTCTTGCTTCTTGCATTTTATTTTTTTAAGTAATATTTAGTGAAATAATACTGGTTTATATCACAGTATATGTCTTAGGGCTGTAGGTTTTCACTACACTTACCAGAAAAGTCCCAGTGATCTTCCATTAGAACTTTCTCTTCTTTGCTCCCTCCCCACCATATAACCCTTCTGATAACCTTTGGTGTAGTCCAAAGTGGTCCCTACTCTCCTGTTTTCACCTTTCTCTCTCTCCCCCTGCTGGTGCTTCAGATCTAAGGTCAACTTTCAAGGTTTGTCTTTGTCTGACATTTTATTTGTTCCCTTTATATTATACATATAAATGAAACCATCTGGTATTTCTCCTGACTTATTTCACTTAGCATAATCCTTTCCAGCTCTAATCATGTGACTGCAAATGGCATGCATTTATCATTTTTTATCACTAGGTAATATTCCATTACATACAAATACTATATCTTCTTGATTCATTCATTTATTTGGGTCATTTTAATCCCATAACTAATGCATCTCTCCCTTAACCATCTATTCACAATTGTGCATATTTTTTCTTGTTCATACTGAGAATATTTTTTAGTCAGGGTTTTTTTAAAAGATAGCTATGTTCACTTGTCAGTTATTTTAAATCCAACTTTAATAAAGAACTATCTAACAATTATTAGTTTGTATATGTCTAACTAAGCAAATATCTCCAGGGTTGGAGTAACTCTCATTAAATCTTAGAAAACTGAAAATGCTATCATAATCCTCTCCAGAGACATAAAACAACTTTTAGATTCTCAAGCATGCCTGTATTTTTGTGCTTTTCTGTTTCCTTTGCCCTGTTACATTTTCTTTTTCCTTTCTTCTTGGACAACTCCTATTCATACATTAATGTCCGTAAATATTATCTCTTTTCATGAGATTATATAACAGCTCCAGGATCCTGCCTAAAAAGATAATCTCTCTTTTCCTTTATAACATTTGGTATGTATCTCGGTCAGAAAATATTTGCTGAGAGCCTGTTTTGTTTAAAGCTCTGTGCCAGGAACAAAGAGTCATTTCAGCTCTACAGACAGTGCTGTCTTAGACCAGAATGCAGAGCATAGACTTACTGGTTATTTACGGCCAGTGTCCATTCTGAATGGCCCATGCCCTTGCCGTACCAGTTTGTTCAATATTTGGAATGCTGCCCTACACACCATGGAAAGAATCCCTGGGCCTTTGCAGACAGGCCATTCATGTTTCTTTCCTTGAGGTTGTACTATGGCACCTACGTGACAAATTCCTAGAAGAGAAAAGTTTGGTTTTGTTTCACTTTTTCTCAAAGTTTTCCCAGAGGAGTGTCAGTTTCTGTTGTGTGAATCCTTTCATGAACTGAAGAAAACATTAGGAAGGCAACTTAGGAGATGTGTTGAAAAATCAAGGGAAGCAGAAGACTCTTTGTTTCGCACCTTACTTTTTCAGAGAGGAGTAAACACAATGAAAACAGGAGTGACAAAGGAGGCCAACCCAACTGGGAGGTCATCTCTTCAGCTGTGGGATCCCCAGACTTGACTTGTCCTTAGGGATATTGTCTTGGTGCCCAGAGTTTCTGCTAGTCAGCTAGGTGGTCTCAAATTATTTATCAAGTATAAAAAGTGGGGTAATTATATAGGCAGTATAAAAGCTGGGGGATGTAACGGGGAATGTAAGCTAGGATGGAGTGACCAGGGGCTATTGCCTAGGGGCCTCCATTGTTCCCACATTATCTCTATTCTAACATCTGCCTGCTGTTTTCACAGATACTGGTTTCTCAGCATGTACCTCATGTCAGGATTTTGGCCTTGGTGAGAGGTCCCCTGCATGACCCTCTGCCTGGCTGAGAAGCAAGAACTTTGGGCACCAAGACAAGGTCCCTGAGAACAATGGTAGGGCTGGGGATCCCATTCAGTCTTACCTTTTTTTAAAGATTTTATTTATTTACGCATACAAGAACTGGGGTACAGACCAGTAGTGCAGGGAGGCGGTGAGAGGATCGACCAGAGACAGAGTGGGGAACAGAACAGGCAGATCTACTGAAACACACTACTGAGGGGAGCATCAGGTGAGACAGGAGAGGTCTGCTGCACCATGTGGGCCACCTCACTGGTTGATGGCAAGGATTGAACTCGTGCTGCAGTGACTGTGTTTTGCCTCACAGTGCATTGCACAACCCATTGTGCCTTCAGCAAGGCCCCTCAGGTTCATCTTTGAAAGCATATATAACTTTTGAAAATCAGACCCAGAACTGGAAAGAGGGAAAGTAGAAAAAGAAAAACTAAGGGGAGAGAGATGGAGGGATACAGAGAAGGAGGGAATGAGAGAGGCAGAGAGAGAGAAACTAGCTGAAAATTCTGTTTAAGTAAATGAACATAAGCATTTTATCTCCTATTTTTGTGTGGAAGAAAAATTCAAAGTTTTATTTTCTGGTTTCAGAAACCAGAAAGTGTGAATCAAATTACAGACATTGGAATCAAAGGGACTCATGCTCAAGTTTTATCTCCTGTACTTAGAAGATTATGTCATTCAGACACTCAAATGATCTCACTGAGCATCTTTCTTTTTTTTAGATTTAATTTATTTATTTATGCATGCAAGAATTGGGCTACAGACCAGAAGTGTGGGGGTGAGAGGATTCACTAGAGACAGAGTAGGGAGCAGAGCAGGCAGATCTACTGAAATACATTGCTGAAGGGAGCAGCAGGCAAGACAGGAGATGTCTGCTGAGTCATGTGGGTCCTCTCCCTGGCGAGGGATCAAACTCATGCCACAGTGTCTGGTGATAGCTTGAAAACACTGAGACTTTCATCCCTATGCCACCAGGGAGGCTCACTCACTGAGCATCTTTCTACAGAAGGTTGCTAATGAATTAAAGCACCAACCATTGAATGAGAATCAATTTCTGTGTCAGGCTTTGCTCTCTGACTTGTGTGTTAATTCAATCATCATAACAATCCTATTGTCTGCTGTTTATACTTGAGGAAACTGAGGCACAGAATTCCTCATTTTGCCTCATACACAAAGTGAATATTTTCACCTCATGTCTGCACCCTATGTGCTGTGAACACTGCTGCATCGTGCACATTTGCTGTATGAATGTCTGGCCCATAGTAAGTGCTATATAAATAGGGTTTTATTAATAACAACTCTGAAATAGACCTATTATGCTTCAGGCGTTTTATTGTAAATTACACAGCACTGAAGTGTGACAAAGTGGTAGTTTTGCTTTCTTTCTGGCACAAATAATACTTCGTAAGACTTGAATGATACCTTTTAAATATCAGAATATTTTCCTCCTCTTACTTTTTAGAAGATCAAAGGAACCATTGTTTTCTTTACTATTTCTGAATTTCCCAGGCAATCAACGCTGGTGTAGAGAACCCACTGCTAACTATTAACTAGACTTTTCAGGTGGAAGCAGGATTTAGTATATTTATATAGATGTAGTATATGTATATATGAAGTGACAGGACAGTATCTCAAAGGGTGTCACTGTGTGATCCTGTCTGAGGAGTTCAGGTTTCCAGGTGCTGTTCTGTTGGGTGGTGAAAGTCAGTTCATCTGCCTATGCTTCAGTTTCCTCTTTGTAACTGTAAAGTGAATTGACACACAAGTGACTCCTTTAGCTCTAGCACCCATAAACCTGTAGTTTAGTGGGTAGAGTGTGGGAAAGAATATAACATGCACTCCCGAAGGTAAGTCAGGTTATCCAGACCTAGAATCATCATCTACTTTTAAAATGTATTTGATCCACGTTAGTAGAAATGCTCAAAAGAATGCCTTGCAAGAGGTGATTTAGAGTACTACTGCATTAAGTTGAAAGGGGAACTACATTATTCTTTAAAAAAAGGTAAAAACTTTTGACCTTGAGTTTCTTAACTTGCTTGTATAAACTAAATGCATATAGACTCAGAGGAACCTTAAAGAAGTACTAACAGAGGTTATTTTCAGGTTTCTTAATCTGAGAGAAAAAACAACACACACCAAAACAACATCCACATGTAGATCGAAACCAAGGCTCCAATTACTCTGTAAATTCTGGCAGCAAAGCAAGAAGAAATAAATCCAAACACCTGCTGTGCATTTATGTAAATCAAATGTAGGCAAGATTATTTCTCTAAAACGTCCCAGGTAATTGTGGCTCAATAAATCTGGTTTTATCAGTGACTTCTGTAAATTTGATCAGTGCTTCTTTAAATGTAGTTTTCATGGTCATCTGTATCTTTATTAAAAATCAAAGACCCCTGCCCCCATGCCCCAACTGTTGAATTAAAATCCTTAAGTATTTCTCCACCTTCTTCTCTCTCCTCTTTAGCTCTCGTTGCTTTTCTCCTCATCTCCCACCTTACTCACTTTCTCTCAACAAAAGTTCTTGTGGGTTGTTTACAAACATTTTTGACCAATAAACACAATGAGTGGTTCATTTTAAGTCAATATTCCCTTCAATAATGGGCCTGTGACAGCCACATTATATGTGACTCCTCATACTTTGTGCTCACCCTTAAGAAGTCATATGTGACTAAATAAGAAGATACAAAGTTCATTTGAACAGCAAAATATTGAGGTAATCTTATTTATAATTTGCTCAACCTTTATGGAAAATCTAAGCCCCAATGTCTGTGATAATAGATGTTAGTCATATCGCTTTTTTAAGATGAAAAGGAAAATCTTTTTATAACTAAAATAATTCTCTCTTTAATTGTCAGAATTTTCATTATGGAAATGAAGCGTTCTGGTTTTTCTTAACATGAACACCAATATTTCATCAGCAGTTGCTAAATGTGTGGTTGATTATGGTAATTTAGTGTGGTGTTTCGTTTGATGTGAGTCAGTCAGCTGACTTGTTACCTTATTTTTATTTCATTTTTGGTGTGATTTTGTGTCTAGGGTTGCTATTTTATTTTATTGCAAAGGTTAAGTCCATTCTAATTCTGCCCCGCAGTAAGATGGAGATTATAGGAGGTAAATGTGTGGGGGGAGGGGATACTGTCATCCAGAAACTAAAGAATTTAATAATGTGACCCAACAAAATCCTTTACAATCTCAAGTTTAGAGTCAGTGTTTGATGTAGCCATATTCAACATATCTTCAAGTGAGCACAAAGTATGAGGTAATCACCATCATTAAACACCCAACCTATTTTTAATGTAATTGTCTTCTACAGCACAAACAAATTATCTCTAAAAGTTAGTTACACTTCATAGAGATTATTTTGCTCGTAAAATCACTGGCCTCACCCATATCATCCCACACCCCAAACTTCATACCAACTATCATGGCATGTAATTACTTTAAGCACAATCAGATTAGTGCATCTGAACTGGGCTCCACCCCACCCCACCCCATAGAGATAGTCTCATTTGACAGCATAGACTCAGACACATCCTCACATGAACAAAATTTCAAATATGTCCCTCACTACCTTGTTTATCATTGTTTTTGTCTACTTCTAATATAGACATTTTCATTGTTACAAATGTTTCTTGAACACATCCTAGATGAGAAACAAGGACTCAATATTACTTAGAGTGAGCAAGTGATAGATATCTTTGCTGATCTTACAAAAGATGACATGGTTGAGGCATTAAACCATCCAAAAACAATTTCCCTAAAATACAGGGGAGTATAATATTAGGCATAGATCAAACTCCTGATAAATATGCTATTAAGGGCCCAAATGCATAGAAGAGACAAAAATCAAAATTACAAAATATAGTGAGAGTTAAAAGAGATTATGGGCAGAGCCATTAGCAACTAGAGCCTCTGGATTTAACAGATTTTGGGATAATATAAGGGTTGAATAAAAGGCACTCAGAGGGAAGATGGCTAGGTCAGCAGAGACTAGAAATATCGTGGTATGCTTTCGAACAGGGAGGAGAATGGTTTAGGGAGACTATTATTTGGGAAGATGAGTTTGGATAGATATATTAGGATGTAGTCTTAGACTTCTTGCTTGCCAGATGAAGGAGTTTAACTTTGAGTATAATTAGGGATTGTATGCAGTTTACTTGAATGGAAACAGAACTTACTGAAACCAGATATGTACAAAAATTTTAAAAAAAAGTAATAATTGAGACTTGAGGAAGGGACAAAGAGCCAAGCATTTATGATGTTGAATGCTTTAAATGAAGAAAACATGGTGGCATTAATGACAGCAGGATAGTAGTTAAAATGAGGTAAGTTTGTGCAGAAATGGTCCTGTACATAACATGCAGGGCTGTTGAGATACTAGAGGCCAACATCTCCAATTTCTTTTGTTTTTTCTTAGCTCAATTCAGCTTCCATTGTATGCAGTTTGTATGTGAGGATGGAAATTGAGTGCGTTTCCATTGTGATATTGTCTCAATTTTGTTTTAAAAAAAAAATTCCCAAATGAATTGAATTGCTTTCCTTAAAAAAAAATGCAAATTTGAAATTTATAGAAAATTTCACTTCTTGAGCTGTTGAAATTCATTTTCTATCTTGTAGAAAAGCAAGCTTCCTTCAGTCACTAGCAAAACAGCAATGACGAGGAGTGTTTGCATGGGTGGGAGGTGTAGACTTGTGTCAGTTCCCTGCCCCTGTCTCCTCTACAATTTGCATGAAAGAAAAACACTTCTATCTGCTTTCCTCTTTCTCCTGCCAACTTCTAAGTTCAGGTGTCAGTAGATGAAATCTGATCATGGCTGTTTTATTTTTTCTTTCTTTAAATTTGAGTTTCTCCCTATGATTACTAGATAACAATGCTTTGGGTGACCTGAGGAAGAAAACAAAACAGAAATTCTTCACAAAGTCTTAACACTTCCTTACTAATTATGAAAGCTTTTTTTTTTTAATTCTAGCATGTTCAATTTCATAACCAAATATCTGATACATAACAAGCTAAACTGGATTATAAAGACTTTCACTACTTCAGCCTCCCATTTTTCTTCATAATAATAAATAGTGGATGCTATCTTGGGACTTGACAAGAAACTACTAGCTGTGGGTTGGCTAAGTAAGTAAAAAGATTCATCTTACCCTCAAGGCAATTTCTGATAATTAACAAAATATCCATGAATTCCAAGACAAATTAAGCATGTAAGGTAGTATTTTAACACCTCCTCTGAAAAAGGTTGTCCTATTCAATATTCTCTAGAGTCTGGCCAGGTTTGATATAAATAACTATTCAAAACTTGTTGCCGTATCACTTTTTAGAATATTTTGGTGGGGCTATTATTTTTAAGGAACTACAGCAGGTCAGGGTGGTTGGTAAGCTAGAGAAATTAGTAACAGCTACAAAAGAAGGGGCTTTTTTTTTTTTTTTTAAATGTAGTTCACTGGTATTTCTCTCATTATCTTTCTCACCCTTTGCAGCCTAAGTCAGGGATGTAGTATTTATCTCTCTGGAAAGATCCAAGGAAGTAGCTGGACTGCACTTCTCTGGCTTGTGATGGTCTGATTTTGGAGATGTATGCCAGCCTGAATTCCTGCAGAGATGGCAGGAGGCAGACAACCCTTAGAGTAATAGGGAAACAAGGAGGACTTTATAAGTCTCTCTCTTTCTCTTTCTCTCTCTCCTTCCAAGGAACTCAGAAACTAGGGAACTTTTATCTTTCATTGAACATTATCTCAAATTACTCATAAAACAGTCATGACAAGATACTCAGAGAGGACATATTACTGGCATGTTCCAAAAATGAGGACTAGTGTGTCTCCATAATCCTCATTCTCCATTATAAATATAATATATAGGCTTTTCACACTGGGAAAATCATTATTATTCAGGAATAGTTTTAGTCACAGAAAAATTTCAAACATTCTCAGTATTTTTCTACATTCTAGGAAGACTGTTAAATATTCAGAGGAGCAGTGGACATACCCCACAATACTACCTGTGCCCATTTGTTTTATATTTTTAAAGTACACTTATTTTACAAAGCAAGATGATATAAGATTTCTCATTTTTGCTTATTTGCTTGTTTTTTATTTGTCTGTCTGTTCATTCATTCATTCATTCATTCATCCATTCATTCTCCCTGAACATTGTTCATATTCTTGTAGAATGTTGGGAACTCATTTGCTTCTTATGCTACAATAATGAGGGGGAAAAAAAAAAAAAGGCCTTTGACCCGAAAGTACAATTGTTTTAAAATTTATCTACTTGTCTGTGTATATTAGAGCTTACCCCCTTCTGTTCCCACACACCTTTGGGTATAAGTAAAGCAGTTGGGAGGTTCACTGTTCCCCAGACAGCCCTTTTGGTCTCTAGCCACAGACTCCCTCCAGCCTTTCCATTATGACTTCCAGTGCTTTTCAGTCTAGACAAATGCCTGCCTCCTCAGGTAAGTATTTGTCTTACTTTGAAAGAATTTATGACCCTCATAATGTGTTTATTTCATAAATGCCCATCACTTTACAATTAGGATTTTCCTGGTTACAAATGTAAATCACAACATGAATGAACTTTAATACCCAAAGTTTCCAAATCAACTAATCTGTGTTACTTCCAGAAAGTTTTACTTTCAATATAAACTGAATAAAGAGAAGCAAGTAAATACAGCTCTATAGGAAAGTGTTTGATAGTCACTGACAGGGCCTTACTGCCTATTTCTAGATCCTATCCTTGCTAAGTGTTATACCAAATATCATTGATAAGTAAGAGTAAAAAGTTATATCTCTTTGTTTTCAAGGTTAATAATGGAGAATTGTTTTATTTTATTAAAAATAAGTACAGCTCACCTGGAAACTATGTGAAGTAAACATTTGCCAAATTTAGTTTTATAAGTATTTACATTTATTTAAATTTAATGCTCTTTATTTGCAAGTAGCCTCTTGCATGGAAATGTATGGTTATTTTGCTTATATGTATAAGTTTCAATTTTAAAGACCTCAATCTACATTAAATACATTATTGATAAATAACCAGAATTTAGAATACCCAGGAACTTTACAACCTTCTGAATACAAGAGATAGAAAAAACATCTCAGTAATATTTATGTCACTATTTGGGAGGGGGGGTCACAACTAGTATTTTTAAAGAGATAACATTAGCTTCTTTTCTCTTTTTAAAATTTTTAAAAATTTATTTATGTATACAAGAGGCCAGAGGCATGGGGGGGATGGAGAGGATTCACCATAGAGAGAGTGGGGAGCATAATGGGCAGATGCAACGAAATACATTGCTGAGGGGAGCAGCAGGCAAGGAAGAAGGGGTCTGCTGCACCATGTGGGTCCCTCCCTGGCTGGGGATTGAACCTGTGCTGCAGTAGCTGAGGCAGCTACACAGTGCTGACACTCAACCCCTTGTGCCATCAGGGAGGCCCTAGAGTCTTTTCTCTGTTTTACCTCTATATTTAACCTAAATCTTTCAAACCCTCTCCCCATTTGCTTCTTTTTCCTTACCTTTCCCCATTAAAATTCAACTCATTGCTATCCTCATAGTATTCAGTTTGGTGCTTTGAAATCATAGTAGGATCTGCCTGCTCTGTCATTGACTCTTCTGGTGGCAATGTAAGTTATTTCTTCTTATTCCCCTTCTCTATTTGCCTTCCATCTTTACAGGGAAATAAGACTTAGATTTTTGTCAAATCTGGAATATGATGCTATACAAAGAAATATCATCAAGTTCAAATATTTAAACACTGTGTTGTTCTCAGAAACGATCTATCTGGATTCCATTTCAGGATTCCCATTATGTATTTTGTCTTTTCACCTTGCAGTGGAAGACATGAGGGTTTCCTGCAGGATATGACTCTTGATCATGCAGTCTGAATTCTAAGCTTCTCCCCTGCCAATGCTCCCTTAGTGTCACCAGCCAACAATATGATCAGATGTTTATAATATGCTAAGAACAACTGAGCAATTGTCTTTCTCCTCCAAAGGCCCACATTGGTAGCTTTAAGATGAGTGTCATTTGGTACTTAAATAGCATGGTAGAGACTATCACATCCAAACTGAAGCAGAGGTGCATATAGCCTATCCTCATATTAATCTAGAACTTTCTACATGATTATTTTCCTTGCTCATTAAAATGCGGTCATAATGCTTCAGTGAATTGAATATTACAAGTATGTTCCAATTGAAAGCAGATGCCTTCTTTTAAAAGATCTAAGTTCAGAAGGTCCTCACTTCCTTATTCTGCAATTATATAAGGAAATGTCTTTTAATACCAGCAGTCATATTACAATCCAGGAGGACTGGTTTTCAATCCTGATTCTACCTCTGAAATGTTGTGTGACCTTGGGTAATAGACTTTCTTTTTTTAATTTAATTTCTTCATCTATAAAATAAAATGTTTAAACACCACTAATTATTTTCCAAATACCTTTCCATTCTGACATTCCATGTTA
This sequence comes from Galemys pyrenaicus, assembly GCA_019455555.1. NCBI lineage: Eukaryota > Metazoa > Chordata > Mammalia > Eulipotyphla > Talpidae > Galemys > Galemys pyrenaicus. The sequence continues at coordinate 11,227,793 of JAGFMF010011678.1, read as the reverse complement.
AGATTATTTCAACCCTCAAATAGCAGAATGTTAACATTGTCTTCATCACTCCATACAGACTGCTGTCAAAAGAATGTAAACATATTTTTATGAAAATGTTTTTTGGATTGAGAAGTGCTCTCATTTAGTGGGAAAGTATGAGCTAGTTAAAATTGACCTGTGTCAAGTCATCATTTAGTTAGGTGACCTGGACAAATTCTTTAAAGTTTCTGAGTTTTTATTTCATCATTTACAAAAACATGAATAAACTGTTTTTAAAATTGTGAAGAAAAAACCTATCACATTATCTGGCAATATTTGAATTTCACTAAATGTCCACATTGTTCTTTTGTTTTAGAAATAGCAGGACAAATTTACAACTGATTAGGATGCTACAAGGGAATGTTGAAAACTGAAGATGTTTTTCACTTTTTGATAAAAGATCCAGTTTTCACTAAACTTATTTAAAGAATTTAAAAAAGTACTGTTGGAAATAGCAAGATAATTATTCCTGGGTTTCAATAAAAATAAATTTATTATTAAGCAAAACCACAAAGCAAATAATTTGTGATATTTGAGATTCTTCAAGTTAATCACACTTTTTCATGGGTGAGAAAAGATCAGTGAGTCATCAGATAGACTGAATGAATGATCCCTTGAGAAGCATTTTTGGTACAGCCTGAAATAGAAATTGAACCTTTAATATTTTGTCTAATCCTTTTTGCCAATTAAAAAAAAAAAAAGATGAGATTAGGTAATGAGATAATCAGCGTTACAAAATAATGTTTGATTATTTTAACCAGATCATAAGTGGTTTGACATTTTCATTATAATTGGATAATAGAAAATGTATTCTTTTCCAAGTCACATCAGAAAATCTCTGGCGTTCGGAAAATCTCTGGTGTGTTCAAGATAGCAGACAACATCACATGCTCTGAAATTCCAGTCTTCATTTTATTCTCATTACCTAATAGTGTTGCTTCTTTTTCACTTAGATATGTTTTGATTTCAATTAGATCGAAAAGCCCTTGAAGTTGGGGGGAATTTCATTATTTCTATATCTCTCCTATTATCTGGTCCCAAGCATGCGTAAAATGAATTATGTTCTCCACTACTTGTTGGACCAGATTTTTCTGTAGTGAATGCACATTCCACACAGACAGTTTCATCTGTTATGTCCTAACAAGTTTTCATTCACTTCTCCTGATAATGTTTATTTTCCTATGTTGATAGAGCATCATGGTCCCCCCCCTGAAAATATGTTGGAACATTGCTTAAAAAAAAAAAATGAAATGTTCCCACAGTGATATTAACAGTCTCAACTACTGTACCTCTATTCCATTTCCTCAGTTGGACTAACAGTGAGACCAACAGAGAAAATAGTTTTGGGGGAATAAAGAGTGTTCTGATGTCCCTTGCAATTTGTTTGTTTATTTTAACTCCATATAGGATGTCAGTACTCACTTCGCATTGTGTAAGGTATATTAGGCATAAAATCATGGTTATGTATATTAGAACGTTTTTTCTTTTTAAAAAAAGTTTTATTTATTTATGCATACAAGAGTTAGGGTGTAGACCAGAGGTGTGGGCAGAGATGGTGGGGGGGGGTCAGCGCATTCACCAGAGACAGAGTGGGGAACAGAGCAGGCGTATCTATTGAAATATACTGGGGAGGGGAGCAGAGGGTGAGACAGGAGTGGTCTGCTACGTCACGTGGGTCACCTCCCTGGCAGGGGATCAAACTTGTGCTGCAGTGACTGCAGATAGCTTCATAGTGCTGAGACTTGCCCCTTGCACTACCAGGGAGTCCTACATTCAAACTTTCTGGTAAAAACACATTTTTCTAAGTGTCAGACTAATAATTCAATGCCATAATAACCTGAAATTAACAAGATCATTATTAAAACTGAGATTTTACAACTAATTTTTATTTTTTTTTTTTTTGTTTTCTGAGATCACATTTAGCTACTAGAAACTAACATGGGATTTCCTTCCATGCTAAGTAGTATTTCATCTAGGAAACAGTTACTAATACACATAATGAAACCAAGCATGAACACTGAGTTATTTCTAGCTTCAGTATTCATATTATGATTTTGTCAGTGGACTCTGAGGGAAGAAAATATAAAAATCCTGTAAAAAAAAATAAATGGGTTATACTCACCCAGTTCCAAATTATGCATTCATTAATGATTAAAAAATTCAAATAACTACACATAAAACTACTTATTTTAGTATCCCTACAGTTGTCACAAATTTTTCATCAATTCACAAATTCTTAATGATCTAGTTGATTTTGTATAAACTAAATGTAAATATCAGAATACAAATTTACCTATGATTGTGCATGTTTGTTAATTAAAATCATGAAAGATTAAAAGAATTGTGGTTGGGAAAAATTAATCCTAACCTCATACCTCATTTTCCTATTTGTGGATTATTATTAATTCCATTATAATTTACCAAGGTTAATAATTTTCTTGTTACACATTTAAAAACCTCCAGAAACTTTTCTATCATTTGAAGGCTTTATTAAGTTTATTGGTAGTAGATTATTGTTGGGAAACATATTTCATTTTTGGATGCCTAGATTTATGACAGATTTAGTTACAAGGGAAATGAATTTGATGGATAACATTGGAGACTTTGAGCTGCATGAAAAAAATCACAATTTTTCATAATCGTACTGTCTCATACTGAACTGTATCTCTGTCTTGCTTTCCAAGGTTGAAGCAAATATTTTATTAGAAATCAAATCAATTTCAGACAATAAAAGGTCCATAGTCCATCACTGAATGAAGTGCAGCTCCTCGAGTATCCTCTTTTAAATTAATAGAATATATCAGTTTATGTAATATAATACATCATATAAGAATAATAAGGAACTCAGTTGTCACCCTTCCTCTTAACCTTACTCCTTTATGTGAAGTCTTTGGCTGTGAATGTCAATCTGATATGAAGCTTAGTGTTCTGTGCCACAGATGTTTTCTTATTTTTAATGTTAGCCTCATTCATTTGTTTTCCTTTGTTTAGAGATAGTTCAAATTAAAGTATTTCACATTTTGGAGTACCATTCACCTTTGTGATCCAGAGTCTTCTCTGTTTCTATTGGTGGTATGGGTGGAAAAAGAAACTTCCCTCTAACCCTCTGGGCTCTTTTTGGGTTGATTGAATAATCAAATTAATATCAGAAAGATTAGGAGAAAAAAATTTAATCACATAGGTTAGGAAGAGCCACATGGATGTGGAATCTAAAGCTAAAGGGACCAATGAAGGTATATATTGTGGCCTAAGGAGTAGAATAGGGGCCTAGGATTTCAAGGACAGGGAAGGGAGACTCATGATGAGGAGAGATGACTCATCTGACAAAGACCAGATGCTCTATAATTGCATGTTTGTCCTGACATATAGATAGGTTTCTCTGATAAAAGTTTATTTCTGGTAAAAATCCCAAGTCTGGATAATATCCCATTTTTCATACTTGTCAGTTGTTAGGGGAGTGGTTCAATTTTCCTGAACCTGCAGTGCCTACATGATCTCATTTCAGAAAATTCCACATGCCAAGTTGGTCATCTTGGGAAAGCCTATCTGAGCATCTTGGGAGACCTATAAAATCATGGTACATGGACCATGAAATGGAAGAGAAGTAGAACAGAAATGGACGACCACAGGGGTAGATGTGGAGAGGAAGGAGAGGGAATTCATGTCTCAATTTGTTTCTCCCTTTCATGTCAATCTCCCCTTAGGAATCTTCATAAATTTTTCCAACAAACTCTCTCAACTACAACTTCTCTTCTAATTTCTGCTCACTTCTCATCTTCACCCCTTTTTCTGGTAAATCTACTGTGCTCTAGGCTTTTCTCTCGGTGTAGTGAAGGCTCCCTGTGTGAGACAGAATCTTGGTGCTATCCAAGTTTGATTCTCAAGGGTTGGCTTGATCTGCAAAACAAAACTATCATTTCTCCCCAGACTCCTAATTTAGAGATTCCTTTTCAAATTTCCTCCTCTTCAACTTAATTAACAAGGCAACACTTAGCACTTTGCCTGCTATGTTCTGAGTAAAATGCCATCTGGAATGTCCAAATTTCTAGGCTTTTCCCCCAACTACTTTGCTGTCCTCACTCACATTTAACAATAACTTCTGCCTCCACTCTTTTCCTTGTATCTTCCTTCTATTATCTTTCACCATCTGCTGGATAGGGAAACACCTGAGTTTAGTTATGAAAGCACCTAGAACATTTCCTAGAGTTGAGGACAGATTCAGAAATTTTCTATATTACTGAATTTAGAGGGGAGTTAAAAATTTGAAGGGAAATATTTCAGTGTTTTAAGCAGTGGATATTAACTACAGTGGGATCTGCCAGCTATATGATACGTGTTTTCCTCAAAATTCAGTTTTTAATTTGTAGGGAATGTCCATAGCATGCTTCTTCATTCATCCAGAAATCTCTTGCCTCTTGCTTGGATCAAGGGAGCAGCTCCAGAGGCCCCACTTTATTTTGGTCTCTGAGTATTTCTTTTCAGAGTCAAGTTAACCAAATTATTACCCAAATAATTTGGAAAAGGTATTATCTGACTTTTTTTACCCACATGTGTGCATCCATGTCTGCATGCACACATGTCTTTTTCAACTTTATCTTCATTGATCTGATTTATAATGTAGTTTATTTTTTCAATAAAAAGGAAGAAAGTAACAGTTTTATTTTATGTTCCACTTAATGTGAGTCAAAGAATTTCTGGCATTTGTTTGAAAAGATGAAAATTAATTTACAAAATTTTAAGGGGAAGTGGTAATTTGTTTTAAAGCTAATGAATGGATTACCATCTAGATTTCAAATCTACTATGCTATTTTTTAATAAAGAGCTAATTTAACTTAGGCAATGTCAGAGTTGCTGTATACTTGTATCAACATCATCTGAAATCCTCATTGGATTTATATATAAAATAAAAGGAAATCAAACTTATGAAGTTTGCACCTTTAAAAGTATTTAAGTGAAAATTTTTCATACTTATAAAATAAGTGTAGTAAAAATCTACATGCTTGTTGGTAGCCAGCTTTGTTTTGTTTTGTTTTGTTTTTTTAAGATTTATTATCCATACAAGAACTGGGGTACAGGCCAGAGGTATGGGGGGTGAGAGGGTTCACCAGAGACATAGTAGGGAACAGAACAGGCAGACTAACTGAAATACACTGCTGAGGGGAGCAGTGGGCGAGGCAGGAGAGGTCTGCCGTGCCATGTGGGTCCCCTCCCTGGCTGGGGATCAAACTTGTGCTGCAGTAACTATAGATACTTCATAATGAGGTGCTTAACACTTATCAGCTAGTGCCACCAGGAAGGCCTCTGATTAGCTTTGTTTTTCATCAGATTTTACTGTAGGAAGTATAGAGAGGTTTCTCAACTCCTAAAATATTACATACATATTTGTTTGTGGCCCTGTACAAATCAAGTGGCCATAATCAGTATGCATTTCTTGTGAATTGGAAACATAAGTGACATTTTGAAATATTTTAATTGCATGTTCAGAAGTGCTAGTGGATATGCCAAAGTGAGAATAAGATCCTGAAACTAATTAATGTGGCTTCATTTATCAAGAGCACTAGAGCTGTTATAAAAACTAATAATAGCATTGTAACAGTATATTTCCGTTTGTCTGTTGATATTCATTGCTGTCATAGTGCCTCACACCACTGAGTTGAAGAAAGTCTTTGTGGATTTAACAAAAAACATTGCACATTGCTCTGTAGTAAATTCACAAGACCACCTATACTGACGTCCTATACTAGTAAGCAATGAATGAACTAACACGAGTACCTGTAGTACTGAGATTGATGGAAGGTTGTTTTCATTATTTACAGAGCTGCTGTAAAAAACTGTGAGTTCAAATACATTAATAAATATATATAAAATAAAAAAAAAATACAAAAAACTTTTATGTGAGGAAGATAAAAAGCTGAGAGGGCTCGATACACAGAGGTTAGTTTTAATAGAAAGATTTGCATCATGCTTAGAGAGTGCACCGGAATAGGAAAAACTCCAAAATGGCATTTTTGGATAAAGGCCTGCCTTTGCTTCCATATTTAAATATATGGAAATCTTTCTGAGTGGTGTGTTTGTCTACCTCTGTTGTTGTAAGAACATATAGAAAGAGAATAGGATTAGGCATTCTAGATTTGGTCTTGAATTTTCCATTCCCTGGTAAATATTTCTATCTAATTGTATTCTCGGGTCTTCTGTTTTTTACATAAGCATATGGGAGTTGGACTCATGAACTGTATAGGCCTCTAAGCAGCCATTCTTTTGTGATCAATAATATATCATGATTGATCTCCCAAAGATAGAATACAATGAGAACAGAACTAAACTGTTAGAATTATACGAGGAGAAACTGTCTGTCAATACATATTTCCCAAAATTATTTGTGGGTCCTTATGCTTCTAAAGGCACGCAGTTTATAATTTCCATGGCAATGAAATTTCCAGGTTAGCTAAAAAGAGCTCTCCATGAACAATAAAGTAATTCAAATAGAATGTGACAAAGGCATGTTAAATCCAAGTAGAACACTCATCTTCCAAAAAGAAAGCAACCCAGCCTTGTTGAAAGCAAACATATGTGAAGAGAAATTCCTTTCAAACTTGAGCTACATTTGTCATCTGGGGTAAAAGACTGGATTTGTAACACCATTAAAGGAAAGGAGGAGGACATTCCTGCATTATTTTATATGCGCTCTTGCTGAAAAAGCTTTATCTATCATGATTTTAAGTCCCAAATTCAGCTAATTATTTATTGATTTTATATTTGGACTGCTCTTTAGGAAATATTATAGATCATCATCTTCATTGTTTCAACAAATGTTACTCCATGCTAGGTTGGTTATAGACTAGGCCTTGAATTTCAGCTATTTAACATGTGATACAATGGAAAGAACATCATTCAAGAAGGATAATACTTGGGGCTTTAGTGGTGATTCTTGATCTACTTACTACTACCATGACTTTGGACAGTTTATCTCTTTCCTCTGACATGCTGTATTCCCCTTTGAAAAATCAGTAAAATCTCTGACCTGAATTGTGTTAGGATGATGTATAAAAATGTTCATGAAATAGGTATCATAGACTAGTTTTTTGTCAGTGCTTAGCTGATCTTCCTTTAATTTGTTCAGCTTCAGATTGTGAAAACAATTTCAATTCTTGGAATTTGTCACTGGTGATTTAATCCTCACTTTGCTGCAGATGTGTGACCTAGAGCAAATGACTGATTGTTTTTATTTTTTTTTTCTACTCCAGTTTGCTCATCTAAACAAATAAGATTTCAGCAATATCTGAAATATTCCACTAGTCTATCATCTGATAATATTGCCTCTATTTGATTTAGTTTTAAAGGAACAAGAATGGGGCCTCCATGGTGGTGCAGGGGCTAAAGTCTTAATTCTCAATGCTATCAAGCTGTCACCAGCCACTGCATCATGAGCTCGATCCCCAGCCAGGGTGGGGACCCACATGACACAGCAGACCTCTCTTATCTCCCTTACTGTGCTCCTCAGCAGTGTATTTCAGTAGCTCTGCCTGTTATGCTGCCCTCTTTGTCTCTGGTGATTCTCTCCCCGCCTACACCTCTGGCCTACACGGAGGTCTTCTATCATAAATAAATAAAAATGAATCTTTAAAAAAATAAAAAGGAATAAGAGTGATAACAAGAAATAGCTATATTACTATTCTGTTATCCTGCCACAAACTACAATGGTTTTTCATGAAATATACCATAATCTATGATTATACTAATTTTTATGTATTGTTAAACCAAATCCTGGGCCTCTCTGGTGGCACAATGGGTTAAGCAACGCACTATAAAGCAAAACTGCAGTTACTACAGCACGAGCTCGATCCCTCCGCCAGCCAGGGAGGGGACCCACATGGCATTGTAGACCGCTCCTGCCTCATCTGCTGCTGCCCTCAGCAGTGTGTTTCAGTCAGTCTGTCTGTTCTGCTCCCCACTCTTGTCTGGTGAATCCTCTCATCTCCCGCGATTCTAGCCTGTACCCCCAGCTCTTGTATGCATAAATAAATCATTTAAAAAAATATAATAAATAAACCAAATCCTTATCTTATATGAAAATTACCTTGAAAAACATTATAATTTTCATCAGCAATAATTAAGAAAAGTGAGATGGATATTTTGAATTCCTATGTAAAATGAAAATATAATGTACCTAGTAAGTTCTTCCTTAAAAATCAAAATTTTCTTTAAACTGTTACTAATTTCTATTGAGTCACAGACACTTAAATTTCAGTTTCCCTTGGTCTGCAGTTGATTTCTCCTTTTCTTCTAATGACAGCTACTGATTACATTAATATTCAGATCTCTGTCCTGTCTTGCTTAAAGGTCATTTTTAGTCTTTTTATAAATTAAGGTCTTGTATTCCCAAGGATAGAATTATTATTATTTTTCATGAAGATGGTTTGTAGTTATTAGGGCTTTTCTTTCAGCACACCAACAAACAAAAAAGCTGTCCACTTCACATCTCCACTTTAGATCATCAAGCAATTCACTGTTACGTAGCTATGGTAGCAAATAGGCACAGCAAAACCTATGAGAAATGTGTAGATAATCCCTTATTTCACTTGATCCTTGCCCAAAAAAATTGACTCTGTAACATCATTATGAAGAAATGGTTGAACAATGACAAAGATGACCTTTGCCCAATTCAATTTTTCTTATCTAAAATTTAAAAAATTATTCTAGCATAGTCAGAATGTACTTGAAAATATCTTTGTCTGTGGACACAATGTCCTATAATTCATTGTGATGTTTCACACCAACATGGAAATTACAAGTTCCATAGACTGTAGATTAAAGAGACTGACCCTTTCCTCCATCCATTGTTATTAATTTAGGATAGACAAAGCTAATCAATGTTATTCTTCTGCCATTTTCCAAAACTGTCTTCTTTCCCAACCCATAGGGAAAAGCAAACTAAGATACAATAGCAGCAAAAACAAAACAATCAAAAGACAAGAATTATTTCATTAATAAATGAATATAGTACTCATCATTTTGTCTTTCTTACTTGGACATTGTATAATTAATTTACATAGATAGAAGGTAAAAATGATACTTATTTTGTCCTAAGTTTCCATCTGAAAATATCTTTTCTTATTTGTCTATTCCTAGTAAAGTCTTCTTTGTAAGAATACCTAGCTAATACCTCAAACTTTCTTATATAGATGTCAAATAAGTTCCATGAACACCATGTAGTAACTAAAATATGGTGTACATGATTTTTAGTATTTCAGGGATATTTTGTACTTAATACTTCTGAAAATACATTACATATTTTTTAAATCATAAACAGTATTTTCTTTCCTTTTTAGATACACATGTATTATTAAAAAGATAAAACATTTTAATACAGTTAAGTATTTTATTTTTGTTGAATTATCTTGAAGCATAGTTGAACCAATGAATATGTTTAATTTAAGTTATTTGTTATTTGGAAAATTAAACAACAAAATAAAATATCAGGGGATAATTATATTCTAATCACCTTGGAAATACTTCTCATATTATGTCATTTTAGGAATATATTCCAGAGAAGAAAGAACATAATGCCCTCTATGTATATTAGGGAACATTTAATTTCTAGGGAGGGACTTTTTATTGCAAAGATTTGTAATTCACAATGTCACAAATGGGTTGAGTCCAGACAAAGGCAGGACCATGACTTATCTTAAATCCCGTATTTGCAACTATGAAAACATGTGATTCCCCTGGAAAGCACACAAACATGGGTTGCATACCCATGGGCAAAACTTTTGATTTTTCCCAAGTTTTCCATGTGAGACACCACTTGAAAAAGATTGATTAATCATTAGTCGTTGTAATAAGCAGATGAAAAGTTCATGATAATAGCATATGGTAAAAAATAAGAAATGAATTTTTGGAAATGACATCTTAGCATATTTAGCTCATAAGTATATCAAAGCCACCACATTACCCTACATGGTGAAATATTCAGAATAATTATACTCAGAATATTGTCATATGTTAGATAGATAGGTAGTAAATAGATCAGATGAATAGATAGATGATGGATGGATAGACAGAATTATCAATTACATTATTAACAGTTGTAAACACAATAGCCTGAGTTATATTTAAACAGAATTCTCAGTATGTGAGAAACCCAGCATTTTCCATATGCACTGTCATATTCCATTATATTTCTAATATTCATATTTCATTAGCATTTAGAATGCAGGCCTTGGGAATTTTTGAAAAGAAATATAATCAATTTCGGTATTTCTGGACTATTTGTCTTTTAATTTACTATCCAGGCCTGTTTAGCTTTGTATAAGACACTAAATTACTTTAAATCCCACCTCTTTTACTTTTGATATGCAAATATTTTGCTTTGATGTTATAGCAATACAAATTGAAGTTTGCAATATGAACTACTAATGCTAATTTGATTACTTCTGTGTTAGTGTTGAGTGCTTCAAAAATAGTGAGAGATTGTCTAAAAAATGAACTGGGAATGGAAGAACTCTTTCTCTGCAGGCCCTCTGCAATGATGGTAGTATTAATGCATGTACCTTATGAGTCTCATAGAATAATGAATGCAAATGTAAAGGCAAATAATTTAAAATTTTTAGAAAAACTGACAGCTTGATTTTTATAAAAAGTTGGGCTCATCAAAAAGTCCAGTTTACTTTGAATAACTCAGAATGTTTTAGATCTATTTAAAATATTTATTGCAGATAATTTAGACCATGATTTATTCTTTAGTAATAAAGATACTTGTCTAATATAATTAAAACAAGGTGCCTGAATTGTGAATTTAATACTTTTTGGATGGAAATGAATCAGGCTTTTATTTAAAAAAAAGAAATATTTTTTTTAAAAATTGAATTGATATTTTTGATAAAATTGAGCAGATTTCTAATGACCTGTAGCAAAGATGAGAATATAAATATAAATATCAAGTGAAGTTAAGTGCACTTAGAAACTATTGAAAGACAGAATTTTTTCCTTCTTTTTAGAACAGCACTTAAAACAGTGTCTCACCCAGTTGAATATACATTTATGATATGTGAAATGTTCAATGTGAAACTGCAGTAATATCTGCCACCTGTAGTGTGCCTGCAGTGTGCATGTTGCTTATCTGTTTATCGATGAAATGTCTGTGTAGTGTCTGCCTGTAATTTACATTGTGCCTGAAAGTCTCTATGCTGATTAACCTTTTACAGGTGCCGCACTATTCCAAGGAATCACAGGTACTAAAGAATGAGCAGTATTTGTTAAGACAAGGCACAGCATAAACTTATGAGCACCCTCCTCTCCTCAGAAAATGTTTTCAAGGTCACTAAATGGGTTAGATTAGTATGACCAAATGAAGGAAGTAAAGGAGAGGGGTAGCTAATGATTGAATGACGATCTTGTTGCTTATTTCCAATATAGTACCGATCATCAAACCAAAAAAAAACAGATAAAGCAACCTGACTAAACAGAGAGGGAGAGATATTGAGAGATATGAATTATATCAACTTATCACTTTTCCCTTAAGACGTGACTAACAAAATATACCAGATTGTATGCACATGCTGTTGATTGTTAAAAATTTCAAAAAAATAAATAAAAAGTATCAAGTACAAGAAAATACAATGCAAAGATTAGCTAGGTTATAATGTTAACAGATGGGCTGACAGATCATAAACAAAATGAGTACACTAAAGATAAACTACTAAATGATGTTTGACTGATTCTGCTGATCATTATAATGGAATTTTAATATAAAGCTGTCAATTAAATAAGATCAATTGTGTTCCTAGAAAGAAAAAGAGTATCCAGTAATGACCTCAAAGAAGTGCATTAAAATTTATATCAAGAGAAATATTTTCATCATAACCACTTTAATATACGAGAATTCCCTTCCGGAATGCTGTGGTTGTGCCATAAATATTCTTAATTGCCATAAAGATTCTCACCTTTTCTAGTCAGTGCCTGAAAAGCCAACTTTTTTTTTTAAATAGTTACATTCTCTTTCCAATTTTTTTACAATTGTGTCATTATAAACACAATACAATGTTTTAAAAGAGTGGAAACAAAAATCCCTTGACTATTTATTCACTATCTATCTACTAGATACTAGATATTACTAAACTGATTTGAGCAAACCACTTATAAAATCCAACAGTCTTATTAGAGTTGGCAAATGTTACTATGATTATAAAAATCACTAATAGAATTTAAAATGATACCACATACTAGTTTTTATTATTGAAAACATTTTCAAAGACTAAAACAGTGGAAAACAGGGTGAAGTGTAATATGACCCCCTTATGTTTTATGGATTTACAATCTAAATTCCCATCTTGTTCAACCTCCCAGTTAAACATGCAAACTCTTTTATAAGTCACTTATGGACATTGTTATTTATAATAATCATTCCATCTTCTTTTTTCCATAGTGAATATGAACTATTATCAAGATTCTGTATATAAAAATATATATGAAAATTTTTATATATAAAAATATATATGTTGGGTAAAGAAAGAAGGCATCTTATTTTCCTTACTTTGAAAAAGAGATTTTATAGGTATAAGTTCTTCCTTTCTTTCTCCTCACATTATTTCTTTCAATTTAGATGTCATGGTTTTCAGAAAGCTTTCTGTTCTAAAATTCTTCCTCTTCCAGCATAATCTGGAAGCACTCATCACTGGTCATAGGCTGTGTTTTAAAATCGTGTCTCCTAATATATGCCACTGACTGATTTTAAAAAAGAACTGAGCCCCACTCTTAACCATCAAGTCTTAATGTCAGTTCCTATTTTGCCATCCTTCATTTTCATGTAAACAGACAACTTGACTACTAGATTCTGTTAAAGATAATGTGAAAATGGCAAACAGTTTATCTCCTTTCAAAATGCAGAATTATGGGGGCAAAGAGTATAAAAACCTGTGCAAGGACCAGGGGGATTAGGGTGTAATATCCTTAAGGGACAATAACATGTTTTAGACCTTAGTTCTATTGAGACTAACCTTCATGTGACCAAGGAACTGATTTTAAAACTGTAGGCAATCTTTTCAAAAAATATTTATTTTTATGTATTTATGCATGTACAAATCGGGGTGTGGGCCAGAGATGTGGGGGATGGGTGAAAGGAGTCACCAGAGACAGAGTGGGGAGCAGAACAGGTGGATTGATTGAAATACACTGCTGAGGGGAGCAACAGGCAACACAGGAAGGATCTAACAAGACAGAGAGTAATGTGAATTAACTCCCTGGCCTGGGAAGGCACTCAAGTGCAGTGGCTGGTGATAGATAGCTTGCTGGTGGTGAGACTATAACCCCTGTGCCACCAGGGAGGCCTAACTAGGCAATCTTAATTTTTGTGTGAATAGCTACATTTGGCTAATTGGATAATGAAGACTTAGATGCTCATATTCTTATTTAACTTTAAAAGGTAGAGATTAAACATATTCAATGTAGCCTTTGAAATGATCCCCAAAGAGTAAAACTGATCATCATCCGTTTGGTGATTCAGGACTCTTGTCCATTCATGCTGACTCATCTTGCCTCCTATGTTTTTAACTCCCTCTTTCACTGAATATAATTAGAATAAATCCTGCAAATTCCAGTTATATTCACGTATACATGTGAATACATTTTGTGCACGTGTATTCACACATTTGGTTTTTCTATTTTAGTGGAATTTTTATGACCATTTGTAAAGATTTTATGTGATTTTAGCTTTGGAGGTGTTAATCCTTCTCTGGTATAATAACTAAGCACAAGGCCTATCTATCGATCGATCAATCTATTGATCAATCTATCTAACATCTATCATCTATTCCTATGCATTTCACAGAAAAACTCAATGTCATTCTTCAAACTTTTTATGCACAAAGTAGAATTCTTTGTTAATTGTAGAGACATACTGTTTCTAGCACAAGTATTAGACCATTGAAAAGAGTAGCCATATATCCAGGCATCTGACACACTGTAGTTTTGTTACAGCCTTACAAGAAAAGCAAATTAATGTCTGAGAAGAAAAAAAAAAAAAACATGTAGGAGTATTTTAATATTTTTTTACAGGTTTGAAAGTATTTTAAAAGTTTTGAAGAACACTTCCAAGTTAAGGTGTTTTGCCAAATAGCAATGATACTTAATGTCAAGTTTGGAAGATTCAATTCATTATGAACTAACTAGAGGACAGGGGTAAAAATTGAACCCAGCAAACAGTTGTGTGAACACCACATGTTGAGAAGAAATGCTTCTGTGTGTGTGTGGATAGTTCATAGTTTATAACAGCCCCAAAATGGGTCAGTCTGAAACTTTTGAGTGTTAGGTTAGTAGCTCTTTGAATATAAGGTAAACACGGGGAGTGTTTAGTAGTGCTTAGTAGGCATTTTAAACTATCAGAAGAGTAATTTTAAAATGCTGTGGAAACACCTGTTAAAATTAATGATAGTTTCCTTTTATTTTTTAAACATGATTAACAAAGACATTTTAAATTTCCTTTGAGGAACCTGTGTGTGATTGATACTGATTTCTATCAGTTGCTTCTTATACAGTGTTTTCTTTAAACAGGAAAACAATATATGAGATTTAAAGATAAATGATAAATGATGACTTGAATATGTGCATGTTAATGGTTGTTTCCTGTTGCTGTTTTAATGAATTTTACCACAAATTGAGTGACTTAAAACAGTATAAATGTATATTCTTATGGTTTTGGCAGTCAGAAAGCCAAAAAGTAGATCCCTCGGAGTTACATAAAGTCAAAGTATCACCAAGGAGGCATTCCTTTTGGAGACTTTAGGGTAGAAACTTTTTCTTACCTTTTCCAGAGTCCAAAGACCTCCTCCAAATTCTTTAGTGAGGTTCCTCCATCTTCAAAGCAACATTTGGCTGAAAACTTTTAAGCAGTTATGTCTCCAGTTTTCTCTCTGACTCCTTCCTCCGTTAAGGACTCTGATTATATTGTGAACATCTGGGAAACCCAGGACACTCTCCCCATCTCAAATCATCTGCCTCTTTAGTCTTCCTCTTGCCAAATAACCTACAATATTTTGGAATTAGGCCATGGATATCTTTGGGTGACCACTTTTCTGCCTATCCCATTGTATATTTACACTTAATATAATGTGTAAGCATTATATCCATTTGTCTATCATCTATCCATTTGTCTGCATTCTCCATTAAAAAAAAAAATCAGTGCATCAGTATTGTCTTCTAGATTTTGTACTGTTTCCTTAAAGTACTTTTTAAAAAATTATTTAAGTCTCCTAAAAGCTACAGATACTTTTCAGCTCACCCACATAGTCACAGGCAAAGGCTGCTAGATGATGACATGGAAAAAATGTTTATTGTAATTTTATAATTCCAATAGTTAAAACCTCTCAGAATTTAGATTTGCTGTGTTTGTCAGATAGCTTAATAACTGGCATAGCAATACATCAGAAAAAAAAGGAAGCTGAATTCCAGTGGGCAGCACATTTTTCAGCATGGTAGACTGAGTAGAACATTCATGAAAAAGAAACAGCTTTAGAACAAAGACAAATAAAGGAAAGAGGAAAACTACTTTTCTGCCTCTCCAAGAGGCTTTGTTAATTTAGCACACCTGCTCAGGGCTTTTGAGATTATCTTGGGACATGCTACCGTTTGTTTCAAAGAGGGGTCCTTAGGAAACTGTAGAAACCAGCTGAGATTTGGTAACATCCTTGTGGGTGCTGGAAAAATTCAGTCTTATTTTAAAGTATAGTTGACTAGATGCAGCTTTCACTATTGCTTTGATAATACTGGACAATAACAAAGCTTTGTTATAAGATTATTAACAAGAGTAGTGCTCAGAACTTAGAATTTACTCACTGCCTTTTTATAGGAAAGAGACTTTTTCAAAGTAATAACCCATGGTTTTAAAATAATCAATTTTTTAATATATATTATTATCTGAATTGCAATCTTTAAATTGCTTTTTTCTTTTCAGTAATAAAAATGATTTAACTAGACTTCTTTTGTTCATATAATGCAATGAAATGCCACTTCCCTTCTAAAAGTTTTGAATTATTTTTCTGAGAAAAGTTACTAGTTAAGGATAGGTATAATAATATTCAATGAGTGAGAAGAGAAAATAAATTTAATTTTATAACCCCCTAATTTATATCACTATCTCTTTTAAATGGTCTCTATCTCTTATAGTTATTTTAAAATTTTATCAACAATATTAGTAATAAGCCATGATATGGAAGGAAAATTATTCTGAGGAAATAATGGTTTTTATAGTTGTATGTTTTAGTTTATGTATATTACATACAACTCTTCAGGAATGTTACCACACCATCCCACCACTAAAATACCCATAGTCCTTTGTGTTCCCTACCTCTTGCTCTTAACCCTTCAACCTACCCCTCTGGTAATCTCAGTCAGCTTTTGAGGATAAATTCTTAGTGATTACATGTGACACCATCCAGCATTTGTCTTTGTCCTTTTGATTTATTCACTTAGCACAGTCCCCAACACTTCCATTAATGTCACAAAACAAGAGTTTAATTTTTTTTTAATATAATGAGTAGTATTTTGTTGTGTATATAGGCCACAACTTCTTAATCTACTCATCAGTATTTGATCACTTTGGTTGTTTCCACAGCTTGGCCATTGCAGCTATGTTCAAAGGGAAATTCACATTTCCCTTTGAATTATGTTTTTATATTTTTAATGTAAGTTACCTAGGAGTGGAATTGCTGGGTCTTATGGTAGAACAATTTTAAATAATTTGAAAAATCTTGACACAATTTCAAGGAAACAATTTTTACTATAAATTTAGTCCTTGATAATTTCAACACCTGGTTGCATGAAGCTTCTAGTAGATTTTAAAATGCCCTTAGTATAGGAACTGTACTCCAATAGATTTAGAGTTTATAATGGGTCTACATATTAAGAAAATTTAAGTATGCATACTAGTAAATTTTAAATATGCATATAGCAGGGAAAGTCTTTAAAATGGAGGGTGAAGACTCTTCAGAGCTTGATGACTGATCAAGAAAAATCTGTATCTATTTAAATACAGTGACTTAAATTATCCAAGATAACTATTGATTTAGACATTTGTATCTCTGAGACACATGCCTACACAAGTTGTTTTTTCTAAATTAGTTCAGATGATGTTGAACTCTTTCCTGAGTGTAGCTCTGCATTAACATAGTGTGTTGGAGGTGATAATATATGCTGAATGATATATTTGTAATCAAGATATTTTAAAGGAGCACTTAATAAAGGAAAGTCAGCAGGCCAAGCAAGTTATCTCTTACTTCTCTAATTTTATTGGGGATTGAGCGGCAAATATCATTATCTAGTACCTGAAAAATATATATATATTTTAATTTAGGTAACATTGACTCAAAGCATTGTACATGATCCAGAGATAAATGATCATAGTGTTTAGGTGTATATCACCACACCACATCTACCACCAAGTCACCTGTAATCTACCATAGTCCAGAGTGTATCTTGACCATACAAAATATATTAGAAAATATTCAATTGGCAACAAAACTGTCATTACAAGCAAAATAATAGAATAGAGTCAAATGTATGGAATTGGTATTGATTAGGCCAATGGTAGCCATTTTCAGAACAGAGACTATTCTTAATTTTTACATTTTATCTACAGAGGAGCCTGGCAGAAGTTGGGACACCATTAGCATTTATGGTATAGAGGAAAAAAGGCAACATTTGGTAAATCACTTCACTTCTTAGAACTCTTTATTTTTCATTTTCTACCCAGCAGGATAATGGAGATATTATATAACTTCCATAATTACCGTGAAAAAAATAATTTGTAAAAGCATACTATTTACTGGCAATAGAAACCATTTAGTAAATGATAGATTCCATTATTCCTTCTCAAATCTTGGCTGGTAACACAGCAATGCCGTTGTATCCTACCAAAGAATTACTGAATTTGGAGAAGACATAGAAGAGGGAAACATATATTTCAGGATATTCTCTAACATGGAGTAGAAACTAAGATCAAAATGTGTAAGAACAGTGTAGTCATACCATATAGCTTTATGTAGCCATTTCCTAGAGAAAAAATCGTGCATAATATATCTGAACACAGTGTAGAAAAAATAGCTAAAGCTCTTTTGGAAAGATATGGGACCAAAAGATATATGACATTTCAAATATAAAATAGCAAGTCACTGTAATGTTTTGCTATCAGCTACACCAATTAATGCAGATGATGCTAATTAAAAGCAAATTTAGACAGTGATTGGGTTCTTTCACCATTGTTAGGGAGAATTGATTCTTCTATAGATCTAATATGTTAAAGTAAGAATTTAATGATATATTGATGTATTTTAAAGCACCTAATTTAGATTATAATTCAGGGAAAACATTTGTGTTAATACTGAATATTAAATGACAAACATTTGATATTGAAAAAGCAACGACACCATTTGTATAACCCTAGAGCAACACACATGTTGATGTTTCAAATAAATTATTGTGCATGGCTGTATAATCTCAATTTTAGTCTTATAAAACTTATAATACAAGAATTCTATTATACATGTATTCATTTATACAGCAGTATACAGCTGTCTGTGGTATTATAACTTTATTAAAGAAAATTATGTGCTATAGAACTTGGTACAAAAATTTCATGGTCCCATCTGGACTAGCTTTGCCATTGAGATAACAAAAGTGAGCAAAGATTCTACAGAATTGCAGAAAACAGTTGTAGGTTTCTGTTGTCAATTCCAAAATATAGAATATGAGGTCAGTTTTTGTTCAAGACAATGATATTCTCCATGTGCAGAAGGGGTTCTGTATCCAGTTCAGATCTGAGTATATTGGACTTCACTTCAATGGTACTTAAAATCATATACCTTAAGCACAACAAAATGGGACACAAAGAATAGGAAAAAGGAAGAAGAAAAAGAAGTAGCATAAGTTTGTTTTTTTCCTATATTAGAAATCTAGTAAAATTGAGTTTGGAACAATAAAACATCATATTTCAAAAAGTAATTTTTGTTATATCTGGTAAACTGGTATTAAAATGGAAGTACTATTATTATTGCCTTCATTGCTGTCTAATAATGATTCTAGCATGGTATTTTTTAATATAAATTTTTTTGATTTACATGTATTTGACATCAATTGTAATCCCCATGTATTTCCCATCACCGTAACACCAGTGCACCATCACCTCAGTCCCCCTGCTCCTGTCTGCCCTCTACCCTTCCCCTCTTCCCTCCCACCAGTGTCCCCAGTTTGTCCTTGTCTTTTCATTTTTGGTTTTTGTGTCTTTCTTGTTGCTATTATTATTATTATTGTTCTTATTCCTTTCCTTGATCCTTATTTGGTTCCCTTATATCCCTCCTAGGGGAGGAACCATCTGGTATTTTTCTTTTGCCTTCTGACTTACTTAGCTGAGCATCATCCCTTCCAGTTCCATCCATGTTCCTATGAATGCATCTAGTTTTTCTTTTTTGATTAGCATGGTATCTTTTATGTATTTTAGGATGTGTGCATACATACATATGCACTGTTATAAAGATGGTGAAACTTCAGAAAATATATTCAATAGATGAAGATCTTAGGAATGTGAGTGGTGGTATGAACAAACATGCGTTGAAGGTAAAAAATGTGTGTCTGATAATTAAACACCATAAAATTATTATCTTCAAGGATTAGAATATGGACAATTTGGCTTAGCAGTAAACCACTTAATACAAAAATGTGTAGGCATAAAAGACAATGTAATATGCACAGCCTGACTCTTACTTGTCATTTTAAAAGTTAAAATAGTCAAATATAGGTAATTTATTTTATTCAAAAAGCAAAATATTAAGACAAATGTATATTTGGAGGCAGAGTTCTGAAGTTTTCTGAAGAATACATTTTAAAATTGGGTGAAATGTTATTTTGTTCCATAACAAATCCTTAAACATATGTTTATACATCACACATAAGATCAACAAAACCATATAATACATATATATACACACATATAATCAATGTACAATTATATTTATATATGAAGAATGCTTTCATGAATCAGACCTCAAATTTTGATAATTATGTGATTTTTACATAATATACTCACATAATTGATTTATTCAATGATCACTTTTGCATTTGCATATGTAAAAGAAATATGTGTATATGTATATTTCAAATATGTAGGAATCCACAAACTTCTATTCAAGCAAACACAACTCACACATACATTTACCAGCATGGATTTACATTTTAAAAGGAAGTTAACAAGCTTGCCTACTAACAGTAATTAAATCATGAGGTAAAAAGAATACACAAAAACCTTGTACTGATTACAAAGAAGCTGTTTGGAGCAGTACCTTTCATTGTTATTTTCATTGTAGAGAACAGTTACATAAATGAAGGGTGGAGGAGATCTAGTGATATGTTCCTATTTGATCCTGGGAAAAAAAAAATTTACCCCTACTTCTAAGATCAACACAGTCATTATTTTCTTCACATGTACAATATGGAAGCCTAATTAACCAATTGTACCCAACAACAAAACTATAAAAACATCATTGGACTCCACCATGTGATTTTACACTTCTGAAAAGGAATGATCAAACATGCTCAGCCATTGGGTTGGATCACAGCTTCTGATAATGTGTCCAACAAGTTTTTGAAACACCATAGCAAACAACTCCTCCTTCACTCTTATAGACTGTGTTTATCTGACTTTTTTCCACCTAACAGAGAAACATCAGTGTACTTAAAACTTTAAAAATTTGAAACAGATTGACAGAAAAATAGTGATTTTTTTAATTTATACAAGTAAAATAGGCATGATTTCCATCACAATTTAATCCTACGGTTATAAAATGACTCTGAAGGGGACAAATGATAAGCAATTAGACTCCATGCATATTGCATCCATAGCACATGTTCACACTGCTCCAAATCAGATGCATCATTTTTACTGAAGCAATGTGCACGATTTAATACCACTAATAGCCCAGCAGTTTCACTGCACCCTTGAAAGTGCTCCAATATTTAATGTAGACCAGTTTTCAAAAGTAAATTGTCATAAATAAGCTTGCTTGTGTTATCAACTCTACTTTGATGGGACTTGAGTGTAGAGAGCAAGATTTTTGCAGTGATCCTAACAAAATTAGTTTCTGATGCATGACTTCAATGAAAATAGAGCTCAAATCTAAGAAAACTAGAAAATGCACTATTCAAGTCAATAACAAAATTTCACTAGAGTAGAATATTTCTTTAAATAAAACTATGCTTTATTAATTAATGCAAATTTTATTGTAATTTTAGCATGAAATAATTATTCCTTGAGATATTCTCAGCTCAATTTAATAGAAAAATCAAGGGGGAGAATGATGCTTGTGTCTGTTATATTGATTCTGTCTATAGCTATAGCCCCAAATATTTTGACATGTGCATTCCTGTAACATCTGAATGCTCTGTTCCATTTATAATCATAATTCTCCTGTTGAGAGCATGGCTTGTGCTGAGACCAGTCTCTGTCTTTCTCCTTGCGGTCAGAGGAAAAGTAATTTATATGTCTTAATTAGTTTAACTCTAAGTAGATGGCTCTCTTAAACCATAATGCTCCCATAGATAAATGCATCCCTTTAAAAATAATAACTATTTTCTTTTTATTCATTCCCATGCAACATTTTGAAAAGGCACAATCGGTCTAGGAGAAAAAATTATTCATGCTTATGTACAATTATTTTTAATATGCTTACCAAGTGTTTATGTGTTTCAAGTCTGTTAATCATCTCCCAAACTGGCCAGAAGCATACTTTCATTTAAATATGTAGTTGTTAGAGTCTTCTGTGCAGATTTTTCAATGAAAAGGTTTTGTTTAAAAGGACGAGTATGCATGAAATGCATCTTAAGTAGTAGTATCTTACTAGGAAATTTTTCCTTAAATAGTCACCCTTGAAAGAAGCTTCCACATCGCAAACACTTCACCAAAAAATGTTACTTTTTTTTTCCTTAAGAATTTCAATTGTTGTTTATTGGTTTTCACCTTCGTTTTTTGTGCTTACAAAATATATGCAACCAGATAATTCTCTGTAAGAAATACTAAATGAAATAGATTTTTTCCTTTGTGCAAAACTTCTGCCAGCTTTTTAGTGGAGGAAGTAAAATAAGGCCATTCTCAATCACTGTAGATCCAGAAAGTGATGGAAAAATTCTGCTGAGGTTTCAAAGAGAAGACCTACTTTTTCAGCCTTAGAGATTTACTTTACAACTCTTGGGACTCCAAGAGTTTCCTTTAGTTTAGTGGCAGGGAAAAATCTTCCCCATGTATAAAAAACTGGCACATTTAATTTCACATTTTATGTTATTGATGCTTATATCCTATATGCTACATAATACCAAGTTATAGTGACTGATCATTCTATAGTGCATAGATAGATGATAGCTAGATAAACATATGATAGATAGATAAACATAAATACCAGAGCCCAAATCTAAAAAGTTAAAAAAAAAAAACTTGAAGAACGCATGTGTGATTATTAATTGCCTATGTGAGACACAGTGTTTTGTTTCAAGCAGTGCTATATAGGCAATATTAAGAGAGACTTATTAATAAGAACTGTAAAAGTATAATAACACCCAATGTATTGACTATTATCCAAATCCCAGCTACTGTTTACTAAACCATCGATTAACTTAATATTCACAGCAATTTTTTGAAGTAGGAAATCAGTTATTTCCATTTTAAAGATTAGAAAATGGAAGTTCAGTGTGAGTCTTCTTCCCAAGATCACCTACTAAATCATTAAAGCAAAGTAAAAACCAGGTGATCTAGCATCACAGGATGACTTAGTGTAAGGAGTGGTCAAGCACTAAGAAAGCAAAACAAAGAACCCCTGAAATCACCCTTGGTCACTTCACTGTGTGAAATGGTATTTCTGTGCAAACTAGGCAAATCAAATCTCTTAGCATCACTTACCATTTCAAAAGTCTACTGTTATCTGCATTCAGTTTATATCTTACAGGGTTTCTTGAACTTCAAATATTTTATCTTGTAAAAGTCCTTGGTAAAACCGCTCTGCTGATGTTCGTTGTTTTATCTGTTGTTGAGCTATTTAATTTTTTTTTAAATGGGGAACTAAGTGTTGCTTGAGCTATTTATAACGAGAAAGTTTGGGAAGCTGGAAGCCAGATGCTTTTGCATTGATTTGCTCTGAGCCTCTCTCCAGTAACAGGGTTTCATGTTGAAAGTGACGTGGGTAGAAATGCACAAGAATGGAGGGCACAACATACAATACCACTCATGCGCACATGAGTGATAGTTCACAGCTAGGAAATGTACACAGAGTCTGTCTTTCACTGCTCACCACGCCCCTTTCTTCAAATCAGTATCAGCTTTGAAAGAGAAAATCGGAGTTCAAAACAGGTTTTGCATCTGAAAAACATTAACTCAGGGATGCAACACTTTATAGGACTTTCTCCCTAGTAACATACTCTGTGGAGTTATTTCCATAATCAATCAAAGGCATGTAAGATACTCTTTGCTGTGTTTGTTAACGATATTTGGCTGTGCATCAGAGGAGAGACTACCTTAGAAATAGAAACAGAAGCAGGCAGACTGTACACATTTTTCTCAAATAAAACATACACAAGGAAAGCAGGGTAGCTGCACTATCCCGTGTGGTGACCTCTATACACATACAGCTATTATTTTAAAAGGTATTAAATAAAATTAAAAGTCCAGTTGCTCAGTCACACTAGCTTACAGGTTTCTGAAATACGACTTAGAGATGGGACACTAGCGTAATACAGAGACCACAGCAAGGAAGAGGGAGTCCAATTACTTAGACCAAATTTCTCTCTTCCATGACAAGCTGAGTGATTTGGAAAACTACTAAATCCCTCTGTGTCTCAATTTCCCATCTGTAAAATGGAGATAATTGTAACGCTCTCAAGGGCCTTTGTGGAGAACAAAGTAGCTGGTGCTTATAGAGATTGTCTGACTCTCAGTGCTCATTCGATACTGGCGGTATTTGCTATTAGTCAAGAGCACTGGATGGCTGCCTGTGATTTTGGAGACTTGTCTTAAAGCCTGTCTCCATTTTTCTCCTGTAAATTTGATGTAGAAGCAGGTGTATCAACAGTCTGCATTGCAAAGATTATTACACTACAAAAGAATACATTATAACATTTTAATATAAAATGTGACCTAAAAAGAAGTTCAGTTTTAATTTTCCTACTCTTCCTAAAGATGCTTTACTGTATTTTCTTGAATTTTGTTGCCATTTCTATTGTATATAGTTTTATGTGGGTTTTTTTGTTTATATTAAAAAATATTGGGGCATTTTCAGGGTAATTGTATAAAGAATTTTTCAACTTCATTGGAAAAAATAGAATGGGGATATATGCTAATTGAAATTACTTAGAGAAACCTGAGTAAACCTAGTAATTGCATGCCATTTGTGGTAAGGAAATTAAATAGTGCACTTAAAGTGATTCAATAATTAAATATGTATTTATTAAATCATTTGTAATAGCTTTAGTATATGACCTTAGGACTCAGAGGCAACCACATCATGATTACTCTTGAAGCTTCATTGAAAAGTGAATTACAGAATCAGCTTTCTTTTCTTTTACTGCCGATCATGCTTTACCTTGAAACCTCATTGTGAAAGAAACTTTCCTGCTACTCATAACTTTTTCAGGATAAATAACTGGAGTGACAGGGGGAGGGAGTTGTGAGTATGTGGGGGGAGGTGAGAATGTCACAAAAAGTTGACAATGAACAGAAACAGTAAGAAATTACCTGTGAGTGATAGCAGATGATGAGACATTAAGACAGAAGGCAGATACTGCACAGCAGCTAGAAACGAGAAAAGGTATATTAGTCAAATGAAATATTTAAAAAAAAATTCAAAGAGGTGCTAACATTTTCTTCATACCATTAGGTATTCTTGGACTTTGAAACATATTTTTAGCTGTCCCACTTTTTTTCTTGGAGTATTAGTTATAGAAAAAAATTGAATTTTAGTTATTTGGGAAAATTCAGTGCTCAAGTCATTAGCTTAGGAAATGATATTATGGTTTATAAAGCATAACCTGATTTTAACTTAACTAATTTGATGATTTACTTTTAAAAGTCACATTCTCACATATCATGTCCAATTTTTTTTTTTAATAAACCCATGAGTTAACCCCTGAGATACATTTTCTAACTTTTTAAAGTTAATTAGGTGGGCAACATGGTAAAAACAGAAGTGATGAAAATATTTTAGAGGAATGTTAGTGTTCTTTTGCCTCCTGGCTTTCTCATTAATTTGCAGCATTTTCTGTAAAATATCTTTCGGTGCTCCATTTCATCCTTTTGTCCTATTTTCTAGAACCAAATGAAGATTTTATTATTCTACTTCTACACCTACCGACACACACACATAGCCATACTACTTTCTCCAACCTCTTATTTTCTATAGTTCAGTAAAGTTTGTTGAAATATAGTTTGTATTAAGGGAAATCCTTTCAAAAAAGTAA
The DNA here is from genome assembly GCA_019455555.1 of Galemys pyrenaicus. Lineage (NCBI taxonomy): Eukaryota > Metazoa > Chordata > Mammalia > Eulipotyphla > Talpidae > Galemys > Galemys pyrenaicus. The sequence continues at coordinate 11,202,293 of JAGFMF010011678.1, read as the reverse complement.
TTTTAAGAAAAAGTTTCCCTTAAGCTAACATAGTTCTTATTTCTTCCATTTCCAACTTTAGTTCTTAACTTCTTTCCACCACATTCTCAAATTTGCAGTTATGTAATTTTAGATAAGTCCCTGGGCCATTACCTACTCTACTACACTTTACATTCCATCAAATAATACACCAAATCATTTCACACCAATGACAGTTCTGTCTGGGTGCCTTAATAATCAAAATAAAGAGATTCTGGAAGCTCATTGAGATATAAACGAGAAATACTGAAAATGAATCTGATTTTTTGTAATATTGGTTCTGTGTAATTAAGTAATGCTAACAGAAATATCATATAATGTGTGATATTTTACAGATTTAAAATGGATTATTTGACTACTAATTATCAAATATCCCACTTAAGCAAAATAACAGTTCTTTAGGCCCTTTGTTACATGCCCTTTACTTTTTGTGTTGTAAATCCTCACTGATTAGTGGAAATAGTGAATTAGCTGTTTGCAATGTTAGTAGAAACAGTCTTATTTTGATGAAAGAAAATAGTTGATTCATATGAAGATTGGAAATGCACACACATATATTACATATTTTTGCTTGTATTAAGAAAACACAAAATCTTCATAAGACTTGCTAATTGTCTATCTGAAGCTACCAGCTGTAAGGCAGTAAGTTGTTACAACTTATGTGGAAAATTCTAATCACTAAATTGGATATATTCTGAAATCCAGAGATCCTTTACTAATTTTCAAGTAACTATATTACTGTAAGGCTATATTTTCCTATGTCTACATATTTTCACCTGTGTATCCTATTCTCTATATCAAATGTACATTGATATTTTCAGAGAATTTGCTTTGGATCAACTTCTACAATAACTAGTCAAAAGTATTGTTTCTATACTAAAACAGACTCCCTTTTCAGTTTTGCCTGAAGTATATTCTTGCAGATAATAAAGATGGAACGGAACAGTATAGTTAATATTCATTGACTGCTGAGGTAAAGTTTAATTTTCTAGTAAAACTCCATAAAGCAATTCTTACAAGGTAGAACCATTTTATTGACATAGGGCCAAAGGTGAAAATTTGGGGGAGGTTAGATAAAACTAATTTTACCACTTTGAATTGTATGCTAGAAAAGGAGAAAAATGTGTTCCCTACCGAAACATAAGACTAAAATTTCTTATGACTGCAAAATTCAAAAATGTCTTGTGATACAAACTTCAAAGTTAGAATATAGTTCTCCTTATTGTATTGAGAAAAATGTATTGAGAGCAAAGGCAATCAACATTCACAGTTATAAAGCTTTGAAGGTTTTGAGATTCATGCCTGGGTGAGCACACTATGAGCATTTTTCCTGACTTTTCAAACCAACCTTTCTACTATGGGACTATGTTAAGATTTAGTTAGAAACTTAAGGGAAACCAAAGATATTTATGCAAACTTCCTTCTGTCTAGATCTAATGGAATTTTTAATTCATTTACTAATTTGATGCTTCCTGTAAATCTTTAATATTTTTCTTCTTCTTAAAGTTAAAATAAGAAAACTAAAGCACATTTTGTTAGGGGGAAAAACCCTCCTAAATAAATTATACAAATAAGTTATAGACTTCGACCCCCATTCCAAACCTACAAAATCCAAGGACTACAAATCCCATAAAGTCATTACTAAAAAGCAAATCACTGGGACCTGAGGGGGTAGAGTTGAGCAGCCAGGCTAAATATAAAAGCCAACACGTGGGCCTTGGGGGGGTCTCTCTCTCTTGAGAGTCAGCTCTCAGCGCACCGTTGAGTTCCAGCTCCAAAAAACTAGTAAAATATTTACAAATCTGTATCCCTCTCTTCCCCCTATGTTATTCACTACGCTATTTCCCCTTCCATTGTAAATAAAACCCTTTATTAACCTTTGTTGTGTGTGCCTGCAGTTGGGGCATTATAAGTGCAGTTCGAGCGTGCGGGTAAAAACCCAGTCAAGCAAGCCCATTTTATATTAAAGTTGCCCTGTAACAATTTCACTTAAATATCTCAAGAGGTCTAAATCAATCAGAAAATATACCTTTATGTGAAATACACCATTAAGAATCAACCTACCTTGACTTGATCACTCTTCTATGTGACACCTTGAGTTAGAAGTCAAAATAGAAGTGCCGTAACTCAGAATTTGTGCTTCTATGCAGAATACATCCATATATTTCACCTAAGGTAGAAGCAATATTTTTAAGTATTCTGGAAGAAAATTTGATCATATAACAACTTGGTTAATTTTTTCAACTCTTATCACATGACTTAAATGGATGAAAAAGTTTCAAAACAAGATAACTCAGATACTTAAACTTCCACCAATAGACAATAATAATAAAAACTATATTTAAATAAATAAATAAACAAAATCAGGATGATAATTACAATCTCAGAGCAATTTGGAAATAAATGTATTATATGGACATGATAGAAAATAAATGTCAGACTCCTTCTCTTCCCCTGGCAAATATGTTGATATATATTTATCCTCTCTATATCCAAATAGTTGACTTCTTCCTTCTCCTGGACCTACCAAGAAAATGAAGTTCATTATCTTTTTGTGGGTTCTGATATGCACCTTAGTTCTCAGTTAACCATAGCGGTCAAAACACATTTCAGTTAATAGCAGACAATAGGTTCCATTGACAAGGGCATCCAAAGGTCATGGATTTGTAACAGGTGTGGAAAGTATTGATAGATTATTCATCAAAGAAGTCAAATGGAAAGATAAAATGCATTAAGAGTTTTTATAAGAAGGTACTAAAGAATTGTGCTGTTCTAAGAAAGTGTATAAATTGCTTTTCATTCTGTTGAAACATAGGCACTATTCTTGGAACTCTGTAAAATTCCACAGGGATCTTTTATTTCTCATATTGGCTCCTTTCCAACCATGTAAGTGGCTGGTGAAGTATCCCGAATTATTGGCTAATAACTATTACATTTAATAGAGTCCTGAGCTTTTGGGCCATTTTGTTCCTTCTTTCTCTTTTTCTTTCCTTCGTTTCTCCCTTGTGCTCAATTAAGACACTTTCTAATGTTTGCATACATTTTAAATCAGAAACACTACAAGAGGCTGAAGTAGGAATCATCAAATGGTAACCATGAGAAGACTAAGAGTATAACTGGATCATTTAAATTTTTGTTAAAAAAATCATGTGTAAGAGTTCAGTTAATTCTAAACCTTGTAATCATTAGCTATCAAATAATGACCACATTTCAAAATGATAAATGATAAAAATTATTTTCTTACATTTAATCTTTGAGACTATGCTAGTCAAAGACATTTACAGATCGCAGCTGGAAACATGGAACATATGTTATATGTTAACACATGATAGAAGGTGTCTTTGGATTATCTCATCCTGGTGGTATTTTCAATATCCTTAACCTTAGCTGGTACAATAATTGTACTGTATTTGTAAATTGGCATGGAAACATAAAGCAGGTTCTTGTTGGTGCACAGCAGATTAGTTATATATGGGGATGGGAATTATGTGTCTTCAGTTGTCACTGATAAATAACTTAGACAATATAATTGTTACTCTGTCAACTAAATATTGTGCTGTAATTGCAAAAAAAAATACTTGGAGACTTGTAGATATTTCATTGACATGCTGAGAGTACTTTAAGTAAACACATTTTTTTTTTTAAATGAAGCTATTTATAGGAGGGACACTGTTTCCAACTTAGAAAATATGTGCTTACTATACAGAAAGTGACACTGGACAGTTTTTTTTAATATTTATTTATTTATACATACAAGAACTGGGGAACAAGCCAAGGTATGGGGGGGGTGAGAGGATTCCCCAGAAACAGAGTGGGGAATAGGCAGATCCACTGACATACACTGCTGCAGGGAGCAACAGGCAAGACAAGAGAGGTCTGCTGCGCCATGTAGGTCAGCTCCCTGGCTGGGATTGAACTTGTGCTGCACTGGCTGTGAATAGCTTCAGAGTGCTGTGACTTAACCCCTTGTGCCACCAGGGAGGCCCATTACACGATATAGTTTAATAAATGAATCTTACATACCTTCATATTTCAACATATTTGTTTAAAGAGAATGTGGTGGTAAGGAGTTACATGTCTTACTGACAAGAAAAACAATTGCCCTAGAACCAGTTTATTCCTCACCATTATCTTCCCACAACCCCCACCCCTCCATTTTCACCTTCTTCATCTTCCTCCCCTTCCTTCCTTCTTGCTGGGTGAGGCTTTCTTTTGGGCTGCATGAGGCATCTCACTCACGGCATATTCTTTCTATAGTTTTCCTTCTTTTCTTTAGTGTCTGAAGTGGTATTATTCCATATTTCCCCCAGGTTCTTTTCAACATCACTAATGGATAAACCAGAATGTTCCCATTTACTTTGTGGTGATGCTCAGAACATAACAAGAAATGGCCAAAGGAAGACTTTTGAGTACATTAGGGTCCATGAACTCCTTTTACTTGCCCTTCAGGAGGGTTACACACTCTCATTTCTCATTCACTACAGGCATTGTCCTCCTGTGTTATGTCTTCAAACTTTCCTTTCTCTTTAGCAGCATGTTCTTCCACTTCTCTGAGCACTTCTTAAAAAACTCAGGGACTGACTAAAGCATTTGATGCTTCTTGTGCTCCTCCAGGCAAATTTGCAGACTGCCTGTGATGACATTTTGCCTCTTGTTTTTCAGGATCTTCTCTGCCCTTGTTTAAGTATTTTTCCCCAGTAAGAAGTAGATACTCAGTGGCCTTATGGCTCTTACTTGCCCCTGACCTATCTCTTGTAGCTCAATGCACTGCAAAGGCAGTCTTTATAATGCACTCTTATGGTTTACTGTAGCAGTGACAATGTCATTCAGATTAATACAAAGGAGGTGTTGCTTTTATTATAATGCCCTGTTGTTTTAGTTAAATATCTTAATTATACAAACATTTAAAAACCTGTAATTTATTAAGGTATCAAATGAATTAGCAACATTTGCCGTCATCACTGAACCATCTTATTAGAAACAATAGTTGTAATTTAAACCTTGAGGTTTTCATTTGAAGTAGTGATAAGTACTTAAAAGATGTAGAATGTAGTCTCCACTTTGTTCTTTGAGATATATATGTATATAGATAATATCTATCATCTATGTATCACCCATCTATCCATCCATCCATCACCCTGTAGACCTGCCATGCTCTTTCTCTAGGAAAGTAGTTTAAGATATGCACTGAGAACAACTATGACTTATTTGTACCATAAATTCTACAAGTTTATTATTTATTTAACAATTAGCAAGGATACATGATAAGGGAAGCCATATTCTAGAGGAAAAAATGAAAAATTCTGAAATTTTATAATTTACATGTAGAATACATAAGATTTTCAAGTATGTTCCTGTCACACAGAATACCTTTCTATTACATTGGCATTTTGGTTATTTGTAATCTCTTATAAGTGTTTTTTGTCTAGGTTTTTCTGGTTTAGACTTCAATTTGCAACTCTTATCTCAAAAACTAAAGCTAATATTTATAAAGGAATAATAAAATAAACCTTATTAAGGCTCTGAAAAAAAGTAGGTATTTTTAGTTATTATCTTGGGGATGATAAGGTAGTTTCTAGTGCTAAAAATATTTTAAAAATTATAAACATACTTAAAATACTGACTTACATAAAAGTATGCTTTGCAGTATACAAGGAGTGGCCTAATGAATTTTATTTCAAAAATATAATGAGAAACGAAAAGCAGAGAAAAAATACATAATTAGAAAATTATTTGGGATACTATTATTAAAGAGTAGAACATACACAGATATATTTGCAAATCATAAAAAAGAGATCTTTCATGCTGATATGTGCCTGACCTTTATTCAGATAGTTACCTGAAATGACTTTTAGGTTCATAGGGATGTCCAAATTAAGCTTGTTGGGATGAATTTTGAATTTTGTTTCTATTGTTAATATAAGTTGTTTAAACAATACATTGTGAGATTTCAGATGGAAAAATGAAAAAGAAATACAAAAGGATGAAAAAAAGAGAGATGAAGAGGAAAGGGTAGAAGAGGACCAGTGAAGAGAGGATTAAAAGAATGGGAGGAAAGGGGACTATAATGGCCCATGAGCTAGTTGAAGAATCACAGATGTATTTTTAGTTCTACATTATCTTTGGAAAAAAAGTTATGGCCAAAATATTAAATGAAGGTTATTTTTTCAGTCACCTCCTAATAGTGTTCAGAAAGTTGTAAACCTTGAGCTGTGAAACAAATTCCTTAAATAGATAGTAATAGACTTTTAAAAAATGATATCACAAGAAATATGTTAGAATTGTAACATCATTTAGTTTTCAGGTAATGTCACTGAAATAAGGCCTCTAGTTCATCGCCCCTTTCTTTCCTGTCACTCCATTTTACTTCCTGTGCGGACTTTATCACTGTTTAAGAAATACTTGTTTATGGCCTTGTTTATTGTGCATGTCCCATTATTAGAATGTAAGCTAATCTGAGGAATCATATTTCATAGGCTATTTGAAAGCAGTATTTACTGAATTAATGAATATAAGATGTAAATACATATGTTTAAATTGGACTGAGTTCCTTTTCAATAAAGATGTAGTTTGCTGTGTCATATATGATAGCACCTTGGTTCCTTGTTTGTTCCTGAACAGGCATCAATGGCTAAATTTCCTGATGTGCAGTGAGAAATTTCTTATCTATTCTTTTTCATGAATTAATCTTTAGTTTCATCTCATGTCCTGTTTTCCTCTGTCAAAGCATCAAAAATACATAAAATCAGTAAACAACCAGAAGTTTTATTGTAGTATAAATGCCATCTGGTTATTGTGGATTTGCATCTGCACTTTAAGATGAGAAATGCCAAATCCATTATATAATCCACCCTTACAGAGGTGTCCTGTGAATGCAGGGTAATGATTTCCAGGCTGATTTTAGATTTTATTCACACAGCAAATGATTTGTCTGTCGAATAGAAATATGTAACACAAACCATGCAATATTTTATCCTTATAAATCAAGAAATGCCATGAAAATATGTATTTCCACTATTACATGGAAAATCTTTGGTCTCCACTAAGTCTCAGTACAATTCTGAAGCTTCCATGCATTTTTCTAAAATCTTATACTGCCCAAAATCTAATTCTCAACTCCTATGTAAGTCCTGTCCATTATGTCACTTAACACGTTCTTTTTCAGCAGAGAAAAACTATTAGTATATGGGTTTCTAATAAAATTAGTCTCCCCACTCATGATTATAAATCCTTAAAGACAATGACAATATTTGCTTTGTTTTTACCCCTTCCAAAATATAGCATAATACCTATCCATAGAGAGATTTTAGAAATAGTTAAATTATAGATCACACAGGTAAGAACATGTTAATAGATAAACTGTCAAAACTACAACTTCAATTTATTTTAGCAGTGTATCTATTTATTATGTTCATATGTGCATTCATTCATTTTCACAAATTAATTTATGGTGTGATTACCAAATCACATAGCTCTGGCTAAGGGAAAAAAAGAGGGGTCTGAAGTGGTAGGTGTAATATAATCTATTATATTTCATACTGTTAAACTGTTCAAAGCCACCATTCCAACTGCCAAATTCAACCAATTATTACAAAAATGTAATGAAGTGGTTTCTAAATGTCCAAGGATAGTAAAATAACACCTATTAAAGACAGCATTCAGGATCTTTTTACAGTTTCAAGTTAATGTGCAAAATTTGTGTAAATTCCCAAATGACCTAATGAAAAATATACTTTTATATCTATAATTGGTAATGCAATACCTGCACTTTTGTAAATATTAGATTACAAAGGTGATTTGGGTGTTCAAATCCACTTTACAGAGAGAGAGCTTTGAGTAAGAAATAGATTTGGAAACTTTTTTTGGATGTTTTTGAATCATTCCTTCTGAAAATTGACTCGGTATTTTTATAAGAAAATTATTTACTAGAAGAGCTTACAAAGCAAATAACTTAAAAAAAAAAACAGATTTTGCTGAAATAACACCACTACAGATTTTATCATTCAGGAGAGGAGAGAGGGCCATCATTTGAAACCATGGTTCAGTTCTAGGGTGCACATTTAAGAACACCAAAGGGCACCATTTACATAGACCATAATGGGTATGGTGCTTAGGACCCATGCAGTGCAGAGGTTTTGGTAGGAAGTGAGTAGCTATCACGAGCATCATTATTATAAGATGGAAAGGGTTTCTCGGGACAATTATTCTTGTGATCTTTTCACATAAAAGTAAATTAGAGTCAACATATAACTTAATTGAAAACAATTTTTTTTTAAAGATTTATTTATTTATGCATACAGGCACTTGGGTACAGGCCAGAGGTGTGGGGTGGTGAGAGAATCCACTAGACAGAGCAGGGAGCAGAACAGACAGATGGACTGAAATCCACTGCTGAGGGGAGCAGCAGGCCAGGCAGGAGAGGTCTGCCTGCACCATGTGGGTCACCTCCCCAGCCGGTGACAGGGATCGAACTCATGCTGCAGCGGCTCTGGTTTGCTTCATAGTGCATTGCTTAACCCACTGCGCCACCAGGGAGGGCCCTGAAAACAATTTTTATATGAACCATCCAAATGCATTTTAAGAAGGCAAATATTTAAGTATAAAGGTTGTTTTGTGGTATGTGGGAAGGTGTGTCAATACACCAGCATGTGTATGTGTATGTTTATTTGAGCTGTATTTCTTTTGTTTACAATATAATGTCTTCTATACCTTATATAGTTTATAGATTTATTTAGTTAATGTGTGAATTTACTTAATAAAAGTGTTTAGAAATTTGGTATGAGTGACTAATACTTTAAACGCTATTCAAGAAGGCATTATTGTGTATTCACTCCTCTAGGCATAGTCTGAATTTTGTTATCTTCCAAAATTCCTTCAATTCTCTCTTTGGGATTATATTCAGCATGGCAGAAAATTTATGGAACTAATGAAAAACTGAATTGACTGGTAGCCATTATTTAAAAAGTAGCCTAACTGCATTATGCACACATTATAAGGCCTATAAAAGCAACTCAATGGGGACAAGAATCTTGTTATCTGTGCTCAATCTTATATACACACTCCACATATAATTGTGACCAGTGGCCACTCAAACCACTTATTGACTGAAGACTTCCTCAATAAAAGAAATTAAGTAAAACTATATTTTATTTTCAAAAGCCTATGATATAAATATTCATTTAAAAGGTATATTTATATGTATATATAGGTGGATATAGGAGTAGACAAGAGAGATGGATGAATGGTAGGGATAGATTATAGACTCAATGAGGCATAAGGCATATCTATGTATAATGCTCTCAACATACGCATTAAACAAGATTACATACATGTATTTATAGACACCATCATAAAAAAAAGCACAACGGTAACACAACAGAAACTGTTTAATGTAATGAAACAATATAGAAGAGAAAATTAAAATAATACTATGATTAACTTATATGATAATGATCCTTTTCCTGAATTGAGATTGCTTTGATTCCATCCTGGAATATAGATAAATGCAATGTTGACCAATCTATGAAAAACTTGTAATGACACCAGTACAAAGTATAACTACTATTATAAAAGACTTAGTTCTCATTCAAACTAACTTCCATATTTCTACCCAATACTGACACAACAATAAAACTTTCCAATTAGCTGCAACTTAGAGCCAATTTCAGCTTTGCTTTAATTAGAAATTACACAGTTTTAATAATTCCAAGATTTGTAACATCAAAGTATGAAACTTTATTTTTCAAACCTTTGGCATTTATGAATATTTGGAAATCTTAATTAACTTTGTGAAAAGATTAGGAAAGAAGATTATCAGTATAAGGTGATTGACAGGATAATGAAAAATTTCTTCGGAAAAATTCTGATATATTTAGCCTGAATTGGATTTCTTTCTAATATCATCAGTTATCTTGGTTTTATTTTTAGTTCAGCTGAATCACCAATCTAACTTATGGAAAAGGATCTTACTAGAAAACAAAGGTTACTGAAACTAGAACAAATTATAAGTATAGGTAAACGAATTTGTCCAAGAGAATGTTCTTGATTCCGTTGAACATTTTCCTCCTTATCACAAATAATTTCCCCAGTAGCCTTCAGGTACAACTTAACTTTTATACACCTTTCTCCACATCACAACACCAAGCCAGCATCTTTCAGCTCAGGACCATGTATGATATCTGACCTTCTCTTTCCTTAATTTAGTCATTTACAATCTCACACATGTAAGTAAAGGCTTGAAGGCGAGTTTAGTATTCTGATCCTATAATACTTTAACTGGTGATTTTGCAAATCAGGTATATTTTACCAAAATGTAAACTTTGAGTCAATTTCTCTAACTCCTTAGGGCTCTTATTTGAGGACCATAAATCCAGTGAAAACTTAGAATGTATAAATAGTACCTGGCATAAACTGAAGCAATTATTTCCTTATCCATTTATTTCTTTGTAATATCCATATAGCCCTTATCAAGATCTCGTTGATTAAAAAAAAAAAAGAATATATGCTTGAAACTAAAATGTTTGCTTTTAAATAAAAATCAGAAGATAGTCTAAAGTTATAGGGAAATAGCTGAGGATCTCTAATCTTGATTTTATGCCATGTTACTAACAAAGGTGAAATATACATATAATATCCAGTTATAACAAAACTAAAAAGTAATGGGCACATTTATTTATATTTGCTGTGAATATATACATCTGCACAAGCTTAAATGATATAATTCAAAATATGTATCACAGATATAAATATGTATGACTATTGACCTAATATTCCAGTTTGAAGAATTTATCCTAAGAAGAAAATACAAATATATATACACACGTGTCCATTATACTATTGAGAGCTACTAAAAAAATATAAAGATAAATGTCTGCATGAGGATGTTTAAAAATAAATTATGGGTACAAGTAAAATGAAATATGCAATCTTAAAATTTGCTGGAGTTAGTTGTATTACTCACAGAAGCAAGTTTTAAAAGAAATTTAAAAGCTGATCCAGTTCCATTTACTTAGTCAGTAAAAATATGTATTGAATTCTGTTTTTTATAAGGCCAGAGGATAAGGAGCTCAGAGAGACAGGGCTTCTGCCTTCATTGAGCTCACATTTAACAGAGAGCCTCATCTACTGAATACACACACACAAACACATTAATATAAAATAAGGGAGTGACAGGAGGAATTCTGGAAGGATATTTACCTAAATCATTTTAATGGTAACCTTATGTGAGTGGAATTTCTGGTAATTTTCACTTTTGAAAAAATACTTCCAGTGGTATGTGGTATTTCCACAGTGAACACATATCATATTTATAACCTGAAATAAAATTTGTCATCTTGAAAACAATTTGGCAAACAAAATAGACTAACCTGTTATTAAAATTAGAGATAACTGCAGTTTGGTGTTAATTAATAAAAGAAGAAAGGTTAATGTACCTACATGTAAAAACTGCATAAGTAGATCCCAAAGCTCATACACACAAACAAAAAGATCAGCTCAATTTCTAATCTACATTTCCATTTCAACATTGTAAAAACTCACCAAAGATGAGCATAAACAATGGCATTCTTTAAAAGATACAAACACACATCAAAATGAATGGAATCTGTTATTTAAAATTCTATCATTTCTATAAGTACAAGTTATATAAAAATGAGAAATATTTGTCCTATTGTTTGGATTTTATTTCAAGGTGTGTGACTTGATCTTTTTGTGACTTTGTGTACGTATGTTTGTGTGTGTGTGTGTGTGTGTCTGCTTTAAGTAGTTTAAGTAGTTAGAGACACTGAATATTGAAGTAACTTCTAAAATGTTATGAACAAATCAAGGTCCATTTCACTGTGTAACAGTAAAACAGGAGTCATTTAAGTTGTTAAGAACTCTTAAATTCTCTCAATGATTCATAGATACTGTTCAGAACAAAGAAAACAATTAAAGGGCAGGGAAATACTGCAAGATAGGTTTACAAAGGAGGTATGAAATCAGAAACTAACTTCTTGTTGCTATAAAGGGCACAAACTATAATACCCCAATAGATTTGCTTTAGTAAATTAACTGTAGGATTCTGTCTAATTTTCTATAGACACAATCTAAGCCTCATTATGATTGTTCACCATGTGTTTGAGTAATGCAGGGTTGTGTATATTCCCACTGAGAAATCTATGTTTCACTAAGATTCACGTTGATTTCTACCCACTGATTGTATGCAAAGATTTTCATACAAATAAACTGATTTTTTTACTCTCTTTTCTCCCCTTATTTTGCCTTCTTATTGGTAAAACTCAAGAAGTTATTTCTGTTCTTTGAATAAAAATATTTTTGATGTTACATTTCAAAATAATAATAAAAACAAACATTAGGGAAAGTATTCTGAACACTGCAGGAAGCAAGAAATACTTGCTTAATCAGGCTGCATGGTAAAACCATGCATGGAATAAGATTTTTTTCATGTAAATTTGCCAGTTTTGTTTGACAAGTAATGGACTGGAGCAAGGGGTCGCCAATGGCACAGGGCCCAGATAATTAGATGCCATTACCTCTAATTCATTAAGACATTTTCAATTGTTTTCCCAAATAGGATCACTAAGCCCCTAGGGAAATGCATAACTAACATAGAGTAGATCCATCCCAGATCAAAGAAAGACCCTTCATTCCCCTCCTCCCTTTTCCAGACATTCTTTGGAGACATTGCTTACATGAAAATGGGCTAGGAAAAAAATGTTAATCAAATGTTAAACCTTTAGAAAAGTATTTTTGAAATGTTATTGGTTAGCAATTCCAGAATTTTCATGATTAACCCAACAGACACTGACATTTGCTGATGTGATCCTTTGTTGCCCATATTCTGAGGATATGGATTGGATTGGATTGCAATTGGATTGAATGACTCAGGCTCTTTCCATATTGTAGTTCCAGACCTCCTGAGATATTACAGTCCTTCCAATTCCTCAAAGAGGTAAGAAAACAGAAGCAACACACATTTTTACAAATGGGTCAGTTCTAGGCCCCACATTATATTAGGTCAGACAGTCACATGACTTGACATGTCTATTTTCAAAGGATGTAGGGAAATATGTCTAGTCCAGATAGAAGAAAACAAACAAGTCAGTGAGAAATTATCCTGTTTCTAAAATAAAAGAAAATTCATTAAAAATATTTCTTTAGGAAACAATGAAATAATAAATAAATTTAAAAACAACTTTCATCATTGTGAAATATAACTCTTGTTTTGAATTATAAAGTGCATGATTTTCCTTAGATTATGAAACTTACATCTTTCATTTTGTTCAGTTAATGTTCTGGGAAGAATTATTTTCAGGTAAAGATATGAAACACAGAACATTTCCTTTGAATTATCTTTTATATTGGCAGTGTTTAAACTGCAAAGGCACCATAGTAGTTAATTGTAATGAATCTCTGGATTTTCTGAAGCAACAGAGTGCCTACAGCTGAATGCATGCAGGTGTCCTTTGGGCATTAATAATAATTTTTACATATCTCATGTTCCATACGGAAAACAACTCCTAGATTTACTGGTTAAGGTATTCATAGCACTATAGAGATCTTATGATTTTGCACAGTTTATGTCTGATTATTTCTAATGGTAGAGTAGGTAATGACTTTAAAAAATTCACACTATAGGCTCTAAATTTCCTAGTGTTTAGTTTTATTGTACATAATTTTGCTTACTCTATCATTAAATCTATTTAAGTAATGAAGCAAAGCATTTTCTGAAGCATGGTGAGAAAGTAGTAGAATACATTTAAAAAAATGCATGACTGGGTATTTTGTATGTTTATGTGCTTCTTTAATGAAAACACTCAGATCAAAGTTAGATCACCTAAATGTTTAAAAGCAATTCCAAGCCAGATATTTAAACTGTTAATAAGGTTTAAAAGCGTGAAATTTTAAAATTTTCCTCTAATTCATGAGCTCAGTTTTCCTATAGAAATTAACACGTCATTTTTTTTTCTATTTCAATGAGTATATTTTGAAAACTATCTTGTGTAAACTATCATCATAGACCTCGAAAGAAGTAAAGTGTTGAATCAAACTTGGACCTTGCCTTTCAACTATCTTACATGTAGTAACAGAAATACTATATACACATCATAATCTACAACCTAAGGTAGAATCTGAGTATGATAAGAAGATGAAAAAAAGGAGTTATGAAAGGAAAGGAGAAAGATAAAGGAAAAACATTCAAGAGAAATTATAAATTTCAGATCATGGGGAAACAGAAATAATATAATCAGGAATATTAGAGGAAATATCTTTGATTAAAAAAAGAGGTCTGATATAATAAGATTAAGCAAATGAGACACAGAAACTGAAAATGTATTTAAAATGCACACTGCAATAAGATAAATGTTAGTATAAATCTTCTAAATTTAAGAAACCAAAGGGCTGGGTGATGAGAAAAAGGTATAACAATAGAAAATGAAATGGTGATGCTTAATGGTCAGAGATAGTAGAGACGTTTGACTATTGGCAAGGCCAAAATTGCTATTTGCATGGAAGCTGGCTGTGGTTTGAAATGTTCTGGAGGTTGTAAAAACAGACCATGGAACTGAGATGAGGTTTCTGTAAGCATTATATATTTCATTATCCCTATTCTTATCCTGACATCTAAACCTCCTTCTTCTTTGAGAATAGTTAGGAAGAACAAGAGTTTTAGAGTCAGACTAAAATCAAATTCTAGCTCTATCACAAATTAAAAGTATAATTTCGACATCTCTTTTTCTCAACCTAAAATTACTCTTAAATGAAAATGAGAATTCGTAATTTGCAGGCCTATTGTTAGGAGTAAGTGAAATAGTGTATGTGTGCAGGTAAGAACCAAAACCTATATAAGCACAAAGGAGAGCTAGCATAATTATTCATTCCCTTCTTCATATATTTGCATCAAGGTTTCCTTCCTTTTTAATTAATTAATTTATTTTTAATTATGGAAAGATGGTTATCTATAAAAGATATGCTGCTACCGGTTTTTGTTTTTGTTTTTTGCCTTTTAATAACTGCAGAAAAGAAAAAAAAAACAGATATGAAACAAAGTTCCTAGGTAGCATGTTTGGGACTTAAAAAAGGAGATGGGTTCAGAAGAAATACTCAGAGACAACAAGGATAATATTGTAAAAATCAAGGTCAGAGAATGAAACAAGGCATGAAGTAGGAGAAACACTGTCTGATACTCTGCAGACCTTGATGTTCAACCAGATGGAAGCATATATTGATGTTTGTTAGTAAATTGAGCAGTAAAACATTTAATATTAATTTCAGCCATGTGGATGGGTGATCATTTGATTAAAGATTTTTCTGAGTTTTAGGAAAGATACACTTCTCTAAAGTGGAGTGGGGTAAAACGTAGAAAATAATACTTAATGTACTTTATTTTTCAGAAGCTGTTTACTAGCCACTGAATACAACATAATATTCTTTACTATTAAAAAGGAAGTATGGCAGATATTTATATTTTTGTGTCCTTTTCTTTTTTAGCCTCAGTTTCTACATTTGTGAAAAACAAGGATAACACCCATTTTATGAGTTCTAAAAAATTCATAGTTGATTACACAAAGCATCTGGCAAACTACCTGAAATATATTAACCTCTTTAAACAGTGTTATCTTGTCTATGGCCATACCACCCTGAACGCGCCCGATCTCGTCTAAACAGTGTTATCTTTTATAATTCTCCCTGTTTTTCTTATTTAAGAAATGCATATTATGATTTCTTACCAGTTTATAAGAGTAAAATAGGATTTTATAATCTAAGATTATGAAACAAGTAAATAGATACAGTAACAGTATCTAGACCTGTTTGAGTACAATATTTATAATTTTTCCATATTATCATATTTATTTTCACTCCCCATATATTCTCTCAAAGTAGAGAGGAAACTATATATGATAGCATATTACTTAGAGAAATGACATGTGTTTTTACTTACTAATTATCAATTCAAAAATAAATTCAAGTAAGCTTCTGAATTTCTGTGGGTTTTTTTAAGTCTCATAAAATTATATAATAAATCATTTTACTAAGACATAGCAATTCTATAAATCTTGCTTTATGTGCAGTTTAATAAATTTCATGATTCTTTGTCACTTTTCTCTCTAGCGGTATCCAAGAACAGGAAAAAGTTAACGTATTTCACAGAATTTTCAGAGAAATTGCCTCACACATAGGACACATTGCATTTAACATCTTGCATGGCATCTGCCCTTCATTTTAGCTATGAAAAACTAAATGAAATGGTTATTAGTGTACAAATAGCGTTAGTAGAATGACTTGTTTCTTAATGTAGTTCTAGTATGAGTTGAAAGAAACCCAATTCTGGCAAAGAGTTTAAGGATTTGGAGGAATTTTTGTTTGCTTGCCATTCAGCTGAAATATTTTGATTCCACTTAACTAGGATTAGCAGCACTATATTGTTCTTTAAGTACGAAGCAAATCTATGGGGTTGTTTTGAAGTGAATGACTTACTTCCTAATTATCATAGGTAGTTAACTGATGAATAGAAGAAGAAATATTTCCATTTACCTGTTAATGAAAAATTTCTTTAAAATCTTTCTACTCATATCATGATATGCAGCCCCCAAATATTTACATTTAATCGATTCTTTCCCAAATATATCCAGATCCAACTTTTCCATTATCTCATAAATTCTAAGCCAAGTGAATTTTATTTAAGTTTGCATAGTCTTGGTAGAGGTAAAACTTAGTATATTTCAAAGTATCCACTGAAAATAGGAATATTACAAAAATGCTTTCTCTGCTAGAATCTTAGTGGAAAATGCAGGGAATCTTCAGGACATACTAATCAATAATGAGATGTTTTTTGATGGGAAATATACAAATATTTTTAGACAACTACTTATGAGTTAGACATGGTCTAAAATCTGACACAATTCTATTATATATTGCAAATAATTGATCTAATGCTGTTAAGAGATGTCTTACACACCATTAATGAACTTCTAAGTAGTACTGAGGTTTACTTAATCTTGGTATATCTAAAATGTTTGCTAGGATTAGATTTTAATAGAAACTTACTAAATTTCTTCTATTTTCTTCCTTGAGCCTCCAGTCTTTTGAGATTGTTTCTGAGTTGCCTTCAATCCTAGAAATCTTATTTGCTTTCTTTTTGCTAAGTACAGTTTTACTTCTGCCTAGCTTTGTACCACAAGGTGTACCTTTAATGTATTTAAATTTAAACTTCTCTTCTTGATGTGGAAGTGAAGTAGCAAGAATTCTGGAGGCTATGATCCGAAAGACAACAGCCAAACTAGCAGGAAGAGAAGTTGAGATAACAACAGCGAGCACACCAAAATGAGCATGCTGTTAAGACACGTGTCCCCAGTTTTATGAACATATTATGAAGCTGACAGATGCTATGATAAATTTGTATAAAGACATTGTCTGCAGCATAATTTTTTGTATTCCCTTTAAAGCTGTAAGAGTATGTGTCTGTGAGCAAATATGTATTAGCATACGTGCCATTCTGCCTGCCTCGCTTTCTTTCTTTGGGACCACAACATTCTGTTACCTTGGCATCCCACAGAATTAAGAAGTTTCGACACATTACTGATATTTGTAACACCTCTTCTTTTCCCCATAAAAATATGTGGCATTTTTTTGCTGTTCTTTTGGGAAAAGAAAAGTAAAACATACACTCACACCTGTGGACTCCTGTTCTTAGAACCTGACCTGATGTTGTGTGTCGACCCTTTAGGTACACACTCGGTGATGTCACAGAACTGACTGACAAAAGTTCATTTGTATTTTGTTAATTTAACAAAAGTAATGTTTGATGGTGTTTTCGCTAGGGCTTCAAATCTTTCCATTCTAATAAAAGTGAGAGGAAGCAGCCAAACTATTTCTAAGCTCTTTTCTTTAGAACAAATCTAGTCTAATGCATTCATTGTACTAGAATCCACTGCCCAAATCCTACAGAACATTCATGATTCACCATAAGGAAACCTAGACTCAGCTTTGCTGACTGTTAAATTTATCTTTACCAGACTCAACTCTTAGTGCTTTCTGCTAAGTCTTGATGAAGTAGCTAAATTAATCCCCCCAAGGACTGTTTAAATTGCCAGCTGAGCTCCTTGGAGCTTCTCACTAACAGGCATTATGTTCTGCATGAAGAAAATTTCGCTTTGCCTTTTATCAAACATCTTGCTTATCTGAATGTTGATATAAAACCCTATTCTGTTCTTCATGACATTCTAAAATGTCCTTTTAGAAATTATTTTTTAATCCCCTGGTTTAACATTTATATATATATATATATATATGTTTGTATGTATGTGTTCATTGTAAACGCACAGTATCCATATAAATATGTAAAGCATACAGGTACTTTATGGAAGTGTATATGAACCTTTAAATATATGGACCTTTAAAACAGAAACAGGGAGGCCTGGTTATGATGTTATGCTCCACCTAAATTCCTGAAAAACATTTCATAATGTGAGCCAAACTGCTTTGTATCCATCTTGCTTATTCTTTATTGGCATTTTATCAGCTTGATTCGATTTAACTATAGAAATGCTTGAACTTCCTGTGGAAATTAAATTAGTCAATTGAATTTTAGGCATAACAACACTTTTTGTATTTAGATAACTAATTAATAACCATGATTATTTTATTCCTTTTATATAACATTTGGTTTTAATTTAATTTTTTTCTTGTTTTAAATAGAAATACTCTAGAAACTTTTCTTAGTAAAGCCCAAGTATTTATTTTGTATGATACTGACTTTAAACACTTTCCACAAATAATTACAAAGAATATTTTCTATTAACTTGGCCTTAGTATATTAGAATATATTAAGACATTTTATGATATGCAGTTTTATGCAAAGGAATATTCTCATAGTGAAAGGTTTTAAGTACAGTGTGTAAAAGAAGTGTTTGTTTCTTTGTTTCTATGTTCATGGGGTCCCCACATTTTAATTTTATTTTGAGAAAATTTCTCCTAAAACAGAAGAGAGGAATATAGATGTTTCATTTCAATTTTTTTTTCAAATTTGGCATAAATATTAGAGTTACATGTTTAATATTAGCTTCCTTAAACTTAAGTCTGCATGATAGATAACGCATTTGATGAGTAACATTAAGAGATGTAAGAAATCTTGCTAAAGTAAATGCAAGCAGCTCATTGCAGAATAAGCTTTTAAGAGCTGGAAAATGCAATAGGCATGAATAAATAGAAAAAAATTATCATCTCACAAAACATAACTATTCTTGTGATCAGAAGCAATCCCAAAATGACTGTGGTTTTGATTTATTTTGATAATTGGCTATGCCCACAACAGCTAATTAAGCAAGTATACAGAAATATTGTAATTTGCTACAGGTGGTAGTAATCGTCATAGATGATTAGAAAATTTTATCTTCTAGTCCCTGAAATGTAGCAAATATTAAATCTATCTTTGATTTTGATAACCTAGTTAATTCATTTTAGTTAGCTCATTGGTGTGTTTTAGTATCAAGAGAAAACAGCTAGATTCTATTGCATCTCCAACAACTTTACCCAAATTTAAAGTATGTAAATTCCTATCTTTGGTCAGACATGCTATGTCTATTTAATGCACTCTTAACTAACCATAAAGTAAAAATGGGAGTCTCCTTCTAAAGACTGTATGTCTCAAAAATGAAAACAGGTTCAGAAATATCCTAGATAGCCAGACATGCTGAGTGGGTGTCTGCAAATGGAGGCCCATGGAATTTAGAGCGAGATCATTTGATTAATGTGAATTCTGAGTATAATTTGAAGACATGGTGTCTGCAGGCAGAACTGAGGATCTTGAGGGGATGTTATTCCAGAATTCTCAAAGACACATGGTAGCATATATTTATGACACTAGCAATCCTTGGTTACTAGAGTCTGAAAGGAAGCGCATAGGAAGTTCTAATTCAGGCATATTGATGTTTTCATGTATCTGCCACCTTCTATTCACAGTATAAACCAGACAAGGTGGTTCATACTTCCAACAAGTCAGTATAAACCCAGAATGGGCACCTGGGTAACAAAGACCCCAGACAGGCAGATAGATCTTGTAATGACATAATCTGATATAAAGTAGCAAAACCAAAAGCTCTAAAGTTTGAATATAAAAACATAGTTGCTCAAAGTCATATATTAGTCTAGACAGACTTTGGTGTTTAGGTAGTTTATAAGAATAAAAGGAAAACAAAGATATGCAAAAGTATTGAAAAACAAAACAAAACTTCTCTATTGGATTCTATGTTCCATAGATATTAACAAAAAATGTCCCATTTTCTAGTGTGAATGAATCACCTCCAAAAGAACCCAGTGTCGAGCTGCAAATAGAATTCAGTTCTTGACTATGATTGAGAGCATTTGTTGAATTTGGGTTAGATGTGCATGGGCTAGGTGTCTCTTGGCAAAAGTTCTGATGCTATTCGCTTGTCCTCTAGATCCCGGCATTGTCAAGTCATTTCAGCAACCCTTCACTTACCTTCAAACTGTTTTGTCTTCCTTGGGGCATCAACTTGGAGCTAGAGAACCCAGGGATACTCGTTATTTACAAGTGCCAATTTCAGTAGAAGAGGGCTGAAAACTGGGTTCTATAAGTACATGCCTTCTTTTAAAAAATTCTGTTTGAGTGTTAATTTCCCATTTAATTCAAAATTCCATTGATTCTATTTGTCTTCCCTTTTAGACTTTAATTCTAGGATGTTATACTTCCTCACAAATAATAGAGCAAGACACATAGTTATTTGTTCTATTACCTATAGTAACCCAAAGGTTTACATTTTAGAATCCTTTCTAAAAACTAACTAGATTTAACCACAAACATAGAAAGAAAAAAAGAGAAAGACTATAACATAAAGAGAAAGAAATCATAATTTGTTATCCAAATTGTTTATTTTCAGACTGAGAGTCAAGTTATATTTTTTATTCATATATATATGTATGTATACATCATGAGCAGCATAATTTAATCTTATTTTAAATTGTTGGTGCTTGGAAAAGAACAACTGGAAAAAAAAAGACTGTGAAATTTTCAGTGAATTCCAATTACTTATGGCTTAGCAGCAGTAATTGAAAAGCTAATTTGTTTAGTAATGAACTTTATCTGCAGAGAGAAAAGACAACAAGACCATTACTGAATTCATCAGCAATGACTTAACTGTAGTTTTGAGGGAGGGGAAAGGAGGAGAATAGACTCTGTCTATACCATTATTCATAGTCATTAATATTAATCATGTTTTGCTTTTTCTAAAGCTATGGTACAGACAGTGATTTAGAGGTTAAGAAAATGGTGATGATAGTAATATTGCCTGTTGTAGAACAAATATCCAACAATTTTCTAAGCAAATAATCTGTTCAGGGTCTTGTCCTAAGAAACTTCTCTTAGAGATACCAAGGCAAGAAATACACAATCCCAGCATTCAACCAGATTTTGTTCTAATGACATCAATAGATTTGAATATAAATATTTGCATAAAAGGAAGAATGGGATTGTAAATAAGATACAAAATTTTAGTAGTGTAATGAGGATAAAAAACATAATTGATCTTAGACAGGGCCTCACCCAAGGGACAGTTGCCAATGTCTGGAAACCTTTTTGTTTGTCACAACTAGAAGAATGAATTCTGCATCTAGTGAATAGACCAAAGATACTACTAAAGATTTTACAACCTAGAACAATCCCCCAACAACAAAGAATGATCTAGCCCAAATTTTCAAATATATCAATATTGAGTAATTCTGGAAAAAGGAAAATTCCCAGTAGAAGGTGGAATGCTTGCAAAAGCAAGGCATGGGCAGTTTGAGAAATCCCCGAGCAGAAGTCCTTCTGCCCACCTGTGCCTGCCTATGCAGTTGCTTCTCTTCACCAACTCTCTCCTCTGCAGGGCAGCAGCTTTCCTGCCTTCCCATGACCTGTACCATGCTGGGACTTCTCTTCACTGGCCTCCCTCAGCAGAGGCTGCTCTCCTCAAGGCCACCATCCTGCACTATGCAGGCCACTTTGGGGCAGCCCTTCTTGCCCACTGTGTCTATACAAATGTCCTTTATTCTTCTATACCTTTCCCCAATAAGCCTGCCCTTTTAAATGCACCTCTCTCTCTTTCTCTCGCTCTCTCTCTATATATATATATGAAAGAAATCATATGAAAATATTTGAAATCATATGAAAATATGAAAGAAACATATATACATATATGAAATAAATCCCAGGTATTCTAGTTTTTATGATGTATAGATTACATTAAGGATAGATATATTGCTTATGGTAAGGTCAGTGAAAACTGGAAAAAAGATTTTATGACCAGATGTGGACAAAGTTAAATGTCACATGAAAACATTTCCAATTTAGGTTGTTGGTCTGTTTATCACCTAATACAAATGCTTCCTATTTGATATAATAGAATTTTTCAAACAGTATTATTTCAGGTTTTAAGTAAACCTCAATATTTTCAAGCATTTCTTCCCTCTTAGTGTAAAGAATTAACAGATTATTTGGAAACAGTCAAATAATTACTTGGAAAAATGTACTTAATATTTGCCAGTTTCCTTCAAACTTATTTACAAAGAATGGGAGATTGTTTTCCACAGATAAGTGCCAGAAGTCTAGCTTAAGCCTTTCATGATTCTGGCATGACTTTCCTCCATTAAATATTTAATTATTTTATGCCATTTTCTCATTATTTTAATTGCACATAAGTGGTGTATAATATCTATACAAGACTAACTTGTTCTGTTGCTTAACCTCAAAAAGAATCAAGATAAAATGTAGTTTCTTCTTTTACATTCAATTAACTTTTTAGAAAGTTTTCCTACATCTGCCTTAGTAAAATTATTTGTTTATAATTATCTGTATGTGTCAGGTTATGATAAACATAATCTCTGATCTCGTAAATTCAGCGAAACTTTCTATCAAATAATACACTCTTCTTAAAAGATTTTGACCTGTAATTATAGAATTATATGTGTGTATATGATACATAACATATTTAGGGATTCTTTATATGCTCTGTATTAACTTTCAAAAACCAAAATAATTTTTATTAACTACAGCTATACACTGGATTTAGGATATACTTATTTCATTTTGAACATTTGATCTTGTGCATAATGTTAAATCTGAATTATTTTTCATCTAAAATTGAAGTGTTGAAATAATCCACTTTTTAAATGAGATTGCAAGATCTGAATTTGACCTAAAACAATGTGCCCTATACTCTATAAATACAGTGATAAATAACAAAAAGCAAATAGATTTTATGTGATAACTTTTCTGTTGTTAAGACTGCTTTTTTAATATACATTTGAATAATAGTGTACATTATTTTCCTTTGAAATTTCTCCCTTTTCTTCTGTACAAGACTAACTAGTTCTGTGGCTTAACCTCTAAAAGAATCAAGATAAGATATCTAGTTTGTTATTTTACATTCAATTAATTTTTGCATAGGAAGCGTGGCTAGCTCAATGCTTAGTATGCTGGCAAGCATTCAGAAAAAGCTTTTATAGAATAAGTACTTTTTATGTTTATTAAACATCTATTATTAATAGTGTGGAAGAAATATTTCTAACAATGTTTCTAAAAATATTTTTGTATACTGATGTTAATGTTCTCAATAATAGTAATGATAATTAAATTCTAAACCTAATAATCGCCAGATTTTTGTAACCCATCCCTCAGTTTTTCCTGTTATTTCAATTTCTTTGTCCTCTTCACAGTAAGCCAAGAGTTGCTCTCAGTAGGGTCTCCCTGGTGGCACAGCAAGTTGAGCCACATTGTGAAGCATCTGTGACACAGCAGTGCGAGTAGATTCCTAGCAAGGGAGGGGACGTGTAGTAGCAGGCCTTTCTGGCCTCGCCCCCTGCTCCCCTCAGTACCCCACAATGTCTCTGGTGAATCCTCTCACCCCCCACAACTCTGGCCTGTACCCCAGTTCTTGCATGTCTAGAGAAATAGATCTTTTTTTTTTTTTTAAAGATTTATTTATTTATGCATACAAGAGCTGGGGTACAGGCCAGAGGTGCGGGGGGTGGGGTGTGAGAGAATCCACCAGACAGAGTGGGGAGCAGAACAGGCAGATCAATGATATACACTGCTGAGGGGAGCAGCAGGCACAGCAGGAGAGGTCTGCTACGCCACGTGGGTCCCCTCCCTGGCGGCAGCAGGGATTAAACTCGTGCTGCAGTGGCTGCAGTTTTCTTCATAGTGTGTTGCTTAACACACTGTGCCCCCAGGGAGGCCCTAAACAACATACTTTTAAAATGTATGTAACATACTTTTAAAATATAAAGTATTTTAAAAAAATATTTAATTATGCATATAAGAACTGGGGTACATGCCAGAAGTGTGGTGGGTTAGAGGATTCACCAGAGACAGTGTGGGGAACAGAACAGGCAGATTAACTGAAACACACTGCTGAGGGGAGCACCGGGCGATGCAGGAGGAGTCTGCCATGTGGGTCGCCTCCCTGGCAGGGGATCGAACTCCTGCTGTAATGACTGCTGATGCTTCATAGTGTGGTGCTTAACCCCTTGTGCCACAAGAAAGCCCCCTGGACTATTAAAGTCTTACTGCTCAGTGCCTTTTCAAAAATTCAGAGAAACATCTGATGTTATAAACTCATCATCTAAGTCTCATTTACCTACTGGTAATGCTATTCCAGAACTCTTCAGGTTTGTAAAACTCTCCCACCATTTCCCTGCCCATTACTTCAACATCCATTCTGTAATCTTGCCATCTGTTTCGCTGAAATGGCAGACCCAGAGGGCAGGGAGCATATCTCATCTGAGCAATGCTGTATGTAAGTGTGGATCCTCTGTCAGCATTTAAAAAATAATAGAACTTCAAATAGGGTTGATTTAAGCCTCCCTAGTCAGCAGTTAGTCTTGGTGACATGAATCACTCTTTCAAATGGTAATTTGCACCTGTTACCTTCATCCACAGGTTGGAAAATGCTTACACCTTAATTAATTACACCCTTGCAATGTGGGAGATTGTATCCTCGACTCTGAGACAGGGAGACAAGCATATGGAATCAAGAGCTTTTCTGATATTTCAAAGCAGATTTTTGGAGAAGAAAATTAGAATTCAGGTCACTTTTTCACTGAGTGATCTATGAGATTCTTTAGGAATCTGTGTCTCTTGTGCCAAAAACCATGGTGATGGCACCCCTTCCAGTCAGAGGTACTTGTCCTTGGCTTATTCTGGAGCATCAATTCAACATGACTTCAGAGAACATCTATGCTTCCTAATAACACTTTCGCTCTCCACTCCTGCAGTGGTTGATGTCATTCAGTGAACCAAAGAGCAGGTGGCTTGCAAATTACTTTTAGGTGAACATGGAATTAGAATATAATTCCCCAAATGGCAGTGCCACCATGTAATTAAGCTACAACTAAGTGATGAGTATCTGTCATCAGATAATCACTTAATAGAGGAAAATGGGAGGCAGTGTATTATTTTTAAAGTGTGTCTTCTTTAAATTTCTTTGAAAATATAGAAGGGTTTTTCTTGCCATACAAATGATCGGTTTGTGTGTATTATTTTTGGCATATTAAGTAAAATGTTGATGATAGTGATGTGTTTCTTTATCATACATTATCATATATCATGAGAGTTTCATAAGAATTGTAAGTGGACTTTCACCTTTAATTTTTCACTGTTAGGAAAGATGTTGTCTGTATTTTTAAGGTTTTTGTTCTTTAAAGTTGAAAAAAAAAACTTAGTAGGTGTTAAGTATAAGGTATTTTCAATAATGTGTTTAATTTCAATAGTGTTTTAACTATTTGAATTTTTATTTTAATTAATATAATTCATTAAACAGTATTTAGCTCACTATTATTTGACTTTTCTCACTGAACACAGTGGAAAAACACAAAAGACTCTGAAGCTTATGTTTTTAAATGTAAATTGTCAATTCTGTTAAACTGCAAAAAAGAAAATTAGAGAGTAAACTATGTAATAGCTATTTCTTCATTAAAATATTTATAATTAGTTCTGTATAAGACACTCTAATTTACTAGTAACTGAATTAGTAAACATTTAAAATTCTATAACTCAGTAACATCCTTACCTCTTCAATATTTTCCTCATTATTTTAAATTAACTTTATTTAATCTTTAGTAAACTATGTCATTTTCTTTGTTTTCCCAATCCCATTTCTGCCCCATTCCATGCCCTGTTCTCTATTCTTGAAAACTTTGCTTGATGTCTCTGAAACTCAGTTTCTTTAGCTGGTGTTGGGGACAGCTATATAAGCTAACAATTTTGTGTGAATTTAAGTCAATAGTATTTGGAAATAATTTCACTCAGTTATTGACAGCTTCTAGTTAAACAGTGATTATTTGCTCACTGTTTTGCTATTACTAGCACTAATGATTCAGCATAGATATGACAGGATCTCCCAGATGGGGATTTCCCTGGCTGGACTGTAATGTTATGCTCCTATTGCAGTTCTAGCCCAGTTCAATGTCATTGCTTTCCTATAATAATTACTGAGCACCTTAAAAGAACATGTGTTCTTCATCTCTGTATATTCAATGATTAAAATAGTCAGGTGTCTAAATAGTGACCAATTAAATGATTAATGAAATGTTCTGAAATATAAACCTATAGCTGACACTAGCAGACAATAATTCACGTTCTCCTATTGAACACAATCAATCTGGTTTATCTATTGCTTGTTTTCCTAAAACAAACTGGAGAATGCACTAGAGAGAGTATTTAGGCAGCTCTCATTTGTCCTACCACTTTCCCACTGTGGCACCAGCATTTGAAGTGTCAATTTTGCTTAATTTGGAGAAAACTCAGATGAACTATACTGTTATGGTAGTATGTTGATAACAGACAATGACTCATCAGACAGGTAGATGATGGATGACATGTGTGTTTCCTGGCTGGTGATCAGAGTTCATTGACAGAGGGAAATGACAACAACCGATTTTCTGAATTCAGGCAGGCAGGTAAATGGATTTGATAATGTCTGGTAGCAGATGGTTGGGGCCCAGGCCAAGACTTCTGAGAACAAGCCTGACCTGCAATTCAAGAAGTATAACCGAAACAGAGATTTAGTTTGAGAGAAAAAATTACAAGACATCAAATAAAAAGATATTTTCCAGAATTTAACCAAGCTAGTCGACCTTGAGGAAAATTTAGAGTAAATTGAGTAAGTCATTCTAGATCAAACTTTGTCATTTATCAGTAGAAAATGAACTTAACTTTTTGAAAATATTGCTCTATATGCTTAGTTTCTGTTATAATGTTATAATTATTATTTGTGTTATTCATAAATCTAAGCATTTATTAAGATACAATATTAGAGTCATCAAGTAAGAAATAAAAATTGCCAGTATTGTTTCTTCTTTATGAATGCTCTAAAGCTTAAACATAAGTCAAATAAACACAAAGCTAGCTGGGGGACTATTTGAGATGGATTAATAATAGAGAGTTAATTTGTATCTTATTATTCATTATAATTTTAATCATATTTATGGCCATGAATCTCAAAAATGCATTGTTTTCTGCAGTCAGACAGTATAAATGTGTCAAAAATTTTTATATATTCTTTTGAGACTTGATATACTAATCAGAAATTTTTTGTGTGAGATTAATCCATGTTGATATGGGCAAATATGGTTCATTGACTTTCAAATGTATATTGCATGTCATTGAAGGTCTACATGAGAGTTTATTTAGAAATTTTTCTGTTGTAATTCAAATTATTTTAATTCTTTGTCATCACTAACAATGCTTCTATTTTAGTCTTAAGCAATATTCTGTGGCCTATGTATTTTAAGATCCCAGTTCCACCACAAATCTATTAAACCTTGTAAAACTACTGTTTCTCTAAGTTAAAGACTCTTTGTGAATAATATAGGGAGAATCACAGTAACTTACTACATAAGAGTATGTGAAGAAAATTAAATAATACATAGCAGGTAATTAGATTAGAACTGGCCCGTAAGTGCAGAACAAATATAAACTATCATTACTGTTTTCCCCAAAGCAATTAAATGATTTTGAAGTGAATCATTGATCCTAAAGGTCAGACGATAATGACCTTTAAATTCAGTGTGGCTTGAAATATCAAAATCATAAATTTAATTTGACATTTTTCTTTAGTATTTTAGAGTTCACTATACTCTTGTGAAAGTATGAGGATACTTGAGATTTCATCACAGTTTCAAGCACCATACTATATGAAATCTATAGCTTCTGAAGACAAAAGCCATTTAAAGGACCTTTCTCCTCAAGGCACATGTCTTGAAGTAGGATGGTCTGTGAACCATGGTTTTTAGTTTTGATGTCTCTTTTCTCCAGTAACCATTTCAAAACCTTAATACCCTCTGTTTACTTAACCTATTCTTATCTCTAGAGCAATTTAAAAGAATTCCTTGACTCTCCACATTCCAACTTTGTCAGAAGAGCAATTGAAAAGTTTACTTTTTTCTAAACATTTGTCAGTTGGTATGTGTGCGCTGGCACACTCTGTAACTTAAAAAAATCAACCTTATTTCCTCTTAAGTGGGCAAATTATAAGCAAGTCAAATGACTATATCCTTTCAACTGGATAAGTAAATATCATGAATATGAGGACTGCTGAGCATTGCAGACTAAAGTCCTCTAATTTAGAATCTGCACTAAGTTTAAAGGTTATAAACTCAGAAATATGCAAGGATTCAGAAAGTATTTTTGGGTTTATATGTTACCTTATGTATTAGGAAAGCAAAAGTATAGCTTACATATTTTGCTTGTTCTTTAAATAAAGCAACTTTGTTAAGATATAATTTCCATAATTAACATACAATGACATGAACACATTCTGTCATTACAGACACAAATAATTTGTGTCATTACAGACACAAATAACTTTGGGATGTGTTGACATGTATGTTTGTTTATCATAGTTAACATATAGGATATTTCCATCACCTTAGGAAATTTCCCTGTGATTCATTGCAGGACCCTCTTCCCCATACTCCCTATTCCTCCCTGAAGCATCTTACAAATCACGGCTGTGATTTTTTTTATTTTTAAGATTTATTTTATGCATATAAGAACTAGGGTACAGACCAGAGACGTTGGGGGGAAGCTGAGAGGATTCGCTAGAGATCGAGTAGGGAGCACAACAGGCAGACTTACTGAAGTACACTGCTGAGGGAAGCAGCAGAAGAGGTAGGAGAGGTCTGCTGTGCCATGTGGGTCAGCTCCCTGGCCTGGGATTGAACTCCTGCTGTAGTGGCTGTGGATGCTTCATAATGCGGTGCTCAACCCCTTGCGCCATCAGAGAGGCCCCTCAGTGCTGTGATTTTTATTACCATTTATTATTAGTTTTGTCTGATCTAGAACTTCGTATAAATAGAAGCATTTGCTATAAACTTCTGTTATTTTAATCAATAGTGTATAACTTTTATGAGAAAGAGAATGCTTTTTGTTTTTTGCTAGAAAATTATATTTACTTAAATGTTGCACATGTGCAATGATTTAAATCCACTTTAGCTCTAATCTCCTTAGTATATTAAGTTAGTTTATATAAATTATAGTTTCGCTTGAATTCAGGGAGCATATCAGAAACAGGAAATATTTCTTGACTTCAGTTTAGGTTAGCCAAACTAAGATGAGGCAACAGTGTAGTCATCCAGCGATTCATTAGGTAGGACTTTATTCATCAAACGCTCAATCATCTTCAATATTTAGTAATTTTCTCAGAATTTGGATCATTTGTGGTAAAATTCTGTCATTACAGACACAAATTGCCCAGATAAATAGCCTCTGAGGTACTTTATTGGTTTGGAAACTAAAAGTTGAATTAAGAAAACCCAAGTTATATACCACTTATACCGAAAGATGTTTTCTTGAGTAGACATACAAATGACACATGTGAGGAAAAATACCTGACAAGAAAATTACATGGAGATATAGCCTTGGGGGAACAGGTGGGGAAATTTTTCTCAACTTTCTGAGAAAGAAAGCTTTTACGTGATTTTTGATAATGTTCCGTTCTTATTTAACAGTGCTTCCTTGATAATATTCACCATTAAACTTCAAATTCTGTAATGCTAAACAAGCTTAGATTAACAACTCTAGAGATTTGTGTTTGCTCATCCATTTATGAGACTTAGGATGGAATTTTTATACCTCAGCGCTGCTAAAAGAGGGTATATAGAAGGCTTCCCTGGTGGACTAAGGGTTATGTCTGAGAGAGCTGTTACTGCTATCGCCTGAGGCTGATCCGTGACCAGGGAATTGACCCACATAAACCAGCAGAGTGCTCCTGTCTCATCCACTGCTCCCCTCAGCAGTGTATTTCACTAGATCTTCCTTGTCTGCAACCCATTCTGCCTCTGGTGAATCCTCTCTCTCCTCACACCTGGCCTATACCCTATGCTAAATTATTAAATAAGTAAATCTCAAAAAATAAATAAAGGAGGATAAAACATACATTTTATTCAGAACTTAGTTTCTTCACAGGGGAATTTACCTCATGTATGGTACTAGCAATGACTATTAGAATTGTTGGCTTGTTTTTTTCTGGGAATACTTGATGAGTGATGAAAAAGTTTTAATGGAGCTTATGTAAATATTCAAATGCACATACCTTATTTTTCTTTGCCTTTTTCTTTTACTCAACACATTTTAAAGAGTTTGCTCTTTGTTTAACATGCTGAAATACATCACTTCTAATTATCATTGCTCCAATTTCCAGCCTCACAACTGAAAATCTTATCAGGAATCTGGAGGGCTGGAAGTCATGGAGTTACAGGAAAAATCATGAAGGAGCACATGAAGGTCTGGCTGGCCAGACCCTGCACTGAGCAGTCCTAAAAGAAAGGAATTGACTCCAGCAAACTCTTGCTTCAGTTGAAAGTGCTTTGCCAGACCCAGTCACTAGGGCAGTGCAATTTCTCTGAAACAAGCTGTTTCACTTTGCTTATGTAGCTTTTTAGCCAATCAATGATCATTTTCATGTTGAAAATGTAAATATGTCACTCTGATTTGAACTATTTTTAAACTATATTCTACTTTGTTAAAGCACATTTTGACAGTTCTAAATAATAAATAAAAGCTAAGGGTATTAAAAAATCAAGAATAAAAAGGCTTTCTGTTCTTGAAACTGAGTATCTTTTCCTCCAAGAGAGCTGTGTGCATCAGGGGACAAACGGTAGCAATGGGAGCAGGAAAGTTAATCAAAAAGGTAATCATGTGAATCCAGGCAGCATTCCCTCTGCAACTAGATACTAGTGTTTCTGATCAACAGAGTGTTTTGTGAGTTAGGGCACTAAGGTTTCCATCTGCTGAGTGTGCAGCCTCTCTCAGCAATGAATAAATGATGTCAGCCCCCAATCATTCAGATCAGGTTATTTGAATATGTGCAAGTGCTTCAAGATTTGATTTTTACTAACATGTTTGAGTAATTATAATTTTTTTGGGGGGTTTGTTGTTTTTTGGTTTGGGGGTTTTATTTTAGAAAAAAACAAAGGAGAATAAAGCCCAAAAAGTGGTTTCATAAGTAATCACCAAATTATTGGGGTAACAGCAATTAATCAGATATTCTCATTGCAAAGTCTTGTTCCCAACAGAAGTACCTAGGTTGTTTATCTTTGCATGTTGTATTGATGATTGTTAATTACATTGACAGGGAAAGTATTTGACTTTTTGATTAATGATTTTGATATTTTTATCATGAATAATACTTATGAATAGTTAGTGCAGGTTATTTCAAGTAAAGAGAGACTTGTAAATTAACTCCTAGCTTATTTTCTTTGGGTAAATATGCTATGCATTGTGGAAGAAAAATATATAGATGTTGATTTCAAGAAGTCTACTCTTTGGGGGAAGAAAACTACACAAGAAATAAATGTGATTTTCAGCAAAGTGTAATAACTGCCATAAGAAAAGTACAGCTAATATTCCATGATGGATAACAGGAAAAAGATATTGCTTTCAGCAAAATAATGCACATAAAAGCAGTGCAAAATGTCTGGCTTAAAGTAGTGAGTGACTTGTATTGTCTTTATGGTAAAGGATTAAACAAGTTTTCACAGGGTAAAAGGAATTCATTCCCCAAGTAGAATTTGGATACAGTGAGAAAGAACCTTCTACTAGGGAGGGCCAACTTGTAAAGATGAACAAAGTTGAAAAACTACTAAACATGTGTCAACTGATATTACCATTGAATGATCACAGCACACACAAAATAATTGGCAAGGTGAAGTGGCAAGGTTTTGTATGTCACTTTAAGACAACCTGATTTTAACTTATATGTTATGCATTTTTCAGTTTTAGGTAAACTAATATGACACTAACAGACAGACTCAAGTGGATCAAAGAAATACACGATGATAAGTCTTATTATGTCTTTGTAACATGATTTTTCCATAATGAAGGCTCAAACAATATAAACAGAGTAGCAGTATTTAAGCAGAATCACTAATGAGAAAGATAGTAAAAAAAAAAATGAAATGTACAAAATGTTATAGGTGATGATAAAAAAACAGTAAAATATTAAAAATACAACATGTGATAGGTGATGTGATGATAAGACAAAAGAAAGGGTGATTTTCAAGATTTTTTTGGAATTTTGATAATCATCAAAATATTTATAAACATAGAATCAAGGTATGACTTATGAAAGCCTTTTATGTGTTTAATTTTAGTCATAATATTGAGGTTCTGAAATTATATTAGCATAGAAACAGGACCAAGACAGTGAGAAAATGACCAAGACAATTAGATAATAAGAAAATTAAGGATAATAAGACATAGGATCTAAGACAAAAATAAATTTAGAAATACAGTTATACCAACCATCTGCATGGAATTGATGTTTAAATCCATGGCATTGCTGAAAATATTATAGAGAAGAGCAGAGAAAATATTGTATAACAATTTTATGTAGAACTTATAAGTGGAGATGAGGCAGTGGATGTAAGAACTCAAATCAAAATACAGCAGAAAGGAAATCCAACAAAGTTCAACAGCCTAGATTATACCTGTCTCACAATTTTCAGAAAATTAAGGCATGGCAAGGCCCAAGGCTAATAAACTAAAAAATTAAATACTTGTCAACTTTCAAGAGAACAACTTTGGCATGATAAAAGCATAGGTCATCAACGCACTATGAAGCAAACCACAGCCACTGCAGCACGAGTGTGATCCCTGCTGCTGGCCAGGGAGGGGACCCACATGGTGCGGCAGACCTCTCCTGCTGTGCCCGCTGCTCCCCTCAGCAGTGTGCTTCCATTTATCTGCCTGTTCTGCTCCCTGCTCTCTGTGGTGAATCCTCTCACCCCCCCACACCTCTGGCCTGTAACCCAGCTCTTGTATGCATAAATAAATAAATCTTTAAAAAAAAAAGTATAGGTCATAATATAAAGAGATAAAACTTTAATGGGAGGTTAAAAAATGGAGATTTGTTAAATGCAGTTGCATTATCTAAGGATGCCAATGATAAGTCTAAGGAGAAATGGCCAATCCAAATGGAACTCATGTCTGAAAGAAGCACTCTCCTTAATAAACAGTTTCTGCCAATGTAAATAAAGATATATGAATGTAAGTAAATAGAAGTGTTACTTGTCATTCAGATAAAATAATGAGAGGGTTCAAATATGTAACAGAGTCCTTGTGTTGGGCAGCAGCAAGAGATTAGCAAATTGTGTAGAAGGCCAGATATCCTTACCATTAACAAAGTAAATTCCAGAATTGTTGTCCAAGGCTATGCAGAGAAAAGCAAAACATGATAAATTTATAGGTATACATTTTACTATTATATATTTCCTACATCAATGTAATGCTATTAGCAAATACTCTATTAGCAAATAGTGCTAATTATTGGTAATTTTCATCTTATATAATTAGAGATTCTGCAACAAAAACATGTATTATGTCATCTTTCCCCTTCCATTTCCTTTCTTTACTTAACGATCAGTAGTGAAAATTAATTAAAAAGACTGATAAGGCACTGGTTTTAAACTTTGTTGATTGACATTTCTGTTTCTTTATGCTAGGTGTTCAACGCCTCAATTTTATGTATTTTATTTGGATTAAAAAATAGTATTATTTTAACAAGGATAATAGATTAAAACCATACTTATACCAACCTCATTTATTCATATATACTAAATGACGTAACAATAAAAATTTAGTGTGTTAATAATTTGGTGTTTTAACAAACAATAGCAGCAAAAATATCTAGTATGCTATTTTATATACTTGAATAATTTTTGGGAAAATAAATATTATAATATCTGTTGTAGCTTGCTTTACCATTTTTTCATAAAGTTAATTACTTATACATAACCGTCAGTGTTCCAGAGCTAAAATGCAAATGAACGTAAGAAACTTGGTGACATTTTGGTATCTCTGTCCTTTTCCTGAGGTTTGCCATTAGGCATCAAGGTTTGAGAATCTCTCTTAAAAATTGTTTTATTTTAGCTTTCACTTCTTTTGTCTCTTGTAGAGTCTAGAAGAAATCATGAATGACCAACTATATTTTTCAGGGGTAAGCCAGCCTGGAAATAAATGCCTTGCAATTTCTAGGCATTTAATAAATTTATTCTAGCACAAGATAACACAAAGGAATTACCATTACTTTAAAAAAGAAAATCCATTTGAGCTTTAGAGTCTGGTTTCTTGCTTCTTAATTCTGAAATTTCTCTCCAACTGGAATCTCTGAATATCTTACTTTTTGTTAAAACTTAGACTGCTGCTTATTTTTTATCTCCTATATTTTACTGCAGTTTTTGTTTCCAGATTACTCTAAAACTGTTTCATGGTTTGTATTTTGATTGTAAACATCTTATAATACCAGATTCAAGAAAGGAACAGTAGTAGTGTGTATATGTGTTTGTGTTTGTGTGTGTCCAGAGGACACTACCAAGTTCAGGGACACTCTCATCTTTGAAGAGAACATAACATAAAGGTTCTAGAACAAACAAATTAAGTATTTCACGAAACATTCAGACTATTACATTCTGTCTGTCAGAAGTCACGGTATGATGAGCAAAATAGGATATGCAAATGATGATAACATATTTAGAACCTTGTTAACTATCCCTGATTTGCTATAGTTTGGTATGATTATATGTTAGTCAAGCATTTCTGTTGAAATCCTCAGTGCCAAGTCATAATGCTTTCTAGATGCTCAGTTATTGCAATACATTCTCCCTATAGGTGTGGAAACCAAAATTACACCATCTATATCCTTACATTAAATTCAATAATGAGTATTACAAAAACTGCCTTTTGAGGAAAATTTTGAAAAAGCAGTATGAATAGCCCTTTCGTTGCATTGTATTTGTTTTGCCTAAAATTGTAGGACTGCATGGCAGTTTTTTCATGATGCAAAAATAACAACAATTTACCTGCAAAATTTTTGGAGAGGTAGCTGGTGTCAAATTTCAATAGCGTCCTCAAGAGGGCACTGCCACCTGTTTTATATAATTTATAATTTGTATCCTTTTATAGATAAGACCCCTTGCAGTACTAAAGAATTATTTTAGTCGATTTCTATATGAAGTGCAGTTCTAAATTCTTTATATCACACACCTTACTACTACCTGTAACAACTGCCACCTTTCTATTGCTACATACATGAGTTGACTTGTACATTAGTAAGTCAGCAACTTTTGCCTGGTTTTATCAGTAACATTTTATAAATTGCCCCACCCATCAAGACAGCTCACACTATTTAAAACCACAGTTATGAATTAATCAAATAGTATTTTTGAGTGCCTTCCTTATGCTTCCTTATGCTTCCTTATGCTTCCTTGTTATCAGTAAAATGTATATGTATACCTACTATAGTTTTGGCTATTAGATTTGGGGCTTACCTAGGACAAATAATTCAGTGTAGATTTGCTTAATGCTTTTCTATTTTTTCCAATATCCCCATTTAATCTTGATTTCCCCACTTTATAATTAATATAGCTTATAAATGATTTCACTTTCCATGAAATGCACATTCCATATTTGATGCTGGAATCAGTCTTCTGTTTAAATAGCAGCTCCATTATTTAAGAATGTGAATATGTACAAATAGCATCTTCCTTATGCTAATATATAATTAAACTAGCTTAATTCATAGTATACATTTCAAAAAGTTCTCCATTATTCTTGCTATGACTGGTATCCTCTAGCTTGTAGTTTATGTAAAGTATAGCTGGTCACTAATGATTGAAAATGTTTAATATTTTCAAAGTATTTATAAGTGCATATGATAACAAGCAAACTTGTAAAATCCTCAATTTCTTAAAACATTTCTAAAAATTTGTAAATATATTTACATGCATTTATGTGTATATAAAAGACATTTGCATACATACACACATACATTCAATTTTATGGAAATTTGAAAGCAACTTAGAATCAGTTATTCAAAGTGGCAACACTTTTGATTTAAGAATTCCAAAGTATAACTTAAACATTTTGAAATAAATTATTCTTGTTTAAATGGTACTTACATCTATCATGGTGAAGCATTTCGTTTGCAAAAGACATATAAAAAGAAAAAAATTCTAACAGTTTTGCAGAGAAATAGCTATAAATTTATGTTATAAATCTGACAAGAATTTATAAGCACAGACATAAATTGTTTATTGAATAATTGATATAAAGAGATAAAATAAAATGAAAGGCCCACAGCTGCTATAACTTAATGTACACATTAGTTCTTATTTATATTTGATTTTGACAGTATGTGGGTAGTTAAATTTTAATTGTTTCAAGTTAACTAAAATACTTTTTAAAAAAAAAATAGGCTTAACTTTCAAATAGTTGAAACTTTTTTCCTCTCTGGTTGTCCAAACACTACATAAGAGCTGTTTTGAAACAGATTTAAAGTGTTCTTCGAGAGTAAGGACTGATTGCATGTATACGTCTCCCTACCCATCATTTGTATAATATCCCACTATTGCCAATTTATGAGCCAAATCAAACCGTAAACCAGTGCTCTCAGAACTTGATCATCAGTTATATTTTGTTTTTAAATTTCAGGAAGGCAAACTTGGAGCATAAACAGCTGCATATTTTGGACAAATAACCACTGTAAAAGGACTCACTGTCACTGCCTTTCTCTGATTATCTAATAACTATTACTCCATAGGAGTCAAACAATTGTCATTTCTCCCTTTTCAAAATTAACTTCTCAAGATGCACTCATCTGACTCCAAGGAGAAATACAGTAGGGGTGAAGAGAGAGGTTGCTTAGCTAATTTATTAATTGCTTGAATGACTGAGATTTCAGAGCTTTCCTTATGAGATCACCATTTCTATATTTTGAAACAAATATTGCTTTAAGTTTGTAATGGTCTTACTTAATTGGATCTCTCTCATAACTGCAAAGGCAAATATGCCAGATAGCTTTACCTATACTTTATTTACTTTGATCAATTTCTTCCTTAAGGCTACTATTTATTTCTGCATTCAGAACTAAAGACAGAAAACTAGTGGTACCCATATGATAGAAATCTGTTTGATTTCATTTGTGTAGTGGCTTACTTCTTAACTTGACGTTTTATTATTTTTCTTTTATTTTATAAACTCTTCATAGTTTTAAGTCTTGCCCATGTTTTCCATTTCAACAGTGTATATTTTAGGAGACTACTGTGGGACATGACATGACTTTATTTTTTTTAATGAAATTATTTTGCTTTCTGTAATGCTGGCTTACAAAACTATATGTGTTTTAGTGGTGTGTATATCACACCTCCTCAGATATAAGTTTCCATACTATGCCTGCCAACAAGGTACCCCTTATCTCCCACCAAAGTCCACTGATCCTCCTCCTCCCTTTGTCTCCCACCCCACAACCTCCCCTCTGTTAGCCTCAATTCTGCAGTCAGATTTCAGGGACTTGTACTGGCTTTTCTTTGTCTGGTTTGTTTAAGATTTATTTATTTATGCATACAAGAACTGGGGTACAGGCCAGGCATGTGGGGAGGTGAGAGGATTCGCCAGAGACAGAGTGGGGAACAGAACAGGCAGATCGACTGAAATACACTACTGAGGGGAGCAGCGGGTGAAATAGGAGAGGTTTGCTGCTCCATGTGGGTCAGCTCCCTGGCCAGGGATCACACTCATGCTGCAGTGGCTTTGGATGCTTCATAGTGTGGTGCTTAACCCTTTGCACTACCAGGGAGGACCTATTTGTCTGATTTTGCAATCTGTTTCTTAATATATATTTAATATAGTCTTCGTATGTACGTGAATCATCCAGTGTTTGTTTCTTCCTCTAACTTAATTCAGTTAGCAAAATCCCCTCTGTTCCATCCATGTTGTTACAAATGGTAAGAGTTCAGCTTTTACAGCTGAGTAGTATTCCACTAACATCCTCATTGTCCATTCATGTGGAGGCTGTTTTCATAGCTTGCCTCTGGCTAATAGTACTGTAGTGAATATAGGAGTGCATATATACCTTGAAATTAGTGTTTTCATAATTTTTGATACCAAGGAATGGAATTGCTGAATCATAAGGCAGATCTACATTTAACATGTTAGAAAACTTCCTGTTTTCTATAGGGATCATGCCAGTCTCCACCAACAGAGCATAAGGATTCTACATTTATTTCTGGTATTTTTACTATAGGCCATTCTCAAAAGTGTGAGATAGTATTTCATTGTGCTTGATTTTTTAAGATTTTATTTATTTATGCATACAGGAACTAGGGTCTAGGCCAGAGGTGCAGGGAGGATTCACCAGAGACAGAGTGGGAAACATAAAAGGCAGATCTACTGAAATACACTGATGAAGGAAGCAGCTGGGGAGACAGGAAAGGTCTGCTCCACCAGGTGGTTTAGTTTCCTGGGGGGCAGGGGAGGATGAAATTTGTGCCTCAATAGATGTCCATAGCTTGATAGTGCTGAGACTTTAACCCCTGTGCCTCCAGGGAGGTCCATCATTGTGGTTTTGATTTGCATCTCCTTGATGATAAGTGATGATGAGCATTCCTCCTTGGTCTGTTAACTATTTGTATGTCTTCTTTGGAGTTGTATCTAGCTTTTCGTCCCCTTACTGATTGGGTTTGTTTTGTTTTAGTTTTGTTGTATAAGTCCTTTGTATTCTCAGATATCAATATCTTGATGGCTGTATGATGTACACGTCTTCACCTATTAGATAAGGCATCCTTTTGTTTTAAAGATAGCGTCTTTTGCTATGCAGAAGTTGTTCCGTTTGATGTAGCCTATTTTGTTTATTTTTTCATTTTTATTTCCCTTGCTATTGTAGCTGATTCCCCAAAGACATCACCCCAGCCACTGTTACAGTGTTTTGCCTATGTATTTTACATAATCCAAGTTTTTAAGATATTTGGATTTAATTTTTGTGTATGTATATGGTCTAGTTTCACTATTTTGTTTGTGGCCGTTAAGTCTACCCAACACCATTTGCTGAAAAGACTTTCCTTTCTCCATGTTTGTTTTGTATTCTGCTATATTTTCTGAAGTCTCAAGGACAGATAGTACTTTGAGGAAAAGAGAAGTAAGTTTGTCTTTTTCTGCTTCTGTTCATCTTTGCTGATTTACTTTGATGCTTTAGGTTCCTTACTGCTTACTTGTTTAAAATAATGCCATCATGCCTGATGTTATAGGGAATACCACTTCTTCTATATTATTAAAAAGCACTCAGTGAACAACCACAAGTTTACTGAGGTATAATTGACAAAATTTTAAGATAATTAAAGGTTACAATTAATAGTTTAAAGGTCTATATGCATAGGTAATCTTTGGCTGTTTCTGTATTGTAATAATGATATGAATGCATCATAGTTTCATAATATTTGTACTTAACAAACTTTCTGTGTAAGCATTTGTAAAATTAAGCATTCAATAAGAAACATCTTCTTCCCCTTTCACATAATTTCATCATCTACTATTTATTTCTACACTGGTGAAATAATTGCTACTCAATAAATACATTTAAATAAAAATATACTTATTTAAATAAATATATAAAATAAATCTAATAAAATACTAATTATGCAACACTATTAAATGACGGTGCAAAAATTAGAATGTCTTAAGATATCTGAAAACAGAAGTGAATGAAAGGTGTTCCCAAATCTTAACTATGGCTTACACTCTATCCAGCAGATGTATATTTATCGAGTTCAAAAGCATGTTAATAATCTCACTATTATAATAGTGGGTAAAACATACACCATTTTAATAAATATTACAATTTTACTAAGGGATATAAATATTGACACTTTCTAATCCATTGTAATATAATTATAACTAGTCCTTAGGCTTAATGCCAGCTAGAATCTTTCCATGTCAG
Source organism: Galemys pyrenaicus (assembly GCA_019455555.1). NCBI lineage: Eukaryota > Metazoa > Chordata > Mammalia > Eulipotyphla > Talpidae > Galemys > Galemys pyrenaicus. The sequence continues at coordinate 11,162,010 of JAGFMF010011678.1, read as the reverse complement.
TTGAATCCAAAACTAATTTGCTCTGATTAGCTGAGAATTACTTTTCAAACTTTCTGTTCATTTATGCAAGGACTGACCTGTTAATTCCAACCCAATAAATGTCTATAGGATGCCCACAAAAGTCATCATAAGCTTCAAGCTTTTCCTACTAATAGTTGACTTTTCCATATACCAGATACTCAGTCTTACAGAATAAAGCATTCCATTGGTGCAGCTGGAAAGAGAACAAAGAAAAAGCTTCATTCCACAAGTGAGGCTGCACTCCCACACAACAAAGGAATTGTGCTTAACCTAAGGCAGTGTAAAGCTCTTCTTGCAAAAGATGGAGTGTGAGAATGTCATATCTGAAGGTTGTCCTAACAGAGTTTCACAATGAAAAAGGACAAAGTATTCTCTGAGAATAAATATACTTGTAAGAAATAGACAACGATGATGACTGGGTATAATTCAACTATAAACCAGAAACAGAAAAATATGCAATGGGTACAATTTAACAAACCCTAGAAATCTAACTGCAGAACTGAGCCCTGGAGAAGGGGGTTGTGGGGAAGAAGGTGGAGAGGAGACACAATGGACTTCGGTGGAGGATTCTGGGTGACTTATTGATGGTTGTTTGGCAGCATACATCTAAAGGGGTGTGGTCAACCATATAGTCTTATATAGCAGTTATCTCAAAAAAAGTGAAATGATAATAAATTTTGATGTTGTCACTTGAAAGGGTCTTCAATGAACATTAAATGGGTAACTGAGCTTCAGCTCACATAACATAGCAATTAGGTATGGAGACGCATATTTCATCCCTTACAGAGTCACTGATCATTTGTGACATAGCAGTTTGGAGACAGAAGTTGCCTGGAGAAACAAGTATGAATATGCGTGTGGGACTTAGACAATGAAGGGTAACCAAGGGGTGGACAGTCAAGAAACAAGTTTCAATTGCATTGTCTTTCTAATAACAAGATTAGAGCATAGTTTATATTGATTGTATCTATTAATTTCATTAAAATTACAGAAATGAACCAAATTAACCTTAATCACAGGAAGTTCTAGTCTAGTCAATCAGCTTAGTGGCTGAAAAATTTGGGATTTGGCAAAAAAATGCTGGATACAAGGTCAAGTGTGGGCACCAGATCAGACATGACGCTCTCACTCGATCTTTTGCAAGAGCTTTAACTGCACTGAGTTAAGCATGATTCTTGTTTGACTCTATCTCTTGATATTGTTCCATTATCAAAGTGTTCCCTTTAAATTAAAATATAATACTTATCAATCATGGCAGCACAGCCACGCGTCTCTGATGTAGTCATACAGACATACTTGAACCAAACACATGGGTTGGGAAAAATGATATTTTGGTTGACTTAGCACTGAATCATATCCATTTGCGCACTAGGCATATATTCTTTCCACAGAAACAGCATAGAATAAAAGCTGAAAGCAGAGAATTGTCCAAAAAATAGTAGTGTATTTATGCTAGAAATAGGACAAGTGGATCCTGGGCAGCAAAAGCATAACAAATGTCTATTGCACTGGCCAATAAATCAGTACTTACAGTGAAGGTCCATTTCTGGCTGTGGCACTAGATGCTAAATACTTCCTTTGACGTTTTTTGTCTTCAGTGTCTTCAAGAGTATGCTTTAGGAAGACAGAGAGAGGGAGAGGTGTCTTTTACACAGACTTTTGCCAAAAGCTGGGTTTGTGTCAGATTCCTTGCACATCAATTCACAAAGCAGATTATAAAAATATTCTTATTTTTGAATTAGGCATTGGTTTTATAAACACTGCACTCTGCCAAGCAGACTACAATTTTTTTTTTATTTTTTAATACTGACTGTATATGGATAGAGTAAGTATAAAAATAGTTTTCACATAATAAAAATTGGGTTTTTTTTTAAAGATTTATTTATTTATGCACACAAGCACAGGGGCACAGGCCATAGGTGTGGGGGGGGGTGAGAGGATTCACCACAGAGAGCTGGGAGCAGAACAGGCAGATCAACAGAAGTACACTGCTGAGGGGAGCAGCGGGCACAGCAGGAGAGGTCTGCCGCACCATGTGGGTCCCCCCACTGGCCGGCAGTAGGGATCGAACTCGAGCTGCAGTGGCTGCTGTTTGCTTCATAGTGCGTTGCTTACCCCACTGCGCCACCAGGGAGGCCCCTCACATAATAAAAATTGTATATGTAATTACATGAGCTCATAAATAAAATTATTGGGGGATAATCAAGATTGTAGGGATAATAATTTGTTCAGGTGCCATTTTGTTGTAAAAAATATCTCTTGGGCCCTCCCTGGTGGTGCAGTGGGTTAAGGAACTCACTATGAAGCAAACCGCAGCCACCGCAGCACAAGTTCGATCCCTGCTGCCGGCTGGGGAGGTGACTCACATGGCGCAGGCAGACCTCTCCTGCCTGGCCCGCTGCTCCCCTCAGCAGTGTGTTTCAGTCCATCTGCCTGTTCTGCACCCTGCTCTGTCTGGTGGACTCTCTCAACAACCCGCACCTCTGGCCTGTACCCCAGTGCTTATATGCATAAATAAATAAATCTTTAAAAAATCTCTTAAATATTATCTATGCTTTGTCATGGCTGACCTTGCTTGATAATTAATTAGCTTCATGGACATTAATGACAATAATGTGATATGAAGAGAGCTTGTTGTCTTCATTCTTACTGGAATATTTGTATTAAATATACATGTGAAATTTACCTCTTGGCCTTTCTAAGAAATATTTTTAATAAAATTTCTTCTACTTCTGTATTTACTGGACAGAAATAGGCATAATTAGGTAAATAACAGTTGTAAAGTGCTTTAGAACTCATGGGGCAGATTCATCTGATTTCTGCACTAACTATGTGCATACAATATTTTTAATCTATATCTTAGAGATTGAAAATGTGGGTAAACACATTTCTAGGGCTACCTTATTTACTATTTTTATAGCTGGGCCCTCTGTCTTAACATCTCGTGGCTTCCACTACACTGAAATACTTCGAAATGGGTGTTATTTGTTAACACCATCTGAAACTTAGTTACCTATTATACATGATATCATACTCTTTCATTGATTTCTACTGAACCTGCCTTGAAAACTCCAATTCCCCTTCAAAATATTGCTCAATCTCCACTCTCTGTTTAGGCCTTCTTGAATCCCCAAACCTTATCATCACAGCCCCATTGTATACGCATCTGTTAGCATGTCTTATTCTATTATAATGATTTGTTTACATGACTGTCTCTCCAGCTAAACTGTGAGTTTCTTGAAGGCAGAGATGGTGTCTCATGTATCCCCAGTTACTAGTATTCCAGGAGCTTGGCACCTGAGACTTAAGCAATCAATGTTTGATAAATTAATGAATGAAATATACACACTGAAAATAGAGCAGCAAAACTGAATGGAGGGAGTGACATGCTTGAGCATACTGAAGTTAGAGATAATAATATTATAATATATATTTTAATAATGTCCATATTTTGTAAGTATGCTTTTTCTTTTTCTTTTTTTTCTCATTGTTAAATTGCCATCCTAGAATTATAGTTAAGGTTTATTCTTTTTTTTTTCCATCTCAAAGTCCCTAAATAATGCCCTTTGTTTTAAAATTAATTCTTAACAAGTTCAATAAAGCAACACTAAATCACATGTTTTTCATGGGTAGCACCAGAACTCAAACTTTCACAACATAAAAATAGCAGACTTGAATTGACACCTCATCAAGTATGCGATCTTCTGTAGAAAAATCTTACACTTTGTTTTAAATAGGAGCAAATTTGATCTTTTTAAAGCTGAAGTATTATTTGGTGTGTTTGTGTAGGTGTGTTGTGTGTTTAAGGATGGGGAATATTTCATGATTTTTCATTCATTTAATAAATCATCAGTGGAAAATATACAACTTTTAGGTCTGTGCTGCTTGCATTTGAATTTTATGAATTTTTTTTGCTTCTCAGTTGTATTCCAATAAACTGTTTTTTCCAAGGTTTCATAGAGGTGATTGTTAACTAAGAAATATTTAAACTGAGTGTCAGAGTTGTCAGTTTATATACTAAGAGAAGATTAATGTTTAGGGAAAAGCGAAGTGTTGAACTGACATTTGGGGCATGGTTTCCCAAGGCAGTTCCTCATCAACCTTGGCTTAACCAAAAGTGTCCTTATATCATCAACCTGGAACTAGTGTTTTAAATTTTTAAGTGGTACATGACTCAATATATTTTCAGCGCCATCAATTTTTGAGTGGTAATATCATTCTCATCAATAAATATTTTGGAAGTACACAAAGGAATTTATCAATGTACTACTGTACATCAAGAACTTATAGAGATGACTTCACAATGTAGTTGGGAATTTATTTATTTATGATAGTTGTAAGGAGAGTAGCAAATAATATGCAATAAATTCTACCCAAGGATCATTTTGGAAGAAAAGTCTTTAAGTGTCTTTTTTTTTTTTCTTAAAGAACACAGAAATCCCAGTTAACTAGTTTTTGCCATCAAGTAGCTTTCCCTAAATACAAAAGGTTTTTTTAAGAAATAAAAAAAAAGATAAGTGAACAGGGATCTGAAAATGATAAGCACAAGTAATTCTGAATTTAAAAAAAAAAACTGAGCTACATGTATAATTATAAAAAGACCATTGTTTTGGACACACTGTCAACTTTGTTGAATATGATGGTCTGTTGTTCATTCCAGCATCTGACTGTATGCCTTATCATAGGAATCATTTATATGAGATTGAATCTCATATTATTTTAAGAAAAAGAACAAATTAAAATGATATAATCAAATCCTGTCCCTTCAGAATAATGATAGATTTCCTAATGTATTTTTTTTACTTAATTTTTCTCCTCAACTTATATTTTCTTTAAAGTAGTTAATACTATGTTGTGACTCCTATTATCCTTCAGGATTTGAATTACATTTTTTGTCAGTCTTTGATGGCTTTCTTCAGAAATCATTTTTAGATATCTCCATGCACCAATTTGTGATACCTTTTGTGTTGACAATTTATGACTTTATTAGTTATGATTTATAAAAGCAATACAAGAAGCCTTATTCACACTCCTCTCAATGCATATGTGATCTCATTTGCAAGTTTTATGGATTTGCCATTTGTTTTATATATATATATACATATACATATACATGTATATAATTTCAAGAGGTGTACACAACTTGAGAGGACTCGCCAATATATACCTCAACTTGTGCAATGGTTTACATCCCCCTTATAGTATACAGCCGATATTCTATCCCCTTTCCTTCTCAATTCACACCACCCATCAACTCCCCTCCAGTACTCACAGATTTCTCACAAAATCTAAGAACTATTTTTGTTGTGTTTTGCTATTTATTTTGGTTATTTATATTCTGCAAATGAGTGAAACCATCTGGTAATTATCTTTCACTTTTTAACTTACTTCACTTAGAATAATCACCTCAAGTCCATCCATACTCTCACAAGTACAGGATGTCATCTTTTTAAATGGGATGCGGTATTGCATTGAGTAGAAATACCACATTTCTTTATCTATTCATCCACCCGTGGGTATTTAGGCTGATTCCAGGTCTTGGCTATTGTAAACCATGCTGCTATCAAGATAGACAGGCATGTGTCTTTCTGTATTAGTGTTTTCATACGCCTCAGACAAACACCTCAGAGTAGTAGTGCTGGATCACATGGGATTTCCATTTTGAATTTCTTAAGGAATTTTCATACTGTTTTCCATAAACACTGTGCTAATTTACACTTCCATCAGCAGTGAATGAGTGTTCCTATTTCTCCACACCATCACTAACGCTTGTTTCCAAGCTTGTTAACATAGGCCATACTCCTAAGTGTGAGTTTCTATCTCATTGTGGTTTTGATTTGCATTTTACTGATGATAAGTGATATTGAGCATTTTTTAATGTGCTGTCAGGCTCTGTATAACTTATTTGAAGAAGTGTCTGTTTAGTTCTTTTGCCCACTTTTTGATTGCTTTATTATTGTTGAATTGTATGAGTATCTTTTATTTATTAATTTATTTTTTGCATAGAAGAACTGGGGTGCAGAACAGAGGTGTGGGGATGGGGGAAGGACCAGAGGCAGAGTGGGGAGCAGAACAAGTGGATCTACTGAAATACAATGCTGAGAAAAGCAGTGGGTGACACAGGAGAGGTCTGCTACACTATGTGGGTTAGTTCCCTGGCCAGGGACCAAACTCAAGCCATGCAATGATAGGGCTGAGACTTAACCCGTAGGCCACCAGGGAGGTCCGTGAGTTCTTTTTATATTATGTAAATTAACATTTTGTCTTATATGTTATGGTTTAATAGCTTTTCCCAGTCTGTTTTAATTTCCTGGTGCTTTCTTTCAATGTAGAAAATTTTTAGTTTGATGTTGTCCCATTTGTTTATAGTTCCTTTTGTTTCTTTTGCTGTTGGAACTGAGTCTCTCAATATGTCTGTGAAGTTACACTTTATTTCAATTTTTCCCATATAACTTTCTTATTAAGCACCATTGTTTAAAATGTGGAATGTAAGGTATTTATCAAAAATTTGTATCAACTTGTCAATTTTCAATTTCAGTTTATTTCATGTTCTTTGGATTTCATCTTAAATATTGTTGATAGTGGTATAAGTAATAACGTATTTGATACTTATTTACATATGTCAGTCCGTCAAACCATATCTTAGCCAAAATCTCATAAACCTAACAGGTGAATAAAGTCATTTTCTAGTTAGGCAAAATGCATTTACATGAGAAATAAATATCCCCTTCTATATATGTGTGTATACATAAATGTATGTGAATATATGTATGTATGACAAACATATATGTATGACATTTAGTTATAACCATGATTTTCTAGTTTTTTCACTTATTTTAATAAGCTTTCTGAGGACAGTAAACATAATTTGACAAGTGATTTAATTAAGGAGGAAAAAGACCTCCTTGCAATCTAGGTAATATTTTTGGAAATTACTGAATGAAATAGCTAATTGCCTGGCAGCCTTTCACACCAACTGTGCTGGCAATCTAGTGGCAAACCTAATAAACACTCTCTCGTATAGACAAATGTGCTTCAGATAATGATAGAGGCTTTGAGCAGGGGATTCTAGATACAGTCATTTGAAAGGGGAACAAAAGAAAGAGCAGAGCCAAGTAGAAGAATCAACAGAGGCAATGATGCACAGAATTGTGAAGCTATTTACAGGATGACACTCACTGCCACATGTAACTGACTGTAGACCTAAAACCCATTGTTCCATTTTTATTAGGCGGAAAACATAGGCTCTAGTATAAAACTCAGTAGAAACTGTAACAAGTTTTCCCAAATACGGAAAAGACAAATGATTAGGAAACATCTCAAGCTTCTCAGAATTTACTTTTGAAAATTCTGATATTTGTCTTGCCTGTAAATATCATACCATTATTCCTTAAGACAGATGTTGTGTACGCTTCAAGTTTCATTTTAGAAGTTAATAGTTATTTGAATTAACTAAAAAAGCAACCAATTTTAAGAAAGAGCTTCATTTTGAGAAGGAATATTCCATGAGTTCTGATGACAATTAACATCCATAAGACTTTAACACCTTCTTCAATAAGATGTTTTTAAAATAAAAACAGTTCTACCTAGTAACATTTCTAACAACATTAAATAATTCTTACTTTGAAAAATCATTTTGGTGTAGTCCTTCAACTTTATTTTGATGTTCATTTAAACATGATGGTAGATAAACCAAAAGTTCTTAAGTCATGTTTATTTATAATCTCCCTTATAATTTACATCATTTTTTTAAAAAAATGATTGTCTGTATCATTTCAAAATCACTTACTTGATCCCAAAATGACACAAGTTAGGTAGTTTTGAACAGGTAGCACAATAATATAATTATCAGTTTGAGTTAGAGAAATGTTCATTTACATAACATAATGGGGTATATTAAGCAATAATTTGCAGCAAGTGTAGAGTAGTTGAATCAAGTATCTCTGAACTCAATTCTGTGTTTCCCATTATCCAAAGTAATTGGAACCAAGATAATTACTTATATGTTGTCATATTTCCATAGGTTTTGATCAATACAACTGAAATGTTCTGCACATTTACATGTCAACTATTATGTTCTTATATAGACAAATTTTTAGACTGAAGTAACCTTAGAGATCATTTACTCTAGATTGTCTCTACATATTAAAGCACTTGTGACAAAATAACTTACACCTGGCACAATTATGCTAACATAATGAAAGTTAGAATCCACCTGTTATGTATGTTCCTAACAGCACATGTGCTTGGTCTGGCATATCAGACCCTGAAGATGTAAAGATTATGTTATGTTTTTACAGACATGTCTGTATGAGTTTGGTTACATATTATAAAGAATAAATATTATAAAGAACTTACGAGAGTAAAGAATAAATCAGTTACATCTGGAAATCAGCTCATTGTCCCTTTGTTTGCATATACAGCTGAAACAGAGACATTTTGTGAATGTACATTTCTAATCTTGGTTATACGCGTAGCTATCCTTCTATACAATAAATTAGTTTCCTTAGCATTTAAATAACCAAGAGCACACCCATGGGGAATTAATTTATTTGAGGTCAAGGTCACTTAATTATACTTTTGCTAGCACTTAATTTTCAAAGAAACCCCTCTTCCTTATATCTCCAATGAATCTCCAGTACCATGAGGTTCTTAAATGGTTTTGTCTTGTGTATTACCATATTGTTTGGATGGCCCTTAGTGACCAAACATTTAATTAAAGTCCCTAGAGGGGATTGTTTTCAAGATTTGTTGTTGGCTATCTGCCAAAGCTCATTTTACCAAGTCTTTGCCATCTACTTAGGCTACTTCTGTGTATATTTTTTTTAATACTGTCCATATGTGTTAAGTTTTAAGTACTTCCCAAGAGTGATTATTTCCAAATAATTATTTCCATCTCCAAATTCTGAAAATATTTTATTTCAGTATATTTGAAGGTTAATGATCAGTGTTCTATTGTAATCTGATTAAAATTTGAAATTATTTTTATATCAGTAATTATTTTTCCTTAAGTTTTTCTTAGAACAACAACTCATTGCCATGTTGATGAAACTGTTGATATAGTGAACATGAAATCATCAATGATAATAATTATTGCTTACTGAATGTCAATTTCTCAACATTCTCTGTAGGAAGTAAATGGCATATATTTTGGTTAAACAGCACCACAAATTTAGAGAAAGTTTTGATTCTTCTCAAGAAAACAGAGTGAGCGTTGATCAATTTGCTTCAATTTTTTTTTAAATTTTATTGATTTGCAAGTAGTTTACATAACTATGTGATTTTTGGGAGTTTATGTAACTATATAATTTGGGGAGTATAACTTCATATATCAATTTGCATATATGCCTCATTAATCCTTCTCCCTCTCCCAAGACCTCATTCTGTAGTAGAACCAGTATATATATTTTTTGATCTAAAAATTATTCTTGTTGCTTTGCCAGTTTGTTTTCTTTGGCTATTTATATTCTGCAAATGAACGAATGCACCCAGTAAATTGTCTTTCCCTTTCTGACTTATGTCACTTAGCATGTTCACCTCGAGATCCATCCATTTTATTCCAAAAGGCACTATTTCATCTTTTGAAATAGCTGAGTAGTGTTCCATTGAGTATATATTTCACAATTTTTTTAAAGATTTATTTATTTATGCCTACAAGTACTGGGGTACAGGCCAGAGGTGTGGGGGTGAGAGGATTCACCAGAAAGAGCGGGGAGCAGAACAGGCAGATCAACAGAAGTACACTGCTGAGGGGAGCAGCGGGCACAGCAGGAAAGGTCTGCTGCACCATGTGGGTCCCCCCACTGGCCGGCAGTAGGGATCGAACTCGTGCTGTAGTGGCTGCGGTTTGTTTCATAGTGCGTTGCTTAACCCACTGCGCCACCAGGGAGGCCCATATTTCACAATTTTTTAAATTTATCTACTCATCTCTTGGACATTAATGTTGGTCCCATGAGTTGGCAATTATGGATAATGCTGCTATGAAAATATTAGTGCATGCAACTTTTCACTTTAATGGTCTCATGTCCTTTGGGTAAATACCTTCTTAGAAATGGTATTGCTGGATCCATATGGTATTTCCAATTTTATTTTATTGATGAATTTCCACTGGGCCCGCTTGTCAATTTGTTCCCAGCCACACCCTTGCTCCCCCTCTTGTAGTTTCAAATCTGAGTTCATTTCTTGGAAGACTTATTTGTTTATTGTTGTTGGATTTTATGAATCCTTCATATATTTAGGAAGTTAGCACCTTATCAGATGTTTGATATGCAAATATCTTCTCCCAGTCTACAGGTTTCTTATTATTTTGTTGTGGTTTCTTTCTAGCTACAAAAGCTTTCTAGTTTGATGTACTGCTATTGATTTATCTTTCTTTTGTTTCCCTTGGCATTGAGATTGTGTCCCCAAATACATCTTTGAAATTGCAAGTATATCACCTAATTTTTGTGTTACTTACAAGAGGGGATCTTGGTTTTTTGTTTAGGCCTCTCTACGTCCAGGTTTTAACCATTCATGATGCAAACTTTTCTTTGAAAAGCATACTGGTGACTTCATCAACTTTATTTATTATTTTGTTGATTCCAACAGTAAACAAAAATCTAGACCACTCATACTTCACAAGATAATTTTGAATTACAGCTTCAATGTTTTCTTACAAATCTGTTTCATACATTTGTGGTGTCCCTTGGGTTAAATATTAGTGATTTCATTTGAAAATCTATTTTAACAGAAATTACCTAGTGATAATTGATACATAATTTCTATCTTTCTCATACCTGAGATTTTTTGGTGTGTCCTTCTTTTATTTAAAAACAAATCATATTATGCATTGTGACATAAAATATGATAATGCAACTTCTAGCGGTAACGGTTCTAATTTATTTCTACAGGTTAACCTGTTTTTTTCTAACAGTTTTGTGCTTCTAACCCCACCTTGCTGATACTATATTAGTAAGTGTAAAACCATCATTATTACATCTATCTAGATTTTCTCAAGAAAAAATTTCTCCTTGCACATAAATTACTTTCCTTCATGTGTAGTAAAACAAAAATATTATAATTCTGAACCAAGAAAGCAAAAAGAAAATATTTTAACAAAGCAAACTTAAAATCTCTGTAATCTTAAACTAAGTTTACATAATTAGGGCTTTTTTACCTGGAAAAATTGTGTCACCTGTAATATTCAAAGCATGTAAATTGAAGTGAAGGTTTTTAACTTATTTTCTTTGAATTGATTGCTGTTTTGACTGGGTTGACCTTTATTTTAAATCAAAATTGATTGAACAATTGAGTCAACATGTTTAAATTGGTTGTGCATATACACAGAGACTTTGTTTATTGGATTTAGGATAGTCTCAGTAACATAATTTCCCTCTGCTTCTCTTCTGCTCCAGGAAACACTCTGCTTTATGATTGCATTTAATAATGTGTCAAAAGCAAAGGGAAATAGAACTGTACACGTGGGAGAGGATCAGTGGATTCTGCAACTGTTTAACATCCAAAGAAACAATCCTTATAAATTGTTTCAAATTCTCACACAGTTTGTATGTTATACTTGCTTGTTTTATTAAAGATGGTATCTGAGATTTGGCTTCTGTGAAGTTATCAGCAAACCAAAAGCCATTGACAGTATGATAACCATCTAGTATAAATATATAATTTCCAATATCAAAAAAATAAATTGGAGTGCAGAACAATTGCATAAATCTGAATGCAGCGAAGATACTGGATTCTAGCTCTATGCTCCAAAGCTACATTTTATTGTTGTGACAGTATAGCATTGTGTCCAAAGACATTAAATAACACATAGACGAACCAATATAGACTATGATCTTGGTGCAAGGTGTTTCTTAAAAAAAATAAAATAAAATAGTTTTCTATGCATCTAAACTAATCCTTCATTTGGTACTGGTTCTTATCACTTGGGCATCAAAAATAGTCCTAAAACTCAAAAATTAATGATGAGAAGGATGTGAGAGTTAACCACCTAAGTTCTCAAAGTGCCTCACCTTTCAGTGACAAATCAACAACTGATTTTATAAATTTAGACCTTGTGTTATAAATTGTACTGCCAATGAAAATCAATAAAAACAATTTCCTTCTACATTCATGTTCTTCTCCTCATACTCTTTCTTCATATTCTTTTTGGGACCATTTTGTCAAAATGCCACAGGGCCATACAAAATGTAATTTTGTGTTTCATGTGTATGTCCCATGAAACCTGATTTTTCACATGCACTTTTTATTGGTATGAAGTACAAAAGGGGCTTTAAGCAAAATTTAAGCCTTCGTGTTTTTGAAGTTCTAAAAACACAGATGAAAAAATTGGTTGTGATTTTTGCATCAATTTTGAGGTGACTTGTAATTTATACACTATATGTAGTAAATTTATACTGAGAGTGTGTGATTTTGTGTCATTATGCATGTGAATAGTATATTTGCTATATAAATCCTACATGGACACCTGGGAAGACATTGAGAGTATCAAGATTAATCTTATATCTAATACATACTTACCTATAATATTATTATTATTGTATTTACTCACTCATTCATGTATTCATTTATCCAAAACCTCTATCAAAGCTGGGGCATGTGGATTACTGCATAGCAGAAAGACAACATCCATCTTTTACTTCAAAGAACTTGTCCCCGTATCCATGAGTGTAACTTTAATACAAGCAGGGACACACTAGGTCTACTTCAAGTGCTAGCTACTGATTCCATTAGGTGTATATGGTTCTCTTAAAATTTAATATTTAGAGATGATTCCTCAAAATCTTTCACAAAATATTTGTAATGAATGGATATGCAGTGTTTAATCTATGACCTGGTACTCCATCAGGATCCAATAATTGATAGTTATGATTATGTTATCATTATTATTGTTCCCAAACAATACAAATGATATATACTTTTTCCTGTTTCACGCCTAAATAAACTGAATCTTGGGTTAAGTAACTACACAAATTTACTGGTTATACTTGTATTTAAAGCAACGGACAATTTATTTTAGAGAATTTTATAACAAGAAGATAGATATGCAAAGGAATGTGTTTGATTATTTAATTCTCCTTCCTCTGTAGAGCATAATGATATCTAATATTTAATAAGCATATGTGTTAGACATTTTCCTAAGCAATGACCATATTTTATATATCCCATATACCATGACAATTGAATTAGTGTTGATTTTCTTTAATCTCACACTTTATAGATTAATAAATGGAGAAATACTTAGAAACTGGGCTCAAATGCAATAGCTGGTAGTGACTGAAGATGAGATTGAACCCAGGTTCATCTGAAGAATGTATATTACTTTTAAGTTTCATAGTTCAGTAACACAAAGCCTATAAAAATTGGGGGCCTCCCTGGTGGTGCAAAGGGGTAAGCATCACACTTAAGGCTTCCACAGTCACTGCAGCATGAGTTCTATCCCCAGCCAGGGTGACCCACATGACGTGGCAGACCTCTCCTGTCTCTCCTGCTGCTCCCCTCAGCAGTGTATTTCAGTACATCTGCCTGTTCTGTTTTGCAATCTGTCTCTGGTGAATCATCTCACCCCCCACACATCTGGCCTGTACCCCAGTGCTTGTATGCATGAGTACATAAATATAAAAAAATGCCTATAAAAATGTGTTGAAGCTTCAGAATATTTAAATTCCATGACTACTAATATACCATATCAAAAAGCAAATAAAAGACTCAATATTATACATTGGGCCATATAATAATTATCCATAGTGCTATTTAAATGAAAAAATAAAACATTAGGTCCAAAGAAATTAAAATTATCTATAGAAGAAAAATTATTTTTTTTTCTGTTACCTTGTTGTACTAGAGAGATACCTATCTGATATTTTGTTATTCTCTTACTTTATTACAGTAGAACTACACATTTCATGTAGAAACTTCAGGAATAGCATTCACTTTAAACAATTTCCTTCCTAATATCACACAGAGACATTTTAAAAAATATGTATACATATCAATGTTCTACTATTTGTGTGTGTGTGTATATATATATATATATATGAAGGATGTTCTGGGTGGCATGGAGGATGTATGCCTTCATACATATACATATGTGTGCACATATACATATCCCTACATATATGTGCAAACTGTGTTCTTAGTGCTTCTATGCGGTATCACAGACTGGGTGAGTTAACATTACAGAAATGCATTCTTTCACAGTTCTTGAGGCTAGAATTCCAATTCCAGGTGTTGATAGGTCCACAGTCCCTCCAAATACTCTCCAGTAGAACCTTCCTTGCCTGTTTGTCAGTTTCTAATGGTGGTGTCAATCCTTGCCCTTCCTGAGTGCAGTTATGTGGCTATGTCACACAACTCTCCTCCCTTTGTGGATCTTCAGGTTGTCTTCCCTTGTCTTATTTGGACATCAGTAATTTGGGATTGGAGGCCCACCCTACTCCAGAATGACCATGTTTAAACTGTAATACATCAGCAAGTACCCTGTTTCCAAGGTCCCATTTTGAGGCATAGTGAGTGGGGTGCTAGGACTTTAATATAACTTTTTAGGGGATACAATTATATCCATAAAAACAACCAAAGATATCTACACATATTATACTTTCACGAAAATTAGAATTTTAATTTATAGCGTATTTCCTAGCTTTTTTTCCACCTTGTATATTGTGAACAATTCACATTGTCATTAAATAAGACAGATTCCTTTTGCTTGCAGTTATCAGGGTGATTTACTTTGGTCTTGAGTGGTATAGTTAAAGATCTTTAAGTTAGAATTTTGTTTGTCAACAAGTGTAGGAATGTACTTAACACCCTGTGGTGATTTTTGTGAGGAAGTGAGACACCCCTCTGAGGGATGCTATGTAAACCTGCTTTGTTATTATTGTCCTCTGGCACTGCAAGAACACTAGATATTTGACTTGTCCCCATCCTCTCTCCTGCATATTGGCAATAAATATAAGATCTGTGTGGCAGCTTCAGTCTAGTGTACTTGGCTCTGAATCATTGTAACAACCAGGCGAGCGATTCTTGGTGAGGTGGAATGAGTAGCACTTTAATAGCAGTGCTTAGTGGTAAGGCTGTCTGAGAGGCAGAAAAGAGATTTTAAATTAAATGGACTTTAGCGAAAATTGTCTTCACTTTGTAGTTTGGAGTCAGGGCTGCAATTTTCAACTTTCTTTTCCTTCACTTACCTGTTGCTAAGAGATCACATTCAAGATAAAATTAATGCTTCTCCTATTACAAAGCATGTAGCCAGCAGTGGAAGAGGAAATGTAATGTGCAGCCTGTTGGTTAGAACCTTAGAAAAATACATGGTATTCGAAGCAAAATCATTCGCACAATAGACATTTAACAAATGATTATTAGATGAATCAGCATGTCTGAGTAGTGAGTTGTTAAGGTCTGTCACTGTAACTGAATGCGATTCACTGAATCTTCTGTGCTATTGTTTCCTCAGCTTTTCACTCTTAGGAAAATTGATGTGTTCTGTCAAGGTATAACTGACAGACTTCCTTAGCCACTAGGGTTCATCATAAAATTAATAGAAATCTTCGATGTCTCTACAATCTGCTGAGGTCAGGAGAAAAGTACTTCATATCAGGATACTTTTAATTGTGTAATGCGGTTCGTGTTAAATTTTTTAATACAGTGTTAAAAATTGAGTTTCTACAGATAATGGAGGTAAAGCAGGGGGCTACTTAGCAGTGCTCCATTTTTTTCTTATATGTTCTTCAGAGCTAGTGTCTCATATGTAAGTGTTCTGCATGTCTTCAGGAAAATTATGCTAATCAATGATCAGCCTCCTATTCCCTATCAGTAATATTATTCATTAATAAATAATCCCGGAATATCAAATACAAATAGGGTTCCACTTGAGTTTCTGTGACACTACAATGTAGTGTGAGATATGCCTGTTATTTTCCTATGATTCATTATCAACTTAAGAGCTAATACCTGCAAATAATTAGAAGGAAATGCTCTATTTCTTCCATGTTAAATGAAGGATTTAGAGTTAGTCCATCTTTAATATTATCTAATATGATGAGTCTTATAATGTAATATTAATGACCTATTACATACAGATAAATTAAGGACTCATAAACCACCCATCTCCCTCAAAAAAGACTTAACTGTCTACTTTTCTCTGTTCAAACAATATGAAGCATTCAGAAAATAAATACTCTTTTATTTTTTCTCTTCACATATAAGACTTTAAACAAAGTGAAAATTCAAGTGGGAAATTAGTTCAGGGTCATTATCAGTCTCACTCATCGAGTCATGATCTCAGAATACAACAGTGTCTGAAACACCTTCAAATAGGCTTCCCTTTTGGAATTTCACTATGATATTCACTTTCAAGGTACTCTGACATAAAATTTTATTTTAATGGGGTTTAATATGTTCTGGTGAGACCTCTGACACTATATATACTTAACAACCCAAATATGCCCTCCATATGGAAAGTCCTTCTGCAGTATGAACTATTTTTTATAAATGTTCAATTGCTCCCTCAATTTTAACAAGAATAATGGTAATGTTCGTGGAAGATTTTTAAGCAAAATTTTCCCAATAAATGCATAATACATACATTTCACTCACAGTTTCCTAAATAAAAATGACTAATGGTCACATCAAAAAAATGGAATAATAATTATGCAGTCCCCAGTAATAACTGCTTTGCCCAAGAACAAGTTGCTGATCATGATAAAGTAAAAAAGGGATTGAAATGAAGAGGAGAAGCCTGGACTTGGTTCATTCTTTTCAGCATCAAAAAAAGCACATCTCAGTTCTCTCATTTATCAAAGAAAGACCAAGAAGAAATGCATGTTTTCAAAATCCACTGTGCATCCATTCAGCTGTGAAACATGCTCAAAAGACAAATACCTTGAGTCCAGCTGGTTCAGTGGAATCTGAATTTAGGACCTGTGTCTAAGGATCTGTGTTTTGTGTACTAACTCCACAGAGACACATATGCATGAATGTTTGGGAACCACTACTACAGTGATCTATAAGATCTAGTTCAAAATGTATGTGACTCTTAGAGTCCACATTTAGAAAAAATATTCATCGCTGAGATGCAATATGCTTAATTGGAAATAAAAGGCTAGCATTTCAGTATGGAATTTGCTGTTTATCTGCCTTGTGAGACAAGACTTTAAACTCTTGTGATTCAATTTCTCAAAAGCTGAGGATAGTATTAGTTGTGTCACCATAGGTTATTCCAAGTATCAGAGTAATTAACACAGTGTTAGTATGTGCAAGAGGGACAGAGGCACAAGGAGTAGGAGAGAAATAGGACCAGCTCACAAATGAGCAAGGAACAAACATATATACAAATATATGAAATGAGTGAGAAGTAAAATACTATTTGCTAAGCTTCTATCATGATCTTCACTCATTCAATATTCCTATGATACCTTTAAAAATATTTCATCAGAAAAATCAAGCTTCTCCTTTTAAAGATCTGTTGGAAGCCTTGATGGAGTTTTCAAAGTAGGAGATAAATTGTTACAGATAAATAAGACACGCACTGAAACAATGAGAACAGCAAAAATACCGCCCCCATTTTGGAAGAAGCAATATTTTAAGTCTCACAATTTCTCACATAGCACAAGATGTGTTTCAATACTTGCTATTTATTCCCTAAGGATCTAATTGTTCATGACAGTTTTAGTACTTAGTCTCTTCTATCTATGAGCGTAGGGTTTGATACTGTCTATACATATTTTCTTATAGAGCGATGTAATTTGGAAACAAGACATAGGCAAATGGAGGTTTTTTTTTACTACTTTTGAAACTGCAATTTACATGATTTTGATCTTCTTTCCTTTGATACTATTATCTCAGGAAAAAAATAAATGATATCCAATGAATATGTGTTGCTCTATCAAAGTTCCCACACAAGAAGACTTGTAAGCTGTAGGCAGACAGAATGTTTATGAACTGAAGTTGGCTTCTAGGGTCCAATATACACCTTGTACAAAGCACATGTCAGTGCAAGGAAATTCAATAATCTGACACTACTCTTGTGAAGTACATTATTCTGCTGTAAAGAAAATTGCTATGACCAAATTTCTCAGTAGGATCCAATTCTCTGTAATAACCAGGAAGGTCAGACTTCAGACAAAGCTGTGACCTACCTGCATGTCCCTTCAGAACTAGTGAGGACTTTCATGGAGGCAGGAGGTCCCTCTAACCTGTCTCTTGGGATCTTTAAGTTTAGTTTGAGTTATAAGAAAGGAGGCTATGGACATGAACTCTACCTGGCATAGTTCTTTGTCATTGTTTCCTTAACTTCTGAATATTTGTTCCAGGAATAGAGTATAAATAGGATGAACAGTGCCTAGAGCAGCTTCTATGACTCATACAAGCCATAATTATACTGGCCATGTAACTATTTCCAGAACAGACATAAGGACTATAATTCAGAGAAATAACATTTGTGTTAAAATATGGTTCCAGATACTTCCTTGACTTTGTCCTAGAAATGCTGTAGTAACAGAAAAGATGACCTCTTTGTTAAGCACTTTAACATCTTATTGTGTCTGTAGGTATGCTGGATGTATTGAAATAGCTTCTACGTCTGAGTTAAATGCTAAACTGATGAACATTATAAATACCTTTTAAAATGCACTCTGTTTCTTCCTCTGTGACTTTATTTTCAGGGATAAACAGGAGTTTCTCAAAGGGGAGTTTATTTCAACCACTAGGCAGTCCTTCACAATTGTTATAGAAGAGGACTTTCTAACTTTCAGAAGCACTAGTCTATGGAGAACCTACTTTATTCTGTCCAATCCAGGCCTCGCAAACCTCATCCAGTTGATTCACTTTGCTGAAATAAATAAGTCTCATTGATATCTCACGCCTCAAGTACCTTTGTGAAAAGACCTGTCTTTGACATTGAATTTAGGTATTCTTAGTGAAAATTTGAGGGATAGTAAAACCAAGAAATTAACAGAGAAAGCCCAGAGAAAATATGTATCATTCTACATATCATTAAAATATTAAAGAAAACAAAAACTAAATTATAATACATCTTTTTCAAACTGAGAATTTAATAGCCTGAATTTCTTTTGAATAGTCTTTAACTTTTGCATGAAGACTGTGGAGCATATCATAGTAAACATTTGATGCAGTAAATTCAAAAGTTGAAAATTTTCTATAATGAAAGGTGAGGAAATTGTTCTTATTAGACCATATGTCAATTAAGTATGTTTTCTAATATTTTTGTCATGGTTACATTTATGCTAATTTTGAGTATCTGTATAAGATAGCATTAGCTACTTTTCTGCACATTCCTAAGATTATAAATTCATATAAAATTATCTCAGTTTTAGTTCATTTTCACTTGGCAGTTCACCCAACAAATCAGCTCTAAGCTGATTTCTGGTCTCCTTAAACATTGTGATATCCTGCCATAATCTTTTACAGCCCAAATATGTTGATAGTGATATGAAAATCATTAAGATAACTGATTTTATTTTAAATCTGAAAATGAGTTGAGTCAGACTTTAATTTATAAAGTTAAAGATACCTATGCCTAGAGTAGATTTTCCTTTCCACTGAAGGCAGAAATAATATACAGTAACTTGTAATATACATGGAAGGGTGAGTATGATTTCCATCTGTCTATCCTGAATATTTACTTTAGGTACTCTCAAGATTGTTTTACCTATAGTATAAATTAATCAATTAACCAACAAATACATTCACTCAACAGCATTCTTTTAGAGTTACTCATTTAAACAAAATGATCATAATTATTTAGATGAACATCTGACAATGAATACTTTTCAAACTGTTTGGGTAATGTTTTTAGCATCATTGATCCAGCAAGATCCAATAATAAGACTGACTTTTTGTTTAATAGAATTCTCTAGACAATGTTCCACTCCATTAGTGAAAAGGGAGTTACTCAAGTTACAGAGATATGTTCTCAAGGACACTGGATAATAAACATAGACATTTGTGTGTGGATGTTGAATGTTTATGTGTAGCCTTTTCCTCAAGCAAACTGCTTTGTTGTATCAACAAAATGACCACTGTATAAAACTTAGACGTACACAGACCTAATCAGATTTTTAAAGTCACTCTAGCTTATAGAAAAATTTCCCAAAGAATAGCAAATCATTTTTTTTTTGTTTAGGTTTCCATACAAAGGCTGAGTAAATACATAAAAATGTCCAAAAAATGCATAATCAGAAGTTATCTTGTAAAGGTATTTTTCTCCTGGACCTTTGCATTTTAAAACTAAGTACATTAGATTCATGGAGATGAATAAATGCATGTGCTTGTTAATGTATTGTTGCAAGGAGGGTCATTCAGAATTACAGCAAACAATTTATATAAAGAGCCCCAAAAAAGACATTATGTAGTGTTTTACTGAGTTTGTATAAAATACTACAGCTGTCTTTAGGACGCCTTTCCTTTGTGGAAAAGAAGCTTAATTCTGCCAAGGCCAGAGTGCAGGACCCCTTCTTGCCCTTATTTGCTTTTAGAGACTCACACTGTCAAGTTGATAAATGGGCTTTGACAGAAGCAAAGGTAATTCAAAACTCATTCACAGGTAGAATAGTCCTTAACAGATCTTTTATAAAATTCTCCAGTGGAGAAAAAAATATAGAGAAAAGATGCACAGTATTAATTATTCTCCCAAAAGTCAAAAATTATCATCATCTCTCTGACTCTATATTTTGAAGTGATCCTATCATGCTTACATGTGCATATGTATCTGTTTATTCATAAACAAAATTTCTTTTTTCCATATGAAAGAAAATCTGTTGTTCACTAAAGGGAAAAAATACAGATTTTGTTGGAAAATGTGGTGCATTATTTTTGGGAGAGGTAATTTTTTATAAACTGAGTAGTGTAGAACATATCTTTAACTAAAAACACCCTACCAGAATAATACTTTGGAATTAGAGAAAATAATTGAAGTATTTAGCTAATGCACATAAATTTTACTTCTATTATTTCAGCATTTGATTTTGACAAATCAATTCATCAGTGATAAAATAATGGGGTAAGTCTGCAGAGAGAGCTCAATTCATTGCATTCATTCCACCCACCTTAGTTCATCTGCAGAGTTATGGTTCTGATTTTATGAGAACATACTCCCTTCATCCTCCCTGGCATAAACCCCCACATGTCACTTAAGTTGGTAATATTAAGTAAGCAATTCCTTTTCCTCTTTGTGCCTTTAAAAATACACAGGAATACAACATTTAGAATGAACTTTTTCTGCAGTGTTAAAGAGATTCTGTAATTAATAGTAGATACCAGTAATAGGATATCTGTAGTCCTATGTATTCTGAAGAGAGTGAGAACTCTTTCTTTAGTTGTTATTTCTTTTAGATTAGCTTATATAAATAACTACTTTTAGTACTAGACCAGTGTCAGAGCTATGACTCATGTTTACTATCTTTGTTTTTCCCTAAATTTGGAAATGTAACAAAGCTAATTTTCTTTGGAAGACAGTACTGGAGCAATCTAAAACACACACACACACACACACACATAGATACACATTTGCACACCTCTAGATAAACACAAAACTGATATAAATATTAAGGAAATCCCTTCAGACAAATAAAAACGCCCAGTATAATGATGGACTTTGCTGGGAGTTTTTCATCTTTGACAGAAAAAAAAAAATGTTAAATCTATTTTGATAAAATGCAGACAGAATAAAGTTTATAAATGCATGAACTACTCTATAGAACTGAGGGGTTACATAGTTCTAAGATGTGTTTGTGTGATACAAAGAAAATTACCTGTATCTATATAGATATAGTTATCTATATGTATCACTTAAATAGCTTACAGCTGCATAAAACCATAGAGACTTGTGCACAAATAGTCATAATGTAATATAAGCCTTCATCATGAAGTAAGAAATAAGGAAAATAAAGCACTGATGATGCAGGAAGGATTATGGAGCAGGGACAGAAGCGTGACTTGAGGATTAGGAATCAGGAGGAAACTCCTGGAGAAGTGACCATCTTAGACAGTTTTGGCAGAAGTGTAAGCTCTAACTGGAAGTTATAGTTCCTAACTGGAAGCAACTACAACAATAGGAAACAACATTTAGTGAAGTCATGAAGGTCAGAAATCCAAGACATTTCTGAGTCATTTTATCACAATCATCTTACATAGATCACAGTGGGGGAGTATATCAAATATAAGGCAGGGCTGAGTCCTGGCATGCCTTCCTTCTTCATTCATTCAGCCTTTCATTTCACTGAATCCCTGCAATGGGTTCATTCCGGTACAGCACTGGCAGTAAATTCAGAAAAAAAGTGAATAGAATGCCTGTCCAGAATAGGATCCTTTTTTTTTTTTTATGATTGCATGTGAAAGTAAAATCATATAATTACAATGCAATGTAATAATTTTTTGTTAGATCTTTCACTGAGTATTTTGGGCTTAAAATATATGTGTTATCTAAATATGTTTAGGAGAATCAGGAAAAAAATTAACAGAGACATTGACATTTGGCCTAAATCCTGAAGGTATGTAAATAATTAGAGGGAGATCATGTAAAATTGGAGTGAAGGGAGATCATTGTCAAGACAGATGAAATAAATATTTGTAAATGAAATCGGGTATAGAAAGGCATACTTTGTCAGGGTGGAAGGTTTGAGTGCTGTGTTTGTGAGATTGGATTTTATGCCCTCGTCCTACATACAGTCTTTGTTGTAGTGTTTGAGAAAAGAAGTGAAAATATCTTTGCAAAATGGTAGTACTTTTTCTTGGGCATTGATTCATATCAGACAAACAAAACAGGTCGTTACATAGTAATGCACAGATATCTAGGACCTTTAAATGATACTGATATAGTGTGCCAAGTAGAGTTTACAGTATGTCAAACACTAAAAAGAATGGAAGAATTTATTTAACATAGCTTTAGCATAATTGTTTCATCTCTCTTTACTCCTCAAAGATGAACTTGTTAAAATCAAGGTGAACAGAGCATTGGAATGGAAAAAGTCAGAGATGGCTCAATGGCCAAATTAAAATTTTAGAGTAAAATTCTAACTATCCCTACTAGGGTCACTGAATGGAGTAATCTACAAAGAAGCACTTCTGTTATATATAATAAAATACTAGTTTATTTGTCCCACCGTATATCAAAACTTATTACTTATTTATGAATGTATAATGGTTACATGGGAGCATTGTTTCACTTTAATTTTTTAGAATAAAAGTCTTTGCATTATATGCATCTTTTTCAACATATGTATGGAATTCTTTGTTTAAATGCTCTAGTCCATGTCTCTGATTATCAAGTCTACATTCTTTGCCATGCCCTGTCAATGTGTTCCATACTCCTGTCATTCTGTTCTGGGATACACATTCCAGCAAAACTGCCTTTCTATCTATTCCTCAAATACACTAAACTCAAAACCCCAGGCCCTTTGCCAATGCTCTTCTAATCGCCCACCCTATTTTTAGCCAAGATTTTCATGGGTATATTTGTTTTCACACCCTAGCCCAATCTTACCACCTAACAGTCTATTTGTTCTACATTATCTACATTGCCAACCTCAAAATCAAATGAAACCGTATAATCCCTTCTGTCTGAAACTGTATTCTGTCTGCATTTTATCAAAATAGATTTAATTTTTTTTTTTTCTGTCAAAGATGAAAAACTCCCAGCAAAGTCTTTCATTGCACTGGGCAATTTTATTTGTGTTAAGGAGTTTCCTTAATATTATATCAGTTTTTTTACCTAGAGGTGTGCTAATGTGTATCTGTGTGTGTGTGTGTTTCTGTTTATCTCCTTACTTATATATTTATTATGTGTCCCCCACTCCTAGTCCCCCAACACATGCACACACATAACTGCAAAAAATAAAAGCAGGTAACACACTCATTTAGCTCATAACTGCTTTCTGAGGGTGTAATTATTAGGTGCTTAGTTAAATGAACTAAGATTAAGTATTCTTATATATTTAGATCATGATTTTCAAAGATGATTTTAATGATCATGATAGTAAACTATTGTGTGGTGTGGATATTTTTCCATGCTATGCAAAAGACACGGTTCTTTGTCTGGTTAAACGTTTCATCTATTCAAGGGCCCTAGTCCCTACTACCCTGCCTAGGAGATTCATTCCTGCTGATACATTGCTCATCATTTGTGCCAGGAAAATTAATAGGAATTAGGAGGAAATGTTAGTGGCCTTTCTTCTTCTCCTCCTACTCGAGCATATAATCAACCACATCCTTCTCATCCGCAGAGTACTTATTAAAGCTCTACAGAAAAAAAAAAAAAAAAAAATCTTTGAAAGGAAGCTTGCATAAAAGAAATTACATGACTGTCTGGACCTCACCCTTCCTTACAAACAGACACAGATGTAGATGAAAGTGACCATATCGTATGTCATATGCATCCCTTTGTAACAATATGTTGCTCACAGACTATTTTTTTTCTTTTGCTTTATTTTGATGCTCAACTCTGTTCTCTAATTTTGACTACAACTTTCACATTTGCCTAAAAGTGCCTTTTTTGCATAGTAAGTATGATGCTAATTATTGTGATGATATAATGGTATTTAGATTAGCAGTGTATTGTGATAAAAATGGCCAGGGGTTGAGAGTTAATAAAAAGAGAAAATAATTAAAATCATAGAGCTGGTTCTGCCACCTGGTCAGCTTGGATCTTGTCTCCTAGACCCCAGAAACAAAGTTTCTACCTCTATAGTATCATTCTTTACCAATTCAAAAACAAGATGCATAACCTAAAGGAAGACTCTGTCTCTGTATGTATGACACACATATACTTATTTAAAGATTCAGAAGTAATTTAGCTCTGCACCAAAGTTGAGAACCAGAGCTCTGGATTATGACTTGACAACCTCAAGGTAAAGTCAAACTCTGTGTCACAACAAGGTCAATGCCAGACTATGTGCTATGGGCCCTGTTGTGTCTACAAGCGTGGCATCTGTAACTTTATAAACTCGATGTAGAGTGCCATTTGTCAACAGCTTTTTAAATCTGGAATACCGTCCTCCCTCCCCCCCTTCATTCCTTCTCCTACTCTTTCTTCCCCTTCCGCCCTCCTGTTCTTCTTCCTTCCCTATATCCCTCCCTCCCTCCTTTCCTTCCTTAATTATCCTTTGTATCAGCTTCACACCACCCTTATTTTCTCTATTAAATTTTTCTTAAATTTACCTTTATATATCCCAGGATAAAGTTAAAAAATTCAGAGGGAGGCATAAAATCTCAGAGAGATACATTTCAAAGTCCTGGCACAGTTCCTGTAGGTATGAAACCAGGTGTGCATGTCCCATTCTGGGTTCTGATCCCATGAGAATATTTTGCATCTCCAAAGTCTCTTTAAGGGAAGTGGCATGCGGATAGTGTTTGACATAAGATTTTATTCGAGGGAGGTAGTTATTTTGCTTGCCCCTATATAATCTGAAGTCAGAAAGTCATGCTGCTTTAAAGCTCTTTGAATGGAGTGGAATGAGCTGTGTCTGCTGTGACAGTAAGTCTGCGGGGGTCAGCTCCAGAATGGTCATCAGCAAGTTTGTGTCACCAACTCTCTTAATATGTATTAAATTAGGTTCAATAAATAATCCTACCTCCAGAACATAAAATGTAACCTTTTGAGGTATCACTCTTTATCAAAAGGAATTATTTTAATTAATAATGTTTTGTGTTTTGTGCCTTCTTTGTATAAAAATAAATTTAAAATGCATTTCTTTCATGGATGAATGTTCTACAAGATAATCTTAAAGAAAGACACTAATGTGTTTGTACTTTTCCTAAAACTTAAGACGCTAATTTAAAGGAATGTACTCTCTAAAGCACATGGTTGATGTTGATCTTTTCCCAATTAAATTGGTTAATATGTCTTTATATTTTAAAGTCTCCTAGAGGTTATTCAAACTAAGGAATTCCAAATAATACAAATTTATTCTTTTTTTCTGAAACTACTCATATTCTAAACCAAGCCAACATTAAAATTTTCAACATTTTAACACAGTTAATATTACTCTAGCTTTTACTTCATGAAAATCTAAAACAGAAAGGGATATCTGGTATATAGCACTACTACACAGATTACCTATTAATATAACTTAGCACATTAAGAAATTAAAGGAAAAAATGATCATGTCAACAGATGATAAAACAACACTCATTCATATTGAATAAAATCTCAGCAAACTGGGCATAAAAAGGAATTTTTGTAATCATCATGAAGTATTATCTTTAGTGACCAAATATTAGTTGAATTCCTTTAAAAATTTAATATAAGAAAAAATGGTTATTATCAATGCTTCAGTACATTTGTAATAATATCACTCCAAAAGGTAAAAACAAGAAAAGATAAAAATTAATAATTAGAACTGCTATATATGTGCATATTTCAATTGTATGATATATAAAAATCTAATGAAAAATATGTAGTTTTTGTAAAAGCAATGTTTAATTGAAAGTTTAGAATCAGTGGCAGATAAAACCAATTTTATATACCAAAGAGAAGAATAAACAAATTAATTGTGAATTTTCAAAGGAAAATTTCAAAATCATTTATTTCCTGTCTTTTAATATATCTGTGACATGTTTATTAAAATGGGTTGAAAGGGAGTTTGGGGTGAAATACCTGCTAAGGGCTTATTTTGGTGAGATTTGGTAACAAGTTGTATACCTCTTTTAGCTCTAAAATAAATTGATGAAGAAAGTACATTTTATATGCCAAGACAGCCAGGAAAGACTGAAGAGACAATATTTGGAAAATTTGATTCCTAATTCTGTTACTGAGAAGAGACACAGTAGATGGGCTGAATCCTACACAGAAGTTTAGTTCACAAGATAGGAGTGCTGAGTAGTTGCTTTGATGAAGGAATTAAAATGAATTTGTTGGTTAAGAATCAGCCTGCATCCTAAAATTTATGGAATTAAAGGCATAATTGTCCACCAAAATTTATACATGGTATAAGAAGTAAAAGCTTGGCTTGTAGTGCTTTTACTTTTACCTAACAAAGACCAAATAGTAGAATGTAAGAGTGAGAGTTTGTAGCACCCCAGAAAACAAGAGGAAGGAAAGATGTCACATAGGTCATAGTTATAGAAGAATGGAATCCAACAAGGGATTTTATGTGGAACTTACAAAAGATACTACACTGGAACCTGTTTTGAACATTTGCCAGGCTTAAGTCAATTCTCAAACACTTTTTTTATTTAAAGCAATCAAAAATTTATTGTATTTTTAGACAATTATTGAGCTGATCTCCAAATTTATTTGGGATAAAATTTCAAAAGTTGGCAAGATAAAATTTAAGAACAAATTTGATGATAGGAGCAACTTTCTATACCTGATATCAAAATTAATTTTAAAGCTAGAATAGTTAAGAGTTTGTATTAGCATGATGCTAGACCAAAAAAAGAAGGGGGTTAGCAAAATCGTGAATGAAAAAATAGACCACCTCTATGTAGATAATTTATAAAAGTTGTGTAGAAATAAGTGGAAAATAATAGTCTGTTGACTCTAATCAATAAAGGATCCTGGGATAACTTTGGGATGGGTGGTGAATATAATTCTGTGTCATAGGATATAACAAAATAAATTCTAGGTTGGTTAAAGAGCTGGCATTTAAGAAGGGAAAGGTGAAACTTATAGATCAGATAGAAAGATATTATGTACCCAGACTGAGGATTCTGTGTTTGTTTTTGTTTTGTTTTGATTTTGCAAACCAGACAATAAAAATACAAACTACAAGCAAGATGTTTAATAAGTTTAACTTAATTAACATTAGAAACCAATACAACACAGAACTTATTCAACTAAAAGAAAAAAGAATGCCACAGGGTGTAAAAAGTCATTTGTAATACTGGTACATATAAACCAAATTTTTAAAAAACAGACAGAATAGCAATCTATGAAAGAAGATAACCAAATGGCTGATAAACATAATAAGATGTTTAATCTCTCTAATAATTATGAGTATTCGTTCAAGCTATATTAAATACTATTTCACAATCATCAGATTCCAAAGAAGATTATTCTCTAGTAATACCAAGTGCATGGTGAGGAGAAATTCAAATTGTCATAAAATTATTTGACAAACAGTATTTTGGAGTTAAAGTTTGTAGAATGACAGTAGGGATAAATTTATCAAGATATTCACATCCTGCAATACATTGGTTGTTTTCTGGATAGACCTTAGAAAAGGACTCATACATGAGCACATTGAGGCATGCCCAGAAATGGGAACATCTTTGGAAATACCCTCAATGCCTAGTATCCAAAGTCTAGATCAACACATTTGGGCTGATTCATATAATATGACATTCTACAGCAGTTTATGTGAATCTAGAAATGGAGGAGAGAATAGTACACAATGGGAGGAGAAGGAATAATTATAAAGGGAATGCAGAATTATGAAGGAAAATATGTAATACAAAGAAAATATTTATAGTGGAGTAAACTCTCAATAGGAAGAATCATGTCTTTTCCTAGATTTCTCTTTATCAGCCCCTGACTGCCTGCTCTCACCCAAATCTTTGCTTTTAAAGCATAACATCAAGATCCTTCAACATAGGCTTACTTAAATTCTTCATAGTGACTTCTATAAGTACTATAATTAGCAAGAAACTTTTTATATAAATGGATAAAAGTCTACCTACTACTTTATTAAAAGCTGATAAATATTTGAATTATGAAATATCATCTGCATTTGCTTTTTTTCCCTCCAAATCCATAGATACCTTTTTACCTCAATTAGAAAGCTGTGTTTAACTGGGATATTTATTCTTCAACCAGTCTTATTAATCAGTTTGACTTTTTAAAACAATGATTTGTGTACTTTTTGCCATGAAAAAATCAGAATTTCTTGATTATTAAAAAAGTGACACCTACTGTATTTTTGGCTTGGATTAAAAAGATTGATGTGAAAAGTGATAAATAAGTCAGCAGGTACAATAAATCGATAATATTTAATCATTTGATTTCTAAAAGTCACTGGAACTCACTATTAAATACCCACCTATTGATAACTGAAATAAGATAGTAGTGTTTTAATATTATATTAATCCTGTCTTTAAAATTCATCTATTTGTAACCTGTTTGGTGACAAATATTTACACATTTTAAAACACACACAAAAATATTCATATATAAAATCATTATGTTGTGTGCCAAAATCTAATAGTGTTATATGTCAATTATATAGCAACATAATACATGATAAAAACTTTTTTAAGTCATCTACATCAAAGTTTGTTTCATAGAGGCAGCAAGAAAAGCTATAAAATAAGGAATGAAGTTATCATAGGATTGAAAAAATAGTACCAAAGTGGAATATAACACAGACAAAAATGTCATATTTCTGAGCAAAGAGGAAAACCTGAAAAGGATTTCTGCTATTAATATGTGCATCTATACTGTATATTTCCAGAGAAAATACCTGCTTTCAAATTCTAATTGACTATGTTTTCTAAAGAGCACAAATATTTAGCATTATTAGTAAGATTGTTAAGCTCAAATCAAGGAAATATCAAACCAGCTATCTATTAAGCATTTATTTCTAAAGATGATCATGTTTTCAACGCATTACATTTCCACCCAATTAATTATAAATAGTTTGATCGATTTTATATGTGATAGTTCAGAGCATTGAGTGACATTTTCTGAATATGGCCCTTATTTTGTTTAGAACAATTTCGAAAGTCCATGATACATCTCTACAATGACTCACGTTTCTGTCTCTTTCAATATAGCAACATTATTATTTTAGGTTCTTTTATATGATTTTTGGTTCTTTTATATGATTTTTATAAGATAAGCTTATGTGAGCTTATCTCAAGAACATTACCAAGGTTCATTTTGCCCATTCTCCAACATATTTTATTTTTAAAGTCTCCAGATAGCCTGGTAAAAATACACCTAAATCTAAAACAAACTTGTTTAAGAACATCATTTTCTCTTTCTTCTTATTTCTAATTAAAAATGAATTTACAGAAATTGGGAAATAGTACATCAAATTAACTGAAGTGCCTTTCAAAGGCTTGAACTATGGCTACAGGTCTTAAATGAATCCACGTTGTTTCTAAGCTCTAATTGTCCAAACTTACAGCAGATTTCCTGTGTCAACATATCAACCAACATAGTCAACATTCTTAGAGTTCCAACAACAATAAAACTAGCATAAGGGAAGGACCATATCTAAATATACACATGAAGCATGGTAATGTCTATTCATTCCCATCTATGAAACATGGATTTTCTTCTGAATTACATAGAATAAAATAT
Source organism: Galemys pyrenaicus (assembly GCA_019455555.1). Taxonomy (NCBI): domain Eukaryota; kingdom Metazoa; phylum Chordata; class Mammalia; order Eulipotyphla; family Talpidae; genus Galemys; species Galemys pyrenaicus. The sequence goes on along the minus strand of JAGFMF010011678.1, from coordinate 11,131,736 downwards.
AATGATGGATATTCCCATCCATTTGTAACATAATTCAGATATGTACTAATTTTTAGATAGAATTAAACTAAACATCTGAGTTTCTAAGAGTTGGTACAGATAAGGATGAAACTTTTTAAAAAACAAGTTTATTATGAACCATGGCACTAGAATTTTAACCCCAATAAAATAGTATAATCAGGATGTATTATTGATATTTAGAAATTAATCTTATATATTTTGCCCTACATAAAGTATAGCTTTAATCATTTTTAAGAAACTATTATTTAAATCATGCTCTCTTATCTTTGATTACATACTGAATTTTTTTATCGAAATGATCTCTTTAAAACTTGCTTAGAGTATCTGCCATCCTTTTAAAAAGTGAAAAACCTAACTTCACTTTTGTGTGTCTGAGCCAAATTTTAAAGGATTACGTTCTTAATCTTGACATTCAAAGGAGACATCCCACGATGTTGTAAATGTTCCAGCAGGATTAAGGAGAGAGACTGCAGCGTCCCTAAGAGCCCTCCAATCTGTCTTCAATATGCTCATTTCTCAGTGGTGTGGCAGGGCGAGACAGACTCTAAACCCTTGACCTCATCAAAGAAGTTAGCTGTGTCAAAGCAAGATACCTTTAATTTATTGAGTAACATAGAGAGAATTCATGCCACCTTTATTGCTTGCTTTTCCTCCCCAGCCTTTGCTAGTGATGGTGAACTATATAAATGTAATCAATAATTTCTTTAAAAATTACAAGTAGAAAGGAAATAATAGTAAATTTAAAAATCCCTAATCATTTATTAAATAGTACTCCCTGAGATAATGCTGTTGGCATTTGAATGTTAGCGAATATGCTCCATTCAGTAAATTTATTTCATTCAAAGAATAAGTATTATCTAGGAAGTCTACATAAAGCTTTGATATACAATTTTGATTCAAGTTATTTATAAATACCACTATAATTTCTGACATGACTATATCAATACTAAAACAGAGGGCTTTATAAACCATAGATACATAAAATATTAACTGTGCTTTTGATTTAAAATAACCAATACATAGATTCCAGGGAAATATATAAATGTGGAGAAATATATGCTATGGCTAGGCACAGGATGCAAATTTAATTTATCTGTAGTAATCTCTGTGATGCAAAATTAGTAAAATGTTTGGCTGCTGAACTTTATTGTAGAGAAGTCAATATTTTATTTGGATACAATCATTGGCCTCATGTAAGTGTAGGGTGTTTTCCTCAACTTTCCTGATTCAACAATTGATGAATTCAAGTATTGAACTAGGATCTTAAGCTGGCAACTGCTAAAGTTGATTATTAAATCCTAGATATATCATGATATCTTACATAGATGATTCTATTTTTTCATTCCACTAAGAAATCATAGGCTTTTGTATGCATATGACTATGTCAGATCTGTGAATGGAAGATTCAGTGTCTAACAGGAAGGTACTCTTTAATGTCAGAAAAAAAAGCTTAAAAAATATCGTGAATAAGAAGATAAGTGAATTTTGCAAGCTGGGAAAGCATCAAGAAACTGAAGACTTCAAATCTGTTAATCCAGGTCACTCTTGATTTTGTGTTGCTTGGAAAAATAGAATTTTTCCTATGTAATCTTGTAGAGATTTGTTATATAAGGCTGAAAAATGAATGAGATTTGAGTTCTTGCTTTCTTTGCAGCCTACAATGTCCCTATCACTTTCTCTTCCTATTTGTCTTTTTAACCTATGTAGACTCTATGTAGAAAGAATGAAACAGAGGAGGGTTGCTTTTATTAGGTTTAAGTAAATGAATTTAAGTCATTGCAAAAAGACTGATTCTTACCCTACAGCATTTCACAAGACTTTTTCACACGACTGATCTGCCACAACTAATTTTAAGAAGTCTGTTTTAATATGCAATATGTGTGTGGTCTCACACATATGTTTATTGTGACCTCAATTCATATATATATAGACATATTATCTACACACGCAGGGGTAAGGGTTTGTAGGTTAAAAAGCATGCTTAATTCTAAATGTATTAGTCTTGCATTGTAAGCATTTTGTTCTGGTTTACAAGATTTGAAGTTATACATATACACATACATGTATATATATGTAGCATAGTGTGTATATAGTGCTATGTAGTATATATAGTGTAGCGCAGTGTGCACAGAAAAAAACAGCTTAGAGAAAATTCCACTTTTAAGAAAGAATTCAATGTTTCTGTCTCTATTGTGCATATAAACAGAGTCTTAGCTTCTGTCTTAAGACAGAGGACTATACAATACCACGCCTGATATCTTTGCAGTTCATGCCAGAAAGAGATAAAAATTCCAAAAGGATAAGAGTGGAAGCACAAGGAATGATATATATTTGATCAAAATTCACTTGTAGGCTAAGAGATGATTGGCAGAGAACAAGCAATATTAAGCACTAGGCTCTGCTCGGAGAAGCTATAGTGAATACATAGCCAAGTATACCATCTGTTGAATATGAAATTCTTGGATCAAGACATTATAGATACATTTCCCCAAACAGTGGGGACAGAATTCTTTCTGGAAACAAAATCACAATAGGGTTGCAGAAACGCCAAGTGAGAAAGAGGCAAATAACTGTTCACTCCTTTGTAGGGGGCAGACTTCCTTACTGCTAGTGCAGAGTGATTAATTACATGGCATGGTTTGTGATGCTGGTAGTAAATAAACGCACAGCAGGTAGTCACCCTGTTCAAACAATTTTTAAATCAGTGTGTCAACTACCAGCCATAGGTAGATCAAAATCCTTTTACCTTGTGTGATGCCTGCACCGTTATTCACTATCAGAATTCACCTTGTTCCTTGTCACTCGTTATGGTTTATAAAGATAATTGAATGATGGCTGTGTGATGTACAATGGGGCAATTTCTATGAAAAGATTGATAAATGATACTTGTTCTTAAGGTGAATCTCAGACCTAATCCTATCCTTTATAATTGGATTTGGTCATCTGAGAAAAAAATATCTTTCTATATGCCTTTTTCTAGAATAAGTCTGTAGATGAGTCTGCAACTTTTTGGGGAAAGCAACCTGGTATTCTGGGATAGACAACTACTGACATTTAAATGACCTATGCTAATGAGAAGTGAGTGGCACAGAATGGCAGGTAGAAGCAGTGAAAGACATTGTGGAGAAATAACAGTGGCCTTACAGATGTTAATGAAAAGATGCTGATTCCCTTAAGTGCAACCCCATAGAAAAGGTGGAAACCAATGTGAAGGGAATACCATGTTGATTAATTCAGAATTTTATGTTGTCACTTTTTTTCCCATCTAAAATATTGTATAAGAACATACTATTCTATTTTCTCTGAAAATGCCTGCATTTCACTTCAATTTCCTAGTGCAGCATACCTAGTTAATAAGACACAAGAAATTACTAAGGTGTATACTAGATGCTCAATGCTTAGTTAATACGAGAGTTAGGATAATGATAAAAGTATGCTTTGAACACTTTAAACTACATTATGGAGTCCTTTAAAATGTGTATTTGATTAAATTTTTAAAAAATATTTATTTTTATTTATTTTTGTATACAAGAAATACGGTGTAGGCCAGAGGTGCCGGGGATGAGAGGATTCACCAGAGACATAGTGGGGAGCAGAACAGGCAGATCTACTGAAATACACTGCTGAAGAGAGCAGCGGCAAGACAGGAGATGTCTGTTGTGCCATGTGGGTTAGCTCCCAGGCCAGAGATCAAACTCATACCTCAATGGCAGGCAATAACTTAATAGTGATGAGACTTTAACCCATTGACCCTCCAGGGAGGCCCTGATTAAAAAATTTTTAAGTGCATCTACTCCCTTAGAGTCTCTGTAACCGTGTCTCCCATTTCCTCAGTGTGATCAATATATTATGAAAAAGTCAATTTTTAAAAATATTTATAACTTCTTTTACCAACCTAGTACTGTATAAACTTCAAACAATTTAAAGAAAACTTCAAGTAACTAAACTGTCTTCAACTACAGAATTGAAACAGTTTTATACCCCAGTACTTATTTTAGTTCCATAATATAATACCTCATGAATAACACTTCAAAATATCTGGCACTGCGTTTATTCTGTCTCTGCTTCCTAATATGGTGCATATGAACTTCATTTTTGAGCCAGTTCAGACTTGTTATGTTGTAATTCTGACTCAGTCAGAAAACTGCTAAGACCACCACTTGTTTGCTTTAGATAAATGAGTTCCTGGTCATTCATCAGCTCACACACTGCAATGACACTGTTTCTGGAAAAGGTTGGCAAATTAAACTGTTTCTTCAAAACATTATTTTTATAGTTTAAACTGTAAAAGTGTTGTCATTTATAAGGCACATAATAAAATATATTTTAGTAACAGAAAACGAATGTTATAGATACAGAAAAAAAATATATATATGCCTTTTAAAGGCCACCCTGCTATTTTAACAATTTAAGGATTTCTTGGCTACTTTACCCAAATATAAAATGCCAAGAAAAATTTTCTTATTCTTTCTTTTTTTGACAGTCTTTGCATATGAAATTGAGTAAGATTTTAAGTTAATTTCTGTACTGATAAGAGCTATATTAAATACTGTGTGTAAAATGGCTTAAGTCATAACTGTTTTTGCATTGTTCCCAGTATCCATTTATAGCAATATTAAGGTTAAGTTTAGTTTGCTGACATATTTAGATATGTTTGCTTACTTGAGAATACCTTTAAAGTAATTTACAAAAAATCCCTATAACAATTTTCATTTTTCCCAGTAATTCTACATAATGATGCTCTTTGAATAGTGATTTTAGCTAATGGAGAAGTAACATTATATTCAGAGAACCATCAACTATCAGAGTCTTACAATAAGGAAAGATCCTAAAAGCAGCTATGTTAATGAACTCAGCATTTTAGCTTTCATACATTTCTGTTGAGTAAAGTGAGCTCATTTTCTTTTGCAGTCCCAAGATAACTTGGTAAGATTTTAGAGCTGCTTGTCAAATGTAATTTGACCTAATAATTACCCCTTAAGATATGATTAAGAAACACCTGACTCAGATGTCATGTACATATGCAAACCACGAGTCATCCTTCCTTCCTCCCTTTGATTTCAGTGGCTAAAAGCCAAATCAGCAGACTGAGAACTAGCCTTCAGGAGAAACCTGCTGGTTGCTAGAGTGGATTCAGGACCTCATACTCAAGTTGAAGGTGTCTAAGGAGAGCAAGTGTTCCATTAACTGCATTCATTGTTCTGAGATATTTTATGGGAAGAAATAATTCCTGTATGCCGTCTTTAATGTAAATGCTGATAAGTGCTAAAAAGGTAATTCAAACAGTGAGAATATTGCCATTATACTAAAGTGTATGTAAACATTTAAGATGGAAACAATAATTTCTTTTCTTTAGCTCTCAACATCTATCATTGTATGTAAGAAATGGATTTTCATAAGTTTAAACATTTATATTCACACTTTATTATTTTTGGTTCTGGATAAATTTTCCATGCTTCAATAAAATCTAACTCCATGTTTTCTTTTAAGAATATCTATGGAAAGTGTATCTGGGTGCATTTTTATGTCTCACCAAAACTCACGATTTATCAAAAAGTTTAAGAACACAAAATTTGTTCAGTTAAGACATCTTTATCATATATACTTGACAAGTACTGTTTTTTAAGTTTATCTCAATATAATGACAAATATAATATTAGCAATTTTAATATGTCATTTCTACCCAGTTCATTGTTTAAACTTCTTTCTTTAGGAAAATTTTCTGGAGAAGCCCTTATTAACATATTATTCTCAAAGTCTAAATGCAAATTCCTTACCTAATGGGTGATGACCCACTCAGGAGAAATAATGAAATACCCATACTCACTGATAGATATATCCAGCTAGATTAAGAATGTCAATAGAGAATATCAAATGCATAATATAGAGTTGAAGTATACATATCTTTGCATTTTTTATTTACTGCCTAAAAGGTTTTAAAATCTCTATAGAGATTTTAAATATGTGATTATGATTTTAATATTTGTGGATTGTTACAGGAAGAAAATACAAAATTTATTGAAGGAAATATTTTGAAACTTGGAAAATATTTGAGATTAAGGAAATGAAAATAGATGAATGTAGAAGTATTATGCTTTTGAATATATGAATTCACATTTATTTTCCAAGGTTTTATTAATATTTGCTGTACAATCTATATTTTGACCAAGCTAGTGTATGTAATATTATTAAATTGAAAAAGGTAAAGCAAAAATGAATTTGATGAAAAAGAGAAGTTTGTATCTTAGTTGAATTTCCATTTAATCTGAGTTATTGTGATGAAGGTTTACTCAGCCAAAGTATAATATATAATTACATATATAATTCTCATTCCACTTACAAATTTGTGAATAAAGTTTCCACTTAACTCAAGAACTTCATAACTTAGAAACAGCAAGTGAGAGTCTGGATGTATATAATTAAAGAGGGGAGCTAAATGCTTGCATGATTAAAGGAAATGAAAAATTAGAAGTATTTATAATAGTTGAATTGTGAAATTATAATCAGGCTCAATCTGAAGTACTGTGATTTCCATTCCGGTGGTTGTTTCAGTAATCTGATGGAGTTACTATTCTTTCCCCATGCACGTGTTCAAATTTTCTGCATACTTTACATTATGAGAAACGGTCTAATTCCATGTTCTGAGAAATGATGGTACAATGTTGATGTGCAGCAAGATTTCTTTATGAATAGAAAAAGTAATGTACAAATATTTCCATAGATACATATTGTAGAGTATATACTCTAAAAATATACATTATATCTCTAAGAAACAAGATTATCCTTTTCCAAATATATGTGCGGGGTGAGGGGAAGGTATTATGTGTGTGTGTGTGCACACAGGAATATCAAATCTTATCTTAGTTTGATATATGGATAAAATAAATTGATTTCTTAAAAATTATAGTGATAGTCAATGAGAAAGGAAAAAATGAGGAATTAGAAAAAGCTACAAGTTTATGTTTTGGATCAGGTTTCAATCTTCCAGAGGCATGTGACATTTCTCTGAAAGCAAAGAAATGTTATATTAATTTTAAAAAAAAGTTATAATAATAAAAATTATATTAATTGTTATAGTAAAATCATAGAACATTCCTATTTAAAGTGTCCTTACAGATTATCTGGGCCAAAGGTCTTTTACTAATTTGAGTTGTGAGTCCTTTTGTACGTTGAAGGTTAAAGACCCTCTCCCTAGAAAGTTGTACATTTTTTCAGAATTATAGTTTTGCCACAATTCTACCTACATTTCTAGGAATTCAAGTTTATCATAGAAATTCAGGCTATAACTTAAGCAGCTCTGATTATTCAAATTTCATTTTATAAATGAGGAAACTAGAGATCCAGAGAGGAACCAGACTTCTTGATGTCCAAGTCATCTATACTAATAGTGATTCCAATAAATACCCATTTCATGTTCAAGTTTTCTGTTTCTATGACTGAATGGAAATGGGTTTGTATGGAAGCATCTTCCACTATCCACAATACTAGTCCAGTTTGTATAGTCCACTAGCTAATGTTGTCATTATAGGGGGGAAGTATTTCATTCTCTTCCGTGTGTGTGTGTGTGTGTGTGAGAACCACAATCAAAGCTTTGTGTTAACCGAATGTCCCACTTCTCTTTTATGTGTTTGCTTCTATATCTCTCTGTCAAAGAGTAATGAGCAGTAGAAATTTGTTTTCCAGTGACAGGCACTTGGATTCTGTATTCTTATTTCCCACAGATATTACCTAATTTTCAAACAGGATGGGATGGTCTTTTGTGGCCAACCACAAGATATTATTTTGAACTTCCTAGAAAAGAGCTTTATGACAACTGAAAAATAGCAGGAACATTCATTTCCATCATACTCATTTCATTACAATTTAAGTAAATGTATGGGGCTGCCAATGAGGCATTGTATGCTTCCCTCGAGCTTTGAGTATAGTCAAAAGGTAATATCTGCTCTTTTGCTCCACTCTTGTTAAAGAAAATGCCCAGTGAAATTTCATAGGGGAAGATGACAAGGGGTTTCTTTCCACTTCTTTCAGCTCCTTAGAAACATCAATATATTTACCTTCTACAAATTGTTTGGAAATTGTAGAAATGTAATTGCAGATAAGGTGAAATTTCCATTTACATATATGTTAGATTGAAGATTTTTTTTTTTAAACTTAAGACTCAAACAGAAGCTTTTATTTAAAGCATCACTGAAAATAGCATCCACTACATTGTAATCCATCTTTGGTTCCTCCTATAACTAAAAGTTAATGATGGTGTAATCATGATGGACTTAACACTTCTTCCCTGACATTTTGAAAGGCTTTGAAAGTATCTTCCATGAGATAACGCAGGGAAAATCTTACTGTAAACAAAATGAAATCTTACAAGATAATTATAGCAGTTGCTTATCAATGTTTATTGGTGCCATATGAGTCTGTCATATCAAAATAACTGGAATCTTTAAATCATCTTCCCATCTGCATCCTCCTTTTCCAGTTTATTGTGGACACATAAGACACCATGGATTCAAGGCTTATGTGTCACTGTCCTTGGGACATCTTATAACTTCTATCTGCATATTTCCACCTTCTCAAGATAGTGATCATAATACCAGCCTCTACAGATACCAAACAAGGATTGGGTGACATGCTGTATGTAGAAATAATTTGTAAATCAATATAATGAAAGAAAAATGTGGGTAATAGTTCCATTTTCTAGAAAATCTCTCAGTGAATAAGGCATCAAATTAACCTGCTCTGCAAAACCAAACAATTAGATGTGCAGATATCTGCAGTCATCTCTAAGGCAGAAACATTCCGGGCATCCTGATATAAAGTCAAACAAATCTATTTATATTTTGTAGGAAAAAGAGAAATAGCCATATGATCATCACTTCACAGGCTACTATTTAAGTACATGTTAAAATAAATCAAGGCAAGGCCACAGGTCTTAAAGGCTGAAGAAACTTCACAATGGACTATATGGGAAAATGTATATTTTCTTGGTAAGAAAGGTTTTAGCTGATATTGAAGAATCACACACAGGTCCTACTGAGTTAGCAGAAAGCATTTCTGATAAACAGAAGCAAATCTGCAAGGCACATTCAGCAGTGGGACTGGGAGCATTTTCACAACATCTGTTAGAGGCAAATGGAACTGGGGAGAGCATTAGTGAAAATCCTGCCCTTCATCCAAATACCACTGATAAGGCACACATAAACAAACAAAATAGGTATGGCACCAATGAAGACTGCCCCTCCCAAACACTGCCTGCAGCCAATGCACATTTCCCTTTCAGTCCTTAAAATTATTCAAGTTCAATTTTATGATCACTATTACCAAAAACATTATGCCTTAGGGACCAGTTATTCAAGGTTAGTATCAGATGTCAATATATCATGATTTTTTTCTTTTTTTTTTTTTTTTGGTTATTTGAAAATACAAGTTCCTCTGGCTTAAATATTGATAACCAAACTAAAGGTCACCTTTTATATTAAAAGTATAGTTACAAAGTGAAAAATCAAACACTGTACTTAGGTGTATATTTTCAGAAACAAAAGACCTTGACTTGTATGAAAGCTAAAGATATAATAGAGAACTGAATTATAGATCTACCAGGCAGGGTATTTTTATGGGTGAAATCTTAGCTTTAAATATCTCTGGTGCCATTTTCTTTCCTTTTATTTTAGGCTATTAATTGTGGTTATACGATTGGTCCCGTGGTAGATTTTATACCTAGTTTAAATTACATTTCTTTGGTCTAGTGAGTCCTTCCCTGACACCCTCACCTTTACCCTGGAGTATTGAATCTGAGAATGATTAAGGATAGGCACCAAAGGAATAGCTCAATGGGGGCACCTGCAGGGGATTTTATAAGTTTTCTCCTTCTACTGAGAATCAACTCACTGACGCCAGAACTGTTCTCTGCAGGACCTTCAAGGAAACTTATCAGGCTTCTGCACTTGAGCCAGCTTCCAAAATAACTTCTGTCTTTCATCCAGGTGTCTTCTGTTTTGTGATATAGCATACAAAGAAATCATTCATTCTCAGTGATTTCAGTATAAGGGTATTTTAAAAAACAAAAGAAGTCTTTTAAAGGGGAAAAAAAAGAAGAAGAAGCCTGATCCTAATATAAGGCTACATAGTGGAGAATGAAGACCTAGGATAAAATCAAATAACTAAGCTTTCCCACAGGAGAAATAATATAGTTTTAAAATGGCAAAATAGACAAAGAAATGCTGTGCACTATTATGATGGTTTGGAAATGTTCTGTTAATTTAACACCGTCTCCTCTTGGGTGTTTTCTGATAAGTATAATAAAATTGCTGTTGCACACTTGATCGCTGATCAGTTAGTTTAGTGTTGCTTTTTCCACTGTATTCAGGATATTTTAAATTCTCACCTAATTAATTCTGAAATTATCTTGCTATCTATGAGGTGCTATGTTTTACTTGGTGCTGGTGACCAGGGGTAAATAGATTACTGTTCTATGGAAATAGCCTACCTAACATTCAGGCCTCTAAGAATAACCAGAATGGCACATAGTATAGCTTCACTAATAGCAATATGTTTCACCATGCAACACAGTCCAACCATGTATCATCATGTATTCAAGAGACAACTCTGGGTCCCAAAATCCCAATTATTAGCAGTATATGAAATTGTTTTCCTGCCATAAGAAGGTGAGGTAGGCATATGTAATTATTTCTGGGTTATAGAATATATTTAGCTTAACTATTCAAGAAAAGCTATTTTAAATGCACCTTTTCTCAGGATTTGAGTCAGCTTTCCAACATAGAAAAGGATGTGATCAACTATATATGAAAATAGAAAGTTGGATCACTGGCTCTGGATGGAAAAAAAAAAAAATTAGGAAGTAATTGAGGGATATAAAAAGGATCTAGAGAAGAACCTCCCTTTCACCTTGTCCCAAAATGCAGGGTAAAAGAAGACACTCTCAATTAAATTAAAGGGTAGCAAATTTAGAATTTCTTTTTGTAGCATATAATCAACCTGTGGGATTTACAGCCTCAGGAGGCTGAGTTAAATCTATGTCTGGATTTTAAAAACAAATAGATAATTCCATGGCTGCAAAAGTTTAGGTGACAGTGTAGGAGTAATCAAACCTCATGCTTTCAGACACACAGTGAAATATAAACAAAGGAAACCTATGACCAGAGTAAAACATACCTGGGGACACAGTCATTTGCTTCAAATAGTGGCCATTTATTAATGTGAGGAAAAGAGTAATGTGACTAAATTCCAAGATCCTTGCTCTCTGTTGGGTCATAAAATTTGTTAGACTTTATTGTGCCTTTGGAAAGATAAGCAAGAAAAAAATTCATAATTAAGAATACTTTCTATGAAAGTCCATGCCTGATCACTATGAGAATATTTAAAAATAAATGCATTCCTTTGATTTTATTCTGTCAATGTGCATGTACATTTTCCATTAGGTTGTCCATATATGCATGTGTATGTATTTATATATACACCTTATATATCAAATATATAGTATATATATATATTATATACACATATATTACATATTATATTATATATATATATATAAACACACACACTCAGACTACCTCAGTTCACATCACTGTGATCAAATTAACTTCATGTGCATTGCAAAAGCAACTAACTGGCAGGTAGAAAGCACACAATATAAATATTGTTCTTTCTGTGTTTCAGCTGTCATGAAAGATAATTTAGCTTTTTCTTTCCCTGCTGACTCTCAAGTGTGGCCAGCATTTTCATGCAGAGTGTACTATTTTGCTGGAACTGTCATAACAAAATACCACAGAGTGGGTGCCTTAACCAACAGAAATGTGTTTCCTCACAGTATTGGAGGGTAGAAGTCCAAGGTCAAGGTGTGGGCAGATTTGGTTTCTCTTGAGGTTTCTTTGCTCAGCTCACGGATGTCCACCTTCTCACTGTGTCCTCACACAACCCTTCCTCCCTGAGCACAACCCTGGTGTCTCCTCATATGGACACTGGCTGTATGGGATGCGGTCCACCCTTGCGACTCACTGAACTTTGATACCTTTTTAAAGATTCCCTATCCAAGTGCAGTCATACTGGGGGGTTCAGGACATGAATTTGGGAAGAGAATAATTTAAGAGAATAATAAATTAAGAATAATTTAAGAGAATAATAAATTAAGAGAACACAGAGTAGCAGAGAATAATTTCATTCTCTGTGTACATCGTGTGGGTAATATTGGTCCTCTCTACTGTGGGGTGTAGGTGTTATGACAGTGATGCAGTCTGAAAAGGGACAAAGGTGAGGTAAAGGTGACTTACTACAGCGTGGTCTGAGTTTGACTTAATCTGCTATCTGGGTAAAGTGGGTTTTCTTTAGACAAGCAACATATATCCGCCTAAAGCTGCTTGAGCTAGCCAGAAAGGCAGATCATACACTAAGAAAAATGTCAGGAGTCCTGGAAGACAAGCATTTATCATAAGTAGTCAATTTTAACATCGTTATTAAGTATCAACTACAAGCGATTTGCAGGTTACAGAAAGTGAGTGATAATGGATGAGAAGCTTTGCCTAAAGACACCTACAAACACATGAGAGCATACAGCTATCTATAAAAATATATCATGCAATTTATTATTGCTTACTGTGTCAGAATATTTACTAGGTTAGATAATTTAAATCTATCTATTTAATTTTTACTTAAAGATGAGGAGAATATTATTTTCTCCATTTCACATGTGGGAAGTTGGGTTCCTGAAAAGCAAGGAAATTTCTTCAAGACTAAACAGCTATTAAGTGGATTAGGGAAGCCCCTTATATTCCTCAGCCCATGCTCTTACCATACCAACTTGAAAAGATGACTTGACACATACCTACATTAGCATTTTTATTAACTTATTGTGATTATTTAACTACATATGCCTGTCTCTTCTTGGAGGAAAGGAATGTGGTGATTCTTTTTTTTTTTTTCCCTATGGCGGTTAACCCTCTGACTATAACATGGTGAAACAAAGGAAAATTGTAGACTAAAGGGAAGAAAGGATGGAGGGAGGAAGAGAGAGAGTAAGGGAGGGGAAGAGGGAAGGAGCAAGGAAAGGAGGGAGAAAGGCAGACAGGCCAGGCAGGCAGGAAGGAAGTCAGATAAATACCACTGTGACTACCAGACACAAGTACATAGAAATTCATAAATAATAGTTTGAAACTTAATAAAAAAAAATAGCTCAACTCTCTCTAATTCAAGAAAGGTCCCAAGGGAAGATTAAAAAGTGGTGCTTTATCTCTGGATGTGGCACTGTAACGTAAGAAGAAATGTGAAGCTCTACCTTTAAGTCATATGCAGTCTTGTAAACCAATGTTAGCTCACAATGTTAGCGCAATAAACAAATAATACCAAAAAAAGAACAAAAAACTAGGGAAAGAATCATAGTTGAGGGTCAAATGAGCAGTATAATTTAATAAGTAGATTTGTTAAAGAGAAGGTTAGCTGAGATTTAGGGGTGCAATAAGGAGATTTTGGGAGGTAAAATGGGATTGGAGAAACTCAGTGGGGAGTGATTTATATCACTGTCAAAAGAGAATGTAAATAAAAGCCTATGTGTGCCTGTAGGCAAAGAATTTCAATGAGAATGAGATGAGAGGAGATAAAATGACTGATCCTAGAAGAAATGTGCTATCATATGATTCTTATAACTTGGGTATGAGATCTGTTTACTCCTTGTTTCTAAGTGTAACTACTGGGGGATTCTTGATAGAAAACAGGTTATTCATTATTATACTTTCTCATATGGAAACACACTGGAAGCCAGAGCAGAATTTTAAAGTTCTAGATATTTTAGGGGTAATCTAATTTTATCCTCTCAATTTCTCTAAAATGAGAAATTGAGCTTTAGAGAATTGCAGAGAAATTAACAGAGGCTAATTCAAGCTATGGAGAACCAGCAGAACTGGATCCCAAATCTTCTCACTCCCTCTTTAGTGCTCTTACACTCCAGTCTAAATTTCTGGTCAAGTTATAAGCTATGAGTCAGGGAAATAGCCCTGTAGCCTAATGTAAATTGTTTGTACTTAGAGCTATAGAAAAAATGCTCTCTAATCTAGATAGTTTTGCACATGCATTTATTTATATCTTTGGCATGTAGAAAATTGGTTTCATAATCTCCAGAGAAAAATTGTTAATTTCTGCCTGAAGCATTCTCTTTGTTGATTCCTATCAATATTTGCAACTCTAAAATTAATTTTACCTTATTTACTGTGTTGGTTGTAATGAATCATATTCAAAACCACCAAACACTTATACCAAAGACTGCACAGGGGAGAAAATGCATTTGGTTTTCCCAAGCTGTTTCTATGTTGATTATTACCAGGTAGTCTTTTTATTTTTATTTCTTATTCTCATTTGGATGAAAATCCAGATAAACATGAAAGTAATGTACTAACTGTTTTTGGGGAAAAATGTTAAGTCAATTGTACCCTTGTAAGATTTATAAGAAGTAAAGTGAGTTTAAATTTGAATTGTCAAAGGAAATTTTACATGCATTAAGCACTCAGTAAAATCCATCATATGTATTTAATTATGTACTGAAGTGCTATATCTGAAGTGGTGTTTTTTGTTGTTGTTTTTTTTCCCTAAAGATCTTTTAGACAATTTATTCCATGCATCTCTTTAATTTATACCTATAAGTATAATCCAGAAATGAGAAGATTTTAGTGAGGAGACTTGCAGGAGATGTGTGTGTATGTGTGTATATATGACATAACTAAACATAGTTGTGTATGTGTGTGCGTGCATTTTGTTTTGTTTTTTCCGCCCTTTTACAATAAGAATACTTATAGGGAAATTAATTAGCAATAATAGCCTATCCACGGGCAAGGGGCTTAAATTTTACATATCTAGGTGTGCTGGAAAATCTACTACCCTTTGTTGTTGTTTAGATATGTAAAAATGCATGGGTTGAATTCCTGTACATTGGGGTCTGTTTCTAAATATGAAAAGTCTTATCCTCACAGAGTAAGCACTGACCTTTAAATCTGCCCTTCAACTGAAATGTTTAAAAACCAAGCATATTACACAAATGCATTGAGCATACTTTTATAAATGCAAAGCACTGCAAAGCATATCGAGTGATTCTAAGATACATGAGGTGGTCCCTGTGTGCACATGTTTGCAACTACATACTCTCGCAATAAAATATGGACAAACCAGCATAATTCTATATTACAAATGAGAAGACATGGTAGGAATACTTTGCTATAATAAACTCATCTCATTATGCATGGAAAACTTCATATAACTCTGACCCTAATGACATAAGTATTACCCATGTGGAGCATTTTTCAAGTCCTATTAATGCTTTCATATCTGCCAGTAACAGAGAATTATTTAAAATGGAATAAGATATTGTGGATTATGGAAACAGTCATCATTCCTAGAGTTGTTACTTTAAATGAAAACTGGTATATGTATGGTACTCCCCATGTAGCCACTTTTGAAATGATCATTTTATCCTTTATTTTACTCTCTTCTTCCCCAAACAACATTTTACACCCGAAGTAATAATGTCACCTGATAACCGGTCTATGCCAAGTCAAGTGAAAAATGTTAAAATGAAATGCTTTATTTAGCTAACCTCTCTGGGATGACTAAGATTAACAGGAACAGGCAGCATTCCCGGGAGCATCAGTGTTTGAAGATTTACTCTGGAAGTCAAAATGAAGAAAAGTATTTGTAAACAAAAGAAAAGTGAACAGGGTTTAATGGAGAGGATTTCAGGAGGATAGTCAGTATCACACACAAAGCTATGTGTATTCATATTTGTATACATAATTTGAACATGGCTTTTCTTTTTCTGCACCTTAATTGGATTTTATATCTCAGAAGTCATGATAACAATCTACCCCATGGAGATATAATTTAGATCCATTGTGCTGTCTAGATTATTCACCTTTCACAATACATACTTTTAGACAATTATACATTACTTTGAACCATCTAATAAAAATATGGTTTAGTCTGTATAATGTATAATTACCAAAATGTTGTTAATGTATGGTATTATATTTTTGTTTCAATTTGATGTTTATATTAACGGCCTATGTGTCAGACAAATATATATATATATATATATTCCATAATGCTACCTTCATGGTGAAGTACTTAAGATTAGCTATAATGAGATATCCTTACAAGGGCCTCCTTGGTGGCCTTGGGGTTAAGTCTCATTGTTATCAACCACAGGGCCTGAGTTCAATCCCTGGCCAGGGTGCTGATCCACATGGCATAGCAGATCTCTCCTGTCTGGCCTACTGCTTTCCTCAGCAGTGTATTTTAGTCACTCTGCCTGTTCTGCTTCCCACTCTGTCTCTGGTGAATCCTCTCACCTCTCCCACACCTTGGGCTTACACCCCAGTTTTTCCATGAATAAATATTATTTTCTTTATTTATGTATATTTGACATTATTTGTAGTCCCCATGGAATTCCTACCACCAATTCACCAGTGCACCACCACCTCAGTCCCTTGTGCTGTCTGCCCTCATCCCAGTTCCTCTCCCTCCCCACACCTCTACAAGGTGATAAATAAATCTTAAGGAAAAAAAAATCTCCTTACAAGACAAATGATGAATTGCCAGATCAACATCTCTCACATTTTGATATTTATAATGCCTCATGTAAAATAATGAAGATTATTTTATATAGCTGTTTCCTTGTATTTCCTTGCAACATTTCTATTGATATAATTAGCAACTGAGATAACACTGAAGAATATATTGTTTATTTGGGGGGGGACTTTGTATTGTTTTTTTTATTTATATCAGATAAAGACCAATAACATATTACTACTTTTTCGCTTAAAAACTCTTTTTAGCATTAGTTTTTACACTTTATTCTACTTTACTCCCTGTTTCCAATTCCAATATTTAAAATGCTTCTCCAGTCACCTAGCTCCTCTCAACACTCTCTTACCTGAATTATTGCAGTCCTACCTTATTGTTCCAGCACATGCTCTTTGATGAAGTAACAATGTGCCTCCATTAATATATAGCATACACATACTGCACTGACTTGTGCCATTCCCTTCACTGATATAATTTCCTCACCCCTCTCCTCCTTTTCCTGGCAAAAAAAAACCAGTTACATCAAACACTCGCTTAAATTTCAACTCCTCAGGAAGAATTCCTCAGATATGGCTTACCATAGCACAACATTTTGTCCATTTGTAGTTTCTCAATACTTGTGTTACCTGGTATCACATAGGTTTACAAAGTGCAAAAAAACAAATTTCTTAAAAAAAAAAAACAAATTTCTTTTTTTACTGCTATCGTATCCAGAACCATGCTGGTTACTCTGAAATGGCTCTAGTAATCTACGATGTGAACTTGACATGAGGTTTTGAGTAGATATATTCATTCCTTATTATACTTAATTATTTTTCCACCAAGTAGTTATAGAAATGAAGAACATCTACTTGTGTTACACACATCCCTACTATCCTCAACCTCTATGATTTAAATTGGGAAGAAATCAGTTTGTTCTTATAGGTAAATGATATATTATTTAATTGAATCAATGCTCAGTGTTTCTTGCCAGAATGCTATGACTTGCTGTAGCAGTGATCTTGGCCAAGAAAATATTAGTTTAGTGTATAAAAATAGATTACCATGCACTCCGTCTTCCCAAACAAAATTGAGTGACTACTTATAATGATTTAATTTGCAGGACTGTGTGCCTAATAAGCTTTCTGCTTAAAACCCTAGCGCTGCACTTTCTAAGAGCGACGTGGTCTACATGTAAACCCTCTGCAAACAGCATCTGAATTACAGACAGAGACACACATTAGAAGCTGCCAGAATTGTGTTTGTTGTGGCTGCCTGGTTAGCTGCTGCTTGAACAGCTGAAGTATGAGCGTATTGATCGATTAGTGCCAGCTCAAACAAGGAATATGCCAACCTAAAGGGAAGTCAGAGTGGTGTGCAAATCTGGGTTGGTGATATTTGGTTGGGATAGGCGATGAAAGAGAGGATAGGACAAATACTTAACATGTAGGCACGAGTAACCTTAAAGCCTGCATGGAGATTTGATATGATATTTCAAAGATAGCATTTCATCTCACCTTGTTTGTATGGATAAAAGGTTCATTTTAACCCAAAGGACAGTGCCTGTCTTCATATATAGTAGGATGTTGAATGAAATGACTTTTGGTAAAAAAGCAATATAAAACTTTACTTTAATGATAACTATTCACTCTAGCAGAATAATTTCCATAATCAACTTATTGTTTTGTGTATAAAGAGAGGACACATTTAGTATAAAGGGATAAAACCAGCTTTACAGCAATTGCTTCATGAGCTTTGCAACAATAAATTTATAGTTTAAATCTGGTTCACATAAAGGACTTTAACAACATTATATTTAAAATAATATATGTGAATGATTCAAAAAATCAAGTCTTCTTCGTTAAATTCTATTTGGATATAACAGACATCAAGAAAATCTTCTAGAAACCCATTCAAATATATGGAAGAGCAGTGAAATAGTATAGTAAGAGTTTTCCTGACTGAAGTACCCCTATTAGGATTTTATTTTGAGTGGGAGCTCACTCTAGAAACTTGCTCTGTTTACTCTGGTGAATAACAACTTCAGTGTAACAAAGAAGTAGGGCTCACTAGTCCAGAATTCTTTGATGCTTTATGTGTACAAGTGGTGTGTGTGTGTGTGTATTTCAACTTGGGGCCTATATAAGTATTAACAGAGAATTGTTAAGATAACTCTATGGCTTCACGGGCAAGCACAGAATTAATTTGTAAAATTTCAAATGCTATGTTGTAGGGGTACTATGTTTCTTTTATGTTCTTTAAGACAGAAACTTGTTAACATAGGCAAGTAATAATTAAAAAGAAAACTTAAGTGTGTGTAAAGCAGTCACCTTTGTTCCTGCCCAAATTTAATTCCTTGTCTTCTTGAGGTTCCCCCACATCCTGTCTCAACCCACCACCCCTGACCTTGCATCTGTGTTGGGAAGTGGTTTCCTTGACTTGGATCCTTCATATTTCTTACAGAAATGTTCAAACTTAACAACAATTGTGCAAAACTTCTCTGACTATACCAGACCTTTATATGTGTTTCTATGAAGTATCTGCTTCTTTTCCCTTAGTCTCTGTGGTCCACTAGTCACCAGGTACATATCATGCATAGAATAGAACTGCTCTTGTTATATGCATGGTGCGTTCCAAGTTTGATGAAGTGAGATTTTCCTGTGTCCTCTGGTGATAAAAAGGAGGTTTTATACTCTGCTCTTTGAGATGGAAGAGCTATTTCCTGATGGGGTTCTGTGCTAAAAGTGGATCTGCCTTTGGGCTGAAATATGAATGCCATGATCCTTCCTCTTTAATATTATTAACCATATTTCCTGGCCCCAGGAAGTCAGATTTGGATTGTTTATTTCACATAAATTATCATGAAATTATTTATTTGTAGCAGAAAAAATTAACTAGTGGTAAAATGGCCACACTAAATGTTAAAGAGATTTATGTAGACTTATCCTACTGGTTCAGAAAGATGGTCCATTTAGAACAGTATTCTATTTCTGGAAGTAAAATACAGTTTGATTTATAAAAGAACATGTGTTTAATCCTTGATATTAATCAACAGATTATGGTATTCCACTAAGGATGATCAGTCCAACCTCTCTTAATAATCCATGTGGTTTTCTAACCATTACACTCTTTTTTCCTTACCATACCTATACTTCTAACTTTTCCAACTTTGGGGTAATTATATGTCAAAAATAATTACACATAGTATAGGAAGCTAATGCTATTTACTTATTTTTAAAGTTTCCCCTCCTTTTTCCCCCAAGCTATTTTTCTGCAATATTCTTTGTTGTAAAATGTAATTCTATCTTCAATATTCACATATTCTCAAAGCAGTGTATGTGCATCTGATAAAATTACCCAATTTTTTATAAGTAAGCACTAAAGTATACAAGTAATGACATGAATACATGGGTGATAGGATGTAAATTGAAGGCTAAATGGCGATAGAAATGTATTTTGCATTTGCATTTATTTTTTTTCACAAAGAAGTAAGGATAGGTGATGCAAATATATGTGATAGAAGGTCCATTAACTGGCATACAAAATCGCTGAAGCAATATAGTTCAGCAGAGAGACCAAAGACATGTAATGAGAGTGAGAAAGCAGTTCTGATAATTAGAATGAGTCAAAAGCAATCTCCTGCCTGCTTTAGCTTGCACAGATGACAGGGGAAGGAAAATGTTCTTTTCTTCTGAGACAGAAACAGGACATCAGTCAAAATGATAAGCTATGTCAGTATAATATTCCTTTGGGTCAGGTACCACTGAGTTAGGCATCTGGGATGAGAGTTTCTAATCTTTCTCTTTGCTAGTTTTACTCTGGGCTTTAGGGTAATAGATTCCATATCAATCTATATCTAAAAAAGCTCACAGTTCTTAGTTGGACAAAATAAAAGTAATTTATAATCTAGTGGGAAAGCATAATCTTTGAAGTCATTAAAACTAAAGACTTCTCAGTTTTTTCCTATGCTAACTTGAATAAGAAATTAATATGCCTTAAAATAGTTATAAAATTGACTTTCTCATAGGAATTCTGTATTTATAATGATATCTATGTCAAATTCTGTTGCATGGAAAAACTTGATTAATGAAGAAATATTATTGGTAGCTATTATTAAATTCACCCTAAGTTATAACCAAAATATTGATAGTGTTTATCCTTGCAAAGTGAACCGGCACTTGGGATAAAATCCTAACGTGTATGTATGTAAAAATATAGTACTGCTTCATTTTTAGTTTGCTACATTTTCAAATAATGATACAGAAAAGTAAATTTACTTTATTGATAACAGTCAAAGGAAAAACCTAACAATCACCAAATCTATCATAAACTGGCTATTTTTATAGTATGAAATCAGTAATATTCACTCTATTTCTATGCCCTCGACAATTAAAAACTAAGCTTCTCTTTTTTAAACATGGAATTTAAGGTTAGAACAATTTCTTAAAAGAATTATTCATAACCATGGGTATGGAATGGTAAAATACATCCAACCAGGGATGATCCTGTAATTGAATCATATACAGTGTTGCAAACCAATATTACTTCAATTTAAAAAAAATAAAAAAGAATGGAAAATAGTTACTAATGAGTAACTAGTTATGAGAAAATAGTTACTAATGAGTAACTAGTTATGAGAAAATAGTTACTGATACTCAGCTGATAGATACTGACATTCCAAAAATAAAGCTAGACTACAGTAGACTGTAATATAGGCATCCAGTGGAAAAAATACACTCTAATTACATAAAAAAAAGAGAGAGGAAAAAGAGTACCAAGTAATTCAATATGCTCTTAACTAAGTTAACCATTAATTCAATGACTCAGTGCTTGTGTCCCTTAGGTTTCTACTACCCTCAGTGAAAATTCCACAAGAAAAAACAAACCCTGTTTTTGAGATTATATAAGCACCTACCTTACAGCTAGAAAGGCAGGGTTTATAATTACTATTTTTACAGGGGAAGAAATTAACTGAGATAATTTATATATAATGTTTGGTACCTTCCTGGCACAAAGTAACTGCAACAATAAATTGTAGATATATTTGCAAATATTGATTTCATTCACTTTTCTCACAATTGCATATTTAACATTATAAGCATTAGTCATAAAATGAACAAGAATAAACTATGCAGAGAAGACTGTCAGTCTTTTGTTGTTATTGTTGCTATGCAACAAA
Source organism: Galemys pyrenaicus (assembly GCA_019455555.1). Lineage (NCBI taxonomy): Eukaryota > Metazoa > Chordata > Mammalia > Eulipotyphla > Talpidae > Galemys > Galemys pyrenaicus. The sequence goes on along the minus strand of JAGFMF010011678.1, from coordinate 11,109,979 downwards.
CTACCCCAAGACTCAGTGATTTAAGACAATCAATATTTATTGGCAGTTGAATAGTTCTTATCTGAGTCACAGTGAACTGTTTTGAGTAGTATTATTACTCCTGTGGCCCAGCATGGGTTGTTAAGGGCTTGGTTTGATGACCTTGGCTGGACTTTGATTTGTCCTCTGCTGGGACAAGAGGGTGACTATTTAACCCAATAAACTCAGGATTATTCTCGTGACATAATAGAAATACAACAGGAGCAGAATATTCAGACACTGGAAGTGTCCCTCATGCAGTTTCCACCCTAATCATTGACTAGCTCAAGTCCCAACCCAGGTCTGATTTAGAGTGTGGAGAAAGAAGGGAGAAGTTGCAAGGTCACATCATGAAATGAGCATTAATGTAGGAAAATCAGAGAATTATGAATGTTGCAGCAGTTTACCATGTTGACCATGTTAAAAGAGTGATGATAAATGTGCTTTTGAAATATATTTAACCACTTTTATTAAAGGTTGTCAGCTGTAGTTTTCTCATATAAAACAAAATGGTGAAAAGAGAAATTAGGCCATGAAACAAATTGATCAAGGATATAACTAGATATGGTCCTATTTATTGTTAAATATTTCATGATAGAGATATTTATTCAGAGGTAAAAATGTCTTTATGAATATTAATTTATTCTGATTTTTAGATTTTAATTTAAATAAGCAAAAGACAAGACATATATATATAGTATGTGTGTATATATATATTATGTGTATATATGTATAATGTGTGTGTATATATATGCGTAGTACTTGTTGTGTGCTTCTCATAAGTATACAAATTTCAAGGGTATATCTCTGTCAATCTGCCAAATCAAAAGTCTTCTACCAGAACATTGGAAGTCAAGCTTTGCTTTCTCAAATACGTGTTACCAAGGACCAAATATCAGCACTCTGCAATATCACACAGATATTATAAATGATATATTCAGTGTTTTACTAGGTGTTGACCATAGAAGTGATAGATGAATGAATTATATTTCATTTCTCTATAAATCATGCAGAATCCATTATAATTTTAATTTGGACTCATTGTATTCTAAAATGTTTAACTTCAGTAGAAGTTGACTGGCACCAAAAGAGGTGTGTGATCCAGCTAAATGCTCAATTCTATTAATCATAAATGGGGACTAGAGATAGAAAATCTGTGAACATAATTTTTCTACTGAATATTACATAATGCCTGACTACCTAGGCATCTTTAAAATTTGTTCCATGTATTATTTGATTCATTTAATATTATTTTTTTAGCTCAGCTTGCATGTGACAAACTGAGGCAAAATTAATAAAAATATTATAAAACCAGTTATCTCATTGGCACAGCTGTGATTCCAACATGGACAATCTAGCTCCTAAGCAACAGTCTCACCATCTACTGTATGCTGCAAACAACCACTTACAACTCCAGTCATTGCTATTGATTATTCAAGAAAAGAGGTATTTATATATACCAGTATTAAGTTCCACTAGAATATCTTTACTGCCACTAAAGCATATCATGGTGGAAAAATTAATGGAGATATAAAGTATAAAATGTGTTTGTTCCAAAGAAGAGAAAAGGCTAATCAAATATCTGATACTTTCTTATAAGTTATGGCTTGTGTTAATGTCTTGCTGGCATTCTTTATGCTTTGTCATCATTTCCTGAAATGTATCTGCAATTATTTTATTTATTCAATTATGGAAAAAGAAACATATTAAATGAGCTTTGCAGATTAAGTGGAAGGATTTAAAACTAGTTTGTCAGGGACCTCCCTGGTGGTGCAAGGGGTTGAGAACCGCATTGTGGGGCTTCTGCAGCCACTGTAGCAGGAGTTCAATCCCCGGCCAGGGAGGTGACCCACATGGAGCAGCAGTGGGTCCTGCCTTGCCCGCTGCTCCCCTCAGCAGTGTATTTCAGTAGACCTGCCTTCTGATCCCCACTCTGTCTCTGATGAATCCTGTAATCCAACCCCCCACCCCACACCTCCGGCCTATACCCCACTCTTGTATGCATAAATAAAATCTTTAAAACAAACAAACAACAACAATAACAAAAACCTAGTTTGTCATCTCGTGTACACCACCACAAAAAAAAAAAAGATTGTTGAAGGAAATTGGAAATTTGTTAGTTTGACTAAATAGTTCATAGATTTGATTTCAGAGAACAAATCATAAAACACAAAAACTGAAAACTAAAAATTAATTTATATCATGTAAAGTTTAGGCTAACATGAATGTAGAAAATCATTGCTAAGTTTTATTCTGTATTTATCAATAGAATTCCTTATTTGGAATTTGGATTTGAATGACCGTAGAACCTCCATGTGGTCTACTATGTGTCTGAGGTTCAGTTTTAGTACATTTGTTATTTCTTTAATATTCCATCCTACAATATATGGCTCCTATTTATTCTAGAAAATTCACTTATTGTTACTAGTTACAAATATTCTCAGTGTAACGTCTGTCATAGAGCATATGTTGTAATTTATAGTAATAGATATTATCTAAGCAGAAATTCAATATTATTTGTAATTTATGATAAATTCAATATTTGTAATTTACGATTGTTATATGGATAGTTATTCCAAATTTTCACATGTAAATATAGTCTCAACTGCATTGTCTCTATGATAAACTAACCAAACAAAACTTCACTCAAAGGCACAAAAGTGTGAAAATGGTATTGTTTTAGAATAAGCAATTGTGTGTCACAGACACCTTAAGAACAAATAATGAAATAGAAGGGATATTCCAGCCTCAATGTGACTTAAAAAAAAATTGTCCAAAATAGTGCATGTGTATAATATTCCCCACAACTGATTATATTTTTCATATGTTCTTCTCTTCTGTTCTGACTATTGGCTTCAAATTTACACTGAGTATGCTATGGACTCAGGAAGGAGATTGAGTTTAAATCCATCTAGGACCCTACTAGTATCATGAATTGAGCAAATGACTTAAACTTTTTGTGATTTATTTCTAAAATGAGAATAAAATTGAATGGATTAATAATTAAATATTTAGAACCACAATGGCATATCATCAGAATTCCATAAATGTTATTGCTACAAATTACTGAAGTATGGTATAGGAACGTATGCTAGGTAAGGGAGATATTTGTTTTTCTTAGTTTCTTTAAATTCCACTGGGCTGCTTTTCATCAACCAGCCTGCACACAGCAGTGGAAACCTTCCCTCATTTGACTGAACTGGTTTGGTCTGTTGAGTTTATGTGTCTTCCCCCTAAGCAGATAAGCTTCAGTTGCTAGTATGTGGTACGACTCTTACATTTAATTATTCTAAATATTAGTTTTTTTATAGTTTCAAAGGCTTGTGTCCAGAGCTGCATCTTAACTAAATATTTTCCCAAGATTTTATATGTAATAGAGGTAGCACTTGTATACATTCATTTATATTTTCATAAAGCTATTATTAGGATAGCAAGAAACTATAATATTTAATAATTATTACTAAGGATAAAAGCCATTTGAATCTCTACTGAAGGCCTTTCTTGAGGCAAAACATTTTGAATTGAGACTCTATCAATACGGTACGTCCAGTCGGTTCAACATGCTGTGAGCTCTCAAGATGAACGGGAATCTCACATCCATGAAGCAGAGTCTCTCTGTTGTTTACAGTATTTAAAATAAATTGTTTCAGTTTTCTGTGGGATTGTTTCCTGTTGAGAAGAACCTTATAATTAAAAACACCAACTGGAATAGAATTATAATGCAGGTATTTTGACAATGTGAGCACCTGGTATATTATCTTGAAATAAACTGACCTATGGTTATTACCAGTAGTGTTCTTTCTAGGCAGGATTTGCATAAATACAGAGAATTAGTCCCTCTGCCCATCCTTCTGAAAAGAGCATAGAGTATTTAGTAGAGAAGAGATAATTATGCTATTTCAGATAATAGTCAGACTTACTGTCTAGGACTGCTATTCTTTATACTACACAAATTTCAGTATAATTGCTCAGATCCTGTTTAGATGAAACCTGATTCATTTTTTCTTTTTATGCTCCTTTTTTATTATTATTGCTGTTTTTTTTTTGAAGTAAACAGGTCTGGCATTGACAGATCAAATACTTTTTAATATTAAAATTTACCCTTCCTTTGTATTTCTAAATTGTTTATTGGAAAATTACTTAATTGTCACAAATCAAAATTTTGTTAAAATTATGACTGTCCAATATTTCATAAGCATGTCTTTCATTGTCTAATATTATTGAAATAAACAACTATAAATTCTATGTTTATAGACTGGTCACCAACAATATATACATATTGGAATATATAATAATAAAATATAGTATACATTTCTTTTACATGATATATAATGCATACAATTGATTCCTTTTTTAAGAGTTGAATCAAATGCACATTAGCAAAGTCAAGTGGCAAGTTGAAGAAAACCTCTATTTGACTTTCTATTAAGAGACAACCACAGAGTAGATGTATTAACAGAGTTAAATATGTCTTATATTCAACTACAGTGATGCATATGCAGTATATCTTAAAACTATACTTAAGCAAAATAACAAGGTAACATATACTGTTTCCCCCTCTTCTACTTAAATAAAATTCTTTTTTGACATAGGGGAGCTAAAAATAATTTTATAGTGTATCCAGTAAATTATCCATTTATAGCATCATACTACATAAAAATATAAATTATTACTTAAATTTAATACATTTATTTTAATAGGTATACTTTGTTATTAAGGATAGGTTTTAACACATTTTCAGAAATGGAACAGGATGTTTTGTCTGTTGCATTTTGCCCACATGGTTTAAGAAATTTTGCAAAATCACAAAATAACTCAGTGACAATCTGCCATATACTTAATAATTATTATTTAATTTGTGGATAGTTTCAGAATTTTAAAAATTAAGGATTTTTATTACCTAAGTCTGTCATTGAAATGGTTTTCAGATTCTTTTGTCTTTATTTTTCAATTAAAAAAAATCAGAAATCACCCAATATTGCTATGAATATAGTACAATCTCTGACATTTAATTGGTGAGTTATTACATATTTGTTTGACATTTCTGTGAAAATTGTTAATAAGTATACCTATATTATTTAAACATCTAGAATTCATTGAGATGTTTCATCCTAGGTAAAATTATCACAGCCAAGATATTGATGTATAAATCACCAAAATCCATATTCAAAACATTCTTATTTTCTGATAATATAAAACAGGGCTTATTTTTAGGCCCTTCATGAAGTTGCACCATTAACACATTAAAATGTATTGAAACTATTTTAACAATATTCATCACTAAGTTTTTGATACCACATGCACACATACACACGCATGCAAAAACACACAGTCACACACAATAAAAGAGAGAGGGAGAAAAGGAGGTAGGGAAAGAGAGGAAGAGAAAGAGAGTTTTGAGTATGTATATTAATACAACAAGTAAAATTCCTATTATTAAATAAGATGCCTAAATAAAAATATATGAGAGCTGTCTTTCAAAGACTTTTCTTAAAGCATGAAATTTTTATATGGCATTCTAATTTAGCCAGTCCACAAAGCTATCTGTGATGGCAGAAAAGGTTCTTTCTTGAAATGGATGCTTCATTCTTTTTCTCCCAGAAGCTATTCAACGTCCTTTGTCTATTTATATTCATTATTGCCGCTGTAAGAACAGTGCGGTTTTTCATTACTTCATTGGCATGGATGCACTGATTCAGTTTTGCTGTCAGTTCTGACCCCTTTCTTTCCCTCCCCCATTTCACTTACTGAAAATCTACAAATAGAAGAGACAACATACACAGTATAATGCAGTACAAAATAAATAGCACATCACAAATTAAGTTGTCATGTTTAGTTTGAATTTAACAGAATTTGCATGTATTGAACAAAGAACACAAAGAAGCTTAGAAGCAAATAATATATTTGGATGATTTTTGTGCATAATGATTTTTAAAGTATGCTGAGTATTATTATCAATCCCCTAAATTTTGACTACATTAGTTTTATTATGGATAATTTTTATTCTCTCTAAGATATTCTTCTGAGAAAGAAAAAAGTAGTTTGGTAAGATGATTGATGTGATAACTTCACAGTTTTGTTGTGAAATATGTGAAGCTTTTTAGTATGGATTCTTTGATTTATTTTCAGCTCATTTCATAATTTTCTATGGCTGGCATGATTATCTAATGGAATTTGTCTTTAAATGTTTCTCATAGATATTTTCCATATAAGTTATATTCATTTGCATATGTGGAAAATTGTAATGCTTTTTTCTTAATTTTATTAACTTGCTAATTCTACTAAATTACTGTTAATACTCATATCAATGTATGTAATGAATTCTGTTATGATTCATATACTAGGAAAAGAATTCTTGAAAAATATAAATTCTAAGCTTTTCTTCCTTCTAATAATTATGGAAAGGAGGAAGTGATATGGAATTTTAAAGCAGTTTAACAAAAGTAATTCGATCTCACACAACAGAAAATCGGTTTACAATATACATTTTTCCAGCTCACAGAATTTAGTCTGTTATCGCTATTGAATTCACATATATATTTTTTCTTGCAAAATGGATAAGGAAAACCTCCACTGTATCCAAATGCCTTAGGTATGCATAACGATTCTCTTTCACTCTCCCAAAATAATATTTACTAAGAACCTTGAAAAAATAATGACGTGACATTTCTTCATTCTCTAACTCCTGGGACATACAGAATTTATAAAAATCTCTGTCTACATGCAGTTCCACTAAGACAGGCACTAGTCTGGGCAGGGGAGAGAAATGATCCTAAGTGGTCTAAACCTTCTTCAGAAGTAAGTGCTTTGACATGAGAAAAGTCTGGTGCTTGAAATATCTTTCCATCTTTGTGCTGTTTCTGAAGTCATCAATGTATCTGACACACTGAAAGCTGTAATTCTCAGTAAGAGCAGGAGACATTTTAGTTGAATGAAAGTGAATTTGATTACAAAAAGCGCTGAAAACTCTGTACACAAACTTTTTTGGTTGTGAGAGGCAGTAACCAAAATGATTTCTATGAGCAATTAAAGCATTTATTACTTTCTAGAAATTTGCAACATTGTGAAAGTCAACCAAAACATCAAAAGCTTCAGCGACCTGTACATGTGAGGGAACAGGTGTAGACAAAATCCATGTCATTTTCAATAGCAATGGCACTATGGTTTACACATGTAGTTTATAGGCTACTTGATCAACTAAATGCTGGTCATGTGAATTTAGTATGCCTACAAAAATCTTGCCTTTTATACTTTTCTTTCCGTATAGGTCAAAATGCAAGTAGAATAAAGGAGGCTAAGTAGCACTTAAAAAAAAAAAATAAGCCTTAATACAATTGTAAAATATGGAAACCAAGGTAAAGTGTGCACCCATAGAAAATAATCATAATTTATCTCACATTCTCATTGAAAATCTGTACATTTTATATACTATATACTGGTCTGTGTTGTAAAAGTTTAAGCACTAGGAAGAAGTTAAAGGCAACTTGGAATCTGTCTTGAATAAAATGTTCGTAAGCCAATTTATGTGGGTTAAACTCTCACACACTGCTATTAACTTAATTCAATGATGGATGTTGTATATTAAAGTTGTTTATTTGGGGCCTCCCTGGTGGCACAGTGGGTTGGGCAGCACACTATGAAGCTGACCACAGCCACTGCAGCACGAGTTCGATCCCTGCCACCGGCCAGGGAGGGGACCCACATGGTGCAGCAGACCTCTCCTGCCTCACCTGCTGTTCCCCTCAGCAGTGTGTTTCAGTCTGCCTGTTCTGTTGCCAGCTCTGGCTCTGGTGGATCCTCTTACCTCCCACACCTCTGGCCTGTACCCCAGTTCTTGTGTGCATAAATAGATAAATCTTTAAAAAAAATAAAGTTGTTTATTTCTTCTAGTTCCAATAAAAAAATTGCCCCTTTTCACTGAGCAACACTCAAGACTTCTGTATATATTTAAAACGTTTAACAGAGCAATACATATGATGACGAAACATAGTATTTTAGTATTCATTAATTCATTTATTCCTCAAATATTCAACATGTATGTAAAATGTGCCAAGCGAATTTCTAGTAAATATTTTTATCAAACTAATATGCTTTTTTCCCCATACTAGAATATTAGCATCATTATTTTAATGCCATTGCTAAAAGCACAAATTTTTCAGTTTGGAAGAGGTTACATTCTTTTCTCAATAGAGTAGAATGACAGATGGAGATAACTGGCTGAAATTTACAAGAAAAAAAATGTCCTTTCAGTATTCAGGCATGAAAAAATATTTTTATCTTTAATTTTGTGCTGTATAAGGGTGTTTGGGAAGTCTTAGAAGGATGGGAAGGATGGGTGGGGATATTACTAGTGTTAGTATGTGTGAGTGGGGACGCACGTTCTGGACCAATGCTAGCATTTCTAATGAAAGGTTCAATAACAAAAGCTATATGTATTCTTTTCCTTATTTTCCCTTGGACATTTCAAATGATTTATTATGGTTCACTTATAAAAGCCATTGCTTAATAATAGGGTTAAAGTTACTTATATACTCGCCTCCTTTTCCTAGATCCTTTTCAACTTGAAGTCAAGATACATATTTAAATTAATAGTGTAATCTCCAAATCCCTTGTTAGGACGTATCCTGTAACTATTTGCTGAAGAAATATGTTGACTCGAAATTTTGCCATTTAAGTAAGATGACCTCTCAAAGAACTATAAAAGCTCAGGTTTCTCTTTAAAATCCATGTCCAGCAATGCAAGAAATCAGCAGTGTTTATGTAATTTATGCCGAGAGCTCTGCTGTCGTTACAGCGCTCAGGTTTACTATGAAAGGGAATTGCAGTCAGCCACTGGGAACACTCTAAATCCTCTACTAATTTTAGGTCATTAGTTGTTTTTCTTTTGGAACATTAGACAATTCTCAAATAACAATTTTTTAATGTTGATCTAAAATAAATGTCTCTGCCAAGCCAAGTTATTTGGAAGATTTTTTCCTTCCTGGAAGTTAATCCATCATGTTTTCAATTTAAAAAAAGTATTTTAGCTGTAAACATGTTTAGTGCTTATATCACCTAAAAAAAAAAAAAATAATAACAGATGTCAACCTGAGTGGTACCTAGTTTAAATCTGATTTTGGACGTTCTACCCTCCAAATAGCAACACAATTTTAGTACTGATAGTGCAAAATATATAAAAACTAAAGATAAAGGACCAATGTGATATTTATTCAAAAATTCAAAACTCTAAAATTGGAAAGACCTTAAACTGTATGTTCTTTAACACCACAAAAAGACTAAAACATCCAGAAAACTCAAGATTAGATTGAATACTCAAGAATCAAACTAGGAGGAGGAAAAGAAAAAGAAGTGTAAATCTTGATATATATTTAACAGACTGCTCTTGGCTTACACTTCTTTTTTAAATGCTAAAGTCCTACTGAGAAAATTTTTCTGTATTTTTTTTTTCATTGAGGTAGCATTTGTTGAGGACACTGTATATGATTCAGAGGTATAGAGGTTTGCACCTCTTCCAGTATGTAAAACCTCACCACATCCACTACCAAGGAACCCAGAGCCCGCCATAGTCCACTGGGCCCCTCCACCCTTTGAAATTAAGTGCAAATAACAGAAAATGTTCAAGCAGTCTGTGTGATCGACTTACAGCTTTGTTTTTTGGTTTTTGTTTTTCCTGGATGCGATTATTTTTTTTCTTTTTGGGCCCATAGTTTTATGTACCTTGTTCTACAATTAGATTTATTTCATAGGCTTTCATTTTTTTTTTTTTCTGGATGGGAAATAATTGACCAACTTACTCATTCTTTCTAAATTTTTAGTCAGTGTTTTCATAACCTATAAAACATTTTTTTTTAATTTTCAATTTTATACTATAGCTTGCCTATTCATGTAACTGTTAGAGAGCTCACTCTTAGTCAAATTCTTTATGCCTCTTTCACTTGGTAGGTTTGTTTCTTCTCTCTCTCTCTTTTTTTTTTTTTTATAAATCACTTGGCACATGTTTCTTATATTGAGCACTTGGACAATGGGGTACAGGAATCTCTTTCTCAGCTTATGTAGTAGAAGAGATTCTGAAATTGTGCCACCACAGAAAAATTAATTTTGATGATGATGATGAGAACAAATTATACTTATAAGTCTTTCTGTGTATCTAAAGCTATCCTCACCACTTTTGCATGGATAAATAGGTACCGTTCATAATGAGAGAGTAACTATTTCATAATGAGAGATCAACTATTTGTCTTAGCAAAGTGGCATGCTGGGGAAAATGAGCATATGGTGACTATTCAGATGCCCATGTTAAGATAAAGAACCATCTTTGGGTTGTTACATCCTTTAGACATTTTGTCCTCATTCTCATGTTCAGGTGCAACAACAGGAAAAACAATTTCAGCCACTTACTTAAGACAAATTTTGAGAGAAGACAGTATACATGAATTGGAAACATTTTTTTTTTCCCTTGATAAACCAGAACAGCTTAGGAAAGAGGTAAAATAGGATGAAAATGGCAATGCTTATATTTCCTTACATTTTTATAGCTGAGTTGTTGTCCCTATATATCCATATATATATATGTATATATACTCTGTATACTCTGTGTGTGTATTTATTTATTTATTTCTGGTCCACTCCTCTATCCTTGGCATATAAGCTATTTAATATCTTTTAATGCAGCTATTGTATATAGGGCTGCAGTAAATATAGGAATACATACAATCTTTTGAATTAGCATTTTGTATTCTTTGAGTTATTTATTTCTTTAATGAAAGAGAAACAAGTTAGAAGGGTTATCATCTGTAAATAACTGCTTATAACTCAAGAATAATTAATTTAAGAATAACTTATTTATTTATGGCTGATATCCTCTGTTTGTAGCAAATAACAGTACAAGGACCTATGTATGCTTAACCATGTGAGATCTCTGTGGACTTTTTATGTCCCTGTGTCCTTTACATTGCAGTTCTAGGGAAGAGGGAGGTTCCATAGGGTGAGTCCAAGCTATGAATGGGTCTTAAAATTCTAGGAGTGAGTTTTGTTTTATAACTTAATGTTATAGATAGCAGGGTGTCTCTGGCAACTTTTGAGCAGTCAAGTAATATATTGAAAACAATATTAAGTGAATCATGGTATAGGTAGAAATTTCCTTTCCAATTACATATTGGGGTGCAATTTATATACATGAATATAATGCATATAATAAATTATATATATATGAATTAGAATTAGAAGTATGCCAACCTTGTCATATATCATTGCTTCTTTTAGATACTAAGCTTTGGACAAGTGAGGGTATAGACAACATCTACTGAAAAGTTTTAAAGATCTCTGAGAATCAAAATAAGAAATCTAGTTTTTAATCCAATAAAAAGAATGCTATAATGTTTGAATAGAATTTACTTCTAAATAAAATCAGGAAAATATGATTGCTAGTTGGGAACTTGTGGCTCTTGTTAGCTTTCTGTGTCTGTATCTTCTTGGAAACTCCAGAACATTGAGCATTTTATAACAACTTAGGTTTGGGGAGAAGACAGATGACTTAGAAAAAGTTCACATAAATTATTTCAAATTACTTAAAAATAACCTAATCCAGCATATTGCCAGTGACTTCCTGATTCATCTGTAAGTAGTTTAATTTTGTAATTAAAAAACAAAGTGCATCTCTTTAGTTATTAACAATATACTAGGTTTAATTATCTTTCCCAGCAGGAAAATGTTTACAGTGCTTCTCCTTCTTGGTTGGTAGCCATGGGGTTAAATACTCAATATGACCATTATTGCATCTGAATCATTATTAATCCTGAACTTTTTTAACTCAAAGAAGCAAAAGCAGTCTGATGCTTACTATTTTGGAATAGTAATCCTAACTGTGTGGATGCATTGTGAGCAGCACATTTTATTTTACTGGTTTCCCATATTCATGAATAATGTATAACTACTCATACTTCTCAGATCATCTTATTCTGAATCCTCAACCTGACTGCCATCCTAAATGCATTTAATCATGCCAGATCTCCTGGTGCTTTGGAAGCTATATAGGTATATCATGAGAATATAATTAGTCCTTATTTTGACTGGACAACATTTTTAATAGTTAAATGACACTTCTTAAAATAACTTAAAAGATAAAAGATCCCTTAAGTCATTGCTAGCTTTTATTTGGAGAGGAAAGTCTCCTTGACAGTAACTTTAAAAGACAAGTAGTCTCAAGATACTTGTTTTCTCTTTTAAATTCTCCTGCTTTTGCACTTAAGCTCTGCATTATTTAGACTAGTTAACATGCAGAACAGGAAACTGTTTCTTAGCTTTTTCCTCCTCTTTTTGAAGATAATTTAATGCACATTAACTGGAATTTTGCACCTTTTATACTTTCTGGTTCGTCTAAAAGTTCTTTAGATTAAAATACTTCTAAATGTTAGTATACTTGTAAACTCCACCCAAATAAATTAAATATTTTATAATTAAAATGTGCATATTCTCTTTAAATTTCTCAATTTTACCAACCTTTCTATTTCCGTGTGAATAAAAAAGTGAGTTGGGATTTAAGCTGTAAGAAAATGTGATTTTTAAATGTACAAAATAGTAATTATGTAAAAATTGTTTCTTTGGGGGAAATGAGAGATTATACCTAGTTAAGTAGATGACAGAGTACTAATTATTATTTATAGTCTTTATTATTATATACCTGCAAGTCACAATAGATTAAGTTTCAGTTAACTTTGAGCAGCTAGTAATTATAAAATACAATGCTAGCTGTCAGAAAAATCATTAACTTATGTACACCTAATCTTTGAAATTAAATTACTTTGGCTTTTTTCTACTAAGTCTGGTATTATGCATTTTTAACATTCAGTAATTTAAATAATTTTAAAATAAACTGAACATTTAAAGATATCTTTCTTCTATTTTGGGGTTTTTTAAAAAGAATTGTATCTGTCACTGTGACTTTTAGCACTAAGACATGAATCTTTAAGCCTTCATATGTATAACTACTGTTTTCCTGCAGTTAGTTTATAAATATTCTAAAAATGTAAGGCTTTGATTTCTTTAATTTATTCCAAGGAAGGATAACATGGAATAAAAATATAATATAACATGAAATAAAAATAAAAATATGTAATTTTCAATTTAGAATCAACATTCTACCATTCAAATATATGTGGGGACAGATGCATTGAATAGCAGTTAGTGCAGTAGTAGTGCTAACAGCAGAAAACTATATTAAGTGCTTTTATATGTAAATCATTATGCTAAGCACTTAACATGCATTTTCTCATTTAATCCTCAGAACAACCCAATGAGATAAACTCAGATTTAAAAAACTTGCTCAAGGTTACATTGCTGGTAAGCAGCAAAATAGGAACTCAAATTAGACCGTCTTTGTTCAGATGCTAGTGTGCTAATCACTCTGATTTATTGATTCCCTTTAATTAAGGCAAGTGAAATTAAAGATTTTTACAAAGTGAAAGTAAAGATTTACACAGTACACAGTTCCTTGGTTTTGTATTCAAGCTACAATTATGAAAACGCACTAGATATAAAAATGTACTTGATGGCACTGTTATATTTTTACCTCATTATCTTTTAATGTGTAGAGCTTTCCCTGTTCCTACAGGTTAAGTGTCAGCTTTTTGGGTTATAACTATATTCTTAAATAAACTAAAAAATATGGATATTATTAAATTATCTCATTAGTACAGGAAATCAGGTTGGATAAGTATAGCCTAGATATCTCTTTGTGTTAATTAAATTTTCTCTTACAAAATCAGCACAATCTTTTTCATTGTAAGCAGTCCAATCGCGATTAGTATGTCCTACATAATCTCTTTGATGCTTTGTTTGCCAGAAATAACTGCCCATACTTTTTCTATTCTTACAGCATTTATTTCCACTTCTCACAGTCAGCTCACCAAGAAGTAGTTCCTCATCTCCTCCTCTCAGAAGTTCAATCCTCCACAATGTGGTGGTTTCCAAACATGACTTTTCTGTCTCTGAAATAACAATGATCTAAAACCTCCTAATTGAGGTGTCTTACTGCCATGCAGACTTTAAAATAGGCCTATTGTAAAATGGGACATTTTCTTAGCTGAATATGACTTTAATCATAGTAGAAGTTTGAGGGGTTTTACCAACGCAACAATTTAGTTTTCTAATTTTGACTTGGATACAAAAGCATTCATCACATTTGACGACCAATGAATGGAAGGACATTTTGAGAGAAAAACCCTAAGGAAAAACATTCACATCTCAGTGTCATTTTGGTGCTGGAACCTTCACACACAGGTTTCTCAAGGTTTCACTTTCCTGCCTGTAGAAGCTGAAGATAATATCCCTATTTCAATCTAACACTGGTGAGGTTCCTATTACATCTGTCATCCAAGGATACTTTATTTTCTAGCTTTCTTCTGTGCATAGGGAAATGCTTTTATTTTTCACAATTACACATAATTCTGGTCCAGTTTCTTTTTTCTTTTTTAAAATATTTATTTATTTATGCATACAAGAGCTGGGATACAGTCGCGGGAGGTGAGAGGATTCACCAGAGACACAATGGGGAGCAGAACAGCACACTGACTAAAATACACTGCCCAGGGTGAGGCAAAAGGATTTTCTGTGCCATGTGGGTCCCCTCCCTGACTAGGGATAGAACTCGAGCTGTTGTGGTGGCGGATGATTCAGATTACGGCGCTCAACCCACTGCGCCATCAGGGAGGCCTTGATCCAGTTTCAACAAAGATTTTTTTTTTCTGTTTTTCAAATTTATGACCTGAGTCTATTTCATGTCATAAATTGAGTGCATTGATCTGCTATTGACTGAAGTATCTTGGTAAAGTATACCAGAGCAAAGCTCTTAAGTCAGACTGCCAGGGTCTCTAACTCATCATAACCTCATAAATGCAGACTCCTAGGTAACTCAGTGAACTTCTCTGTACCCTAGTTTACTCATCGTAAAATGGGATAATATCTAACCTGTCTCACAGGGCTATTGTAAGAATTGGATGAGTTAAAATATGTAAAGTTCTGCTATGATACCTGACATACCAATATTTCTTGACTGACTGAATGAGTGAATGTTTTGTCATCACAATAGTGAGACCTCTCTTCCCTGACCCTGAGATCATCATGCCAGTTCTGTGCAGCAAACACATCTCCTCTTGTGTTCTCTCCATGGTGGAATTTCCACTGAGTTTGAGGTCCTGCCATATCAAGCCTCAAATCTGTTAGTTCTAGACTTCTTTGCATAACAGAGAAGACTGACAAGTAATCAGAATTCCCAACCAATTATTCATTTAAATATACAGATTACAATCCCATGGTTAACAAAATACATATAAAATTTAACTATATCATTCAAGGAAAACTCCAAACCATATGCTTTAGTGGTATTTTTTTTTGCTTCTTGTAGGATTGACCCATTTGAATTGTAAAGCCATTGTGTAGCCAGTACACAATGACTTGCTAAAATTAATTTCTTCCAGCCTGTCTCCTTTGTCTAAGAATTATAGGATAGCCAGTGAGGCCAACTCAAGAAGCACATGGGAAAAACCTGTTTATACCATAAAACCTATTTCTCTATGTGATGCCCAATGCTGGAAAATCAAAAGTGAAAACACTGGTCAATAAAAAGAGAGAGGCTTAAATAAAAAGCATGCTTGGCAGATGGTTGAGCTACATAGTTTGATCTTCACTGTTGGCTAATCTCACTGTACTGCCTTTGAGCTATTGCAGTACCATAATTTTTCCGTGATTATCTATGAAATCATGTTGACTGCTAAGCTCTGATTCATGCTTTTCTTAAGTCATTGCAGAAGAGATGACATTCTAATTGCACTCCTGAATTTTTTACACTATGAGTTTGTTAAGCACAGACAGATTTTACTAAAGAAAAAAAGACTAAATGTATGTAATTTGACATTGTGACAGATTAATACTTAGGCATTAGACCAGCAGTACAATTAGACAGCTTAAATGTGTCCTACATCTTAATGTCTATATAACTTTAAGAAGTCACATTAAGTCCTCCCTTTTTTTAAAGGGTCTGTTGCCATTTTGCTGATTGAAATAAATCAAAGTCTATCAGGATTTAAGTGGATTACGAGAAGGCTCATCACAATTACACATAATTCTAGAAAATTGGAATCTAGGGAATTAACTGTAAATTCAGAATATCTCAACCTAAGAAATGATATTTACAGTAGGTTTTCTGAAGTAGCTGTTGAGGATGTGACTAACTCCTATTCTTTGAGTTATCTGAATTCTCTTTTAACAAGAATAAAACTTTAGTCTTCGAAGTACACTGTGAAGTGACAGTTAAAAGTACAATTTAAAATTCACATTGCAGCATGTGCATATTAAAATTATATTTGTAATAAATGTCATTATATGGAGCTTATTCATAAATAATAAAGAATACAAAAATTTCTACACAATATGATTTAAATGATAGCTTTTGTGACTCACAATGAAAAATTTCATTTTATATAGGGAACAAATACCTACATAAAAATATATATGTACACACATATAAAACTACAGCAGAAGCTGCACAAAATAATGTGAATGACATTTAAAATGTTTATGAGTCCCTAAATGTGTTGAACCATCAATTAGTGGGTCATGATCCTCAGCTTGAAAAATAGTCATCTAAATTGCCCATGATCCTACCCACTTAAAATATACCTACCTATCAAGTTGCTACCAAAAGACAAATAAAAGTTGTTGAATGGATTTGGTAGGCACATTGTCTGCAGTAAAATTCCTATTAAAATACACCCATATTACAAGAATGGGAGAAGAGAGCTTCCTGCTTTTGACCTTTTCTATGATGCCATGTTGTAAAATTTTTCAACTATGGTACAAGCTGTGTATAAGCCAAAAATAAATTTTATTTTCCAAGTTTATTTTATATATAACTGCCAACCAGAGATTCTAAAAAACACTCAGTTACCAACCATAGAAAAAAAAATCTTAGAAAATTAGTTCACATGTATAACCTGTAGCCACTAAGTATAAGATTTTCTCATTATACTTTTCCTTAGCTCTTACCACTGCCTCCATTCACTCCCCTATCCCTACCACACCCTATTCCAGGCTAAGTATGATGATTATTTTTGTTCTATACAGTGGTATCCATAAATTATTACAATCAACTATTGTTCTCTCAAAGCAAATCTCAATAAGAGGAGTTACAGGGTAAGTCCTGAAAGGGGTAAGGAGAGCAAATGGTGAGTAATGAAGACATTCATTGAGATCTGCAGATACCAAACAAAATACACTTCAACTTCTCCACTTGACTAATTACATAAAGATTAATAGATGTCCTTATAATCCTTCTACCTGTGACCATCATGGAGTTAAACATATTTGTCAGGGATGAGATGCAAATTATGTCCCTACAATATAATTCATCCATCCACTTAAAAGATACCTGTTGAGTATGTGACTGGTTGGGTACTAGGATTTATAGCACACAATTAAATCCCTTATGAATCTTGCCTTTAGAGTTAACTTTTCTTTATAGAACAAAAAATCACATGAATTGGTAGCAGATTTCAGTGTAATGTACTAAGTGCTATGTTAGAGAAAGACATAGAAAGACGTCTATAGGGATAATGAGAAATCAGAATTAGACAGATTGACCATAAGGAACTTCAAAGAAGTGATCTCAGAAATGGATTTTGAAGATTTTTGTGGGAGATTAACAGATGACAGAGCAACTAAGAGTAGAGGAAACAACACATTAACATCATGAAGACACAGAATAGTGTGAAGCTTTCTAGAAATGAGTTATGTCATATCTGTTGAAGTGGCTGATGGGATATGTAAGAATGAAAAGAAATAAAGTATAAGAGGGAGACAGTTTTCTGATCCTGAAGGACCTTCTGAGCCAATTAAGGAGTTTCAAGTTTATAGAAGAGGGTTTTAAACTAAGAAGAGACTTGTTACTCTACTTAGATTAATCATAAAGATGCTTTTTAGTAGATGCTTTCCTGCTAATCACTAAGAGGGAAATGGACCAAAAAATATTTAGAGTGAGGAACATGTGATAAACACCAGGAGTCACAAAATCACCACAGATCTTACAAAGCCCTCATTAGGGTTCCTCATTAGGGTACCCTGATACCCAACTCTACTTCTTACATGTTATGGCAATTTCTCTCTTTTTTTCTTCTTGGGAATCCTATTACCTAAATGAGGATGACAACGTGGTTTCTCTGATAACAATCTCTATCACCAGGGGGACCAAGGGAAAAGATGTTATCAGAAAAGTGATTTGCTTATATTTGACAAAAAAGAAATTGATGTTGATTAATCATATACCAAACTTGACTATTAGTAGGGTGAATTAAATTTTCAAAAGTGCAAAACAAAAACTCTTGAGAAGATGCTCAAAAATTAGGAAAAATGGATTCAATGAAAACTTCGAAAAGCGAACTTTTTGCTCTCCATTTCCTTTATTGGATATACTATTGGTAGAAAGGATTAAATGCATCAAATCTCTGTTGTCTGTACTCTGACCACAGAAGAAGTAGGAGTGTGTATAAAGTACCTATTGCAACTGAAATTGCTGGAAATTTAATATGTTGGCAGAAATTACTAGAAACTTAGAATCTTAAAGCAACTGAATGTGTTTTTTCACAGTTCTGCATTCCGGAAGTCTGGGTCTCCACAGAACTATGTTCCTTTCAAGAGGGCCCAGCAGAGAATTTGTGTTCTGTTTTTTCCAAGTTTCTATATCCTATCCACACTCCTTTTTTCGTAGCTTGGTGTGTACAATATGTGCCTGCGTTTATGTCAGTTACTCATCAAGCTTAATACCATCAAAATCTTAATTTCCCTTCACTATGTAACTAACAAATTCACCGGTTATAGGGATCAAAATGTAGATATCTTTGAGGGGGATCACTGTTCTGCCTAACACAGAAGGTTTGTGGGATGGCGTGTACGGCAGCTCCTGCACCATATGGTACATTAGCGATGCCTCTGAACCATGTAGAAGGGAAAAGGATAATAGAGGCATAGAGGTCTCCAGAGTTTGCTTCTGCCCATCACGGAATCCCAGGTTCAACAGTAACATTTTGCCACTCTCAGAAGAAATCGGAAGTAAATAAAGGAAAACATTTCAATGAGCAGCAAAAATCAATGACACAAACTGATCCAGGACTGCTCCATTGATTCCTCCACTTTAACTGCTCATTGAGTCCTGTCTGCATGTCATCTGAGATCATTTCCTTCCTTTTCTTTTTATTTACCTGCTGTGCACTCCCAACCTCATCAACACTCTTTTGGTCCTAATTGTGATTGCCAATTTTAGTTTCAACTGATCAACTTATTGACCACGGAGTCAGCATTCCAACTGTTTTAAAATTCTCCCCATAGTTTTCCTGCTCCGACCAAAAGCTTTCAGAGCCTCCCCTCTCAATAGTACTCAAAATCAATGTTTTCATGAAATATTCTTCCCAAAGGAACACAAATGAAGGGCTCTTTGTCTCCCAAATCACAATAACTAATGCAATTTATTATGACATAATTTGTTATTACAGGAGTATTTTTAACCTGATAAGCTTGTCTGGATGATTTGTGAAATATTTCAATAGGTAATCCCAAGCATAAAGTTTGAGAATGTGTTTTTAAAATGGCCATATTATTAGAATAAATGCATAGTTTCTCAACATCACTACTGCAAGGAGAAATAGAGACACTACTGCAAGGAGAAATACAGACCATGATATTTTCAACCTTAAAAATTAATTATATTACTTTAGTAAATCTAAATGCTATGATTTGCCTCTATGCAAAAAGCAATTATATTACAGTTTTACTTCATACATGACTGGAGCTTTTACTTAAGTTCATTTTAGATTTTCACACAAAATAACACATAGAAAAAAATACTTACAAAATACCTGTATCATATAGGGCCACTGAAATATTTATCTTTTTCCTTAAAACAACCCCATGTACTGAATTTGTTTCAATATTTGACATTTGCATTTAGCATTTAGATATTCGACACCAACTATTTATTATAATAATTGTTTCTTTAACTTATCACTTTTAAAAAATACTTGACACAATTTTTATGAGAAGAAAAAACATCCATTAATTTTTTTTCCAGTTTTCTTTCTTTTTAACTTCTTTATTTGTATATGTTATATGGAGAACAATAATGTGGGTGCTGCCTTCAAACTACATCCAAAGATAATACTGTTAAATAAAATTAACCTTTTATGAACTGATCATAAAATAAATGTCTTAAAGACAATACTAATAATTATTATAATACGTATAGTCTACAACTTTATGGTCAATAATGAAAACTTCGAAGATATGAGACCATTACTGGAAAGTGACTCTAAATCGATAATTGCTTCTGTCTTGGTAGTACGCACATCACACTTTATACTAAGACCAATATAAAGCATCTAACACATTTCATTAAGTTAAAAACAAAACTGAGCACTGTTGTTTTGTATAAACTTCTACAGTGACAAGAATCCATCTTCCTTCTGGTCCTAAGTTAATGAAGACACTAAAGGCATTTTAAGAATTTGGTTTGAAGCAGCTATTGAATGTAGATTTTAGGAAAGAAACCACATTTTGAAATTGGTGATCTTCATCACCCAAGTTAATTTGCCATTTATATAGATCCTGAGAAATTATTGTAGATTTTGGTTTTTTACCGACCAACTTAAGATATTAACATACTAAAACCTAAATATATTTTCTTACTTGTAAGTGTATGTTTCATAATTTGATTATTTTAAATTTTTCTGTGATGACTTGAATGGCAATTTATTTGCCACATGTAATTTCTACTTTTTGAAGATGGGTGTTGAATTGTAAAATATTTCTTTATCTTTGATTATAATTCATGAAGAAAAATAAAGTAAGTCTAAGTATAAAGATGCACTTTTGTTCTCCCATCTATCAAGAGGTTGTAAGAATAGTGAGACACTAACTCACATAGATGGAATTCCACTGAAATTTTATACAATTTCTGTGAATACATATATTCATTTATGGAGAAAAGTAATACAAAATTTAGCTTTCATTAGATTTTTAAACTCTATTTTCATTGTAATAATTGTCTGCTAACTTGTGAAATAAATACCCCTAGTCATTTTCTTGGTTTTAAATTATTTTCATCGCTGTTATTTTCTCATTCCCAGCACTTTCCTCCTCTCCTACTCAGCTTCTTAAAAGTTCTTTGCCTTCCACCACTTCTCATTTTACATCGGTGAAGGCAGAAATCAAAGGGAAGCTACATCTCTGAGGTGCATAAATTGATCACTCCTTAGCAGTCATCACACATTTTCCTCCTTAGTGCAGTGTTCAGGTACTAACCAGCAGATCATGTTTGCCCGGATTCAGCAGGACTGCTAGAGACAGTGCTTGCACAAACTCCAGTGTATATGATATTGCCATACTCAGAATGACAGTGGCCTAAGCCTCAGGGCAATAAATGCTTCCTGAGATACATTCACAATTGCTACTTAACTGAATTTAGCCTAAGGTACAGAGAAAAACTGCTGATGCTTTTAAACATGTTTAAACGTTTTAATATTGTAGTGGCATGTCACACTGAAGTAGAGCATGCTTAAGTATAAAAATACAGTAAAATCCTGCAATTATAGGACTGGGATTTCCAGAGATTTCTATGGTATCCTCTGCTTGAACTTCATAATTAAATGTACTTACATCTATGAAAATGTTCTTGTGAAGAGTTATACATTCAATAGTATTGGTTAACTTGTTATCCATAATAAGAAGACTTAAAAGAAGTAGAATATATTGTGTAGAGATCAAAGGCTGCTGTTTGGAGTACTTTTTATTACAGATCATATAATACAGCCATGATCATCTTAGTGATTAGTTGCTGAGTCAATGACTCTCTCCAACCTACAAACACACACAACTTATGTGCTTCAAACAACAAAGATCTATTACTTCTCACATTTGTGTGCATGGTCTATGTGACTTTTGTGCTAGTTTTTCCTTGTTCACTCATGTGGCTGCATTCACTTGAGATTCCACGGGGTAGACCCTGTTTGTATAGCTGAGTTGACCTCTCAGTGTTTCATCTTCAAAGAGGCTAGACTGTGCTTTCTCTCAGGATGTGGACTGTAGACTTCCAAGGGTAAAAAGCAAAAGCAGCTCAGCCTCTTGAGACCTGGTCTGGAAATGGCACACTGTCCCCTGAGCCCCATTCTGGTCACAAAGCTAACCCAGCTTCAAGGGGTGTATCTTAACAATAAAGGCAGTGATGTCACATTCCAAATGGGTGGGTATAATGAGATTAGAGGTATTTCTGACATTAACTGCATTATCTACAACATAAAACAAGTACATGTATTAGACATGTATCATGAAATAGGCATGTATTATGAAATTGGCATGTACCTGTATCAGGAAATAGGCATAGCTTGTATGCCGAAGTGTTTCCTTCCTCCCTCCCTCCCTCCCTCCCTCCCTCCCTC